>OY292390.1:35123289-35445789 GCA_958496215.1 Verbena officinalis
CACAGTACTCATTTTCAGGTTCTTGAAAAGCTATCTCTGCTCAAGAAATCCTTATCAGAAACTCTTTCGTGTTTTTTCCCACTTGCAGGCGCAATCAACGATAATGATCTGACCGTCGTTAATTGTGATGATCAAGGGGCTCATTTTACAACAGCTAAGGTTAAGTATCACCTAGCTGAATTTTTAGACAGCCGTGATCTCATCAAGATGCTGGCTCAGCTTCTTCCCCGTGGATCACTCAACTGCAGCGGATCATCCAATTCAAATATTCCCGTGTCAACTATCCAAGCAAATGAATTTGAATGTGGAGGAATAGCTATTGGGATATGCATATCCCACAAACTTCTTGATGGGACTGGCTTAAGCTGCTTCCTCAAAAGCTGGGGAGATGCCGCCCGTTCGTCTGGTACTGGACAATATTATTCCATCTCCGCCCCTGATTCATCAGCCTCCTCCCTCTTCCCTGTCGGTGAATTAAAGCTCAAAAACGCATCGATGGCTATGTGGGGTGCATTGTTTAAGAATGGGCGGTTTGTCACTAAGAGACTCGTGTTTGATGAGTCTGCAGTCACCTCATTGAAAGATGAGGCCGCCAAGTACTGTTTTGAAAATAATTATTCACGTGTGGAGGTTGTCTCTGGGTTCATCTGGAAGCATGTGATGGCAGAGAGGGCTCGACCTCGACCCTCCCTGCTTACGCATGTAGTCAACCTGCGGAGAAGGGCATCTCCAAATTTCTCGTCGAATTCTTTCGGAAATCTTATTTGGATCGCTGCCGCGAGATGCAATGCTCGAGAATTAGGAGATCTTGAGTTGCACGCATTGGCAGATAATGTGAGGAAATCTATAGCGGAAATTGACGGTGATTATGTGAAGAAGCTACAAGGCGAAGAGGGATCGGATACGATGCTTAAGTTTACGAAAGATGTTCAAGAATTTGGAAGTAGGGTTGATGTGGATTATTTTGGGTTCTCTAGTTGGTGTAAATTAGGTTTCTATGATGTTGATTTTGGGTGGGGGAAGCCTATTTGGGTTAGTAGCGTTGATTCAAGTGGTTCTTATTTTATGAATTTTGTTGTTTTGATGGATACTAGGTGTGGTAGTGGGATAGAAGCATGGGTGACCTTGGATGAAGAAGAAATGGCTAGATTGGAATTTAATGAACAAGTTAGGAAGTTTGCTTCTTTGGATCCCAGCCCTTTGGATATTGGCAATGGTTGTGGCAACCATTGATCAAGATTGTGATGATGATGATGATGGAGATCTTGAAATGTCTAAGCGTATTAATTTGTATATAAGTTCCGCATATTTCGTAAGCTTTGTAAGCTTTTGCTTGAGGTTATATCTGGTACGTATTTAGAGTTTGATTCGCTTTGATTTGCTTAAAGAATTTGTGTTACACTCCTTTACTTGAAATTAATTTTTATAATTGGATTTCATTAATAGAGATACGAATATTATGACTTGAAACAATATTTATAACAAACCTCTGAATATATATAAAACAATCATCCTGCAATATTAATCTCATGAGCAAAAGAATACATGGTGGTTAGCATTAGTGGAGGAGTTACATACAAATGAGGGTGTGCACTTGCGCCCTAACTCTAAAATTATTCCACATATATAGATATTTTTTGAAATTATTTCCTAATATCTAGTGTATTTTTTATTAGGTAACTTCCCTGAACTCACTCTTTAAGTCGGGTACACCCCTCACCTTAGGATTCTGGCTCCGGTAGCACTTAGCATCATTTTTATCCGAGTTTATATCAACCTAGACGCAGTCCTCTAAAAGTGGGCAACATTGTCATTGAACATGACTTTGTCAAATTAAGTGGCTTTCCCCTTCCCAGAAAAAGTCCATGCGACTATCTGATAATAATGTGATATGGATGGATGTTACTGGTTTTAGTGAAATAAATTGGATAAAGGATTATCTATAAGATCCATACAAATAAAAGTAACTTTTGAATTTTCTACAATAAATTTTGCATACTTCTAATTTGAAAAAATATGTTGTATTTTGTGATATAAAACCTAGGCAGCACATTTGAATATATATTATTAATTTCGTCAATAGATCAAATTATAATTTTCCAAACAACAGGAGGTTCATGTAGTTAATTTCACAATTTTTGCGGGATTCAAATATAATTAATCGATTCTTCTTCTTTTATTGGGTGATTGGGTAAGTTATCTGACCACTGTTCTGTTTTTTTTTTGACCAATCTGGCAATCTCATTCATCACTAATTTCTGTCAACGTGCAACCGTCCGATCCAATCACTTTAAAAATAGGCGAAGCAAGCGGAATCAGATCGGTAATATCATAGCCGTTAAAAGTCGGCACGACGTCGTCGTCCAAGAATCAACAACTTGTTTGAGCTCACCGCTCGAATCGATTCCCATAAGATCGGCAGACACGAAATTTTTCGGAAAGATGATATGAAAAATCAGCAAAAATTCCTGCATTTTCACGTAATTAGTCGCCGATTTTAGATGGGATTTCACCGTCGCATGAATCCCTTTTCAAATCTTCTGATTTTTGCATCTTTTGCTCTGATTGCTCATCATTTTTCCGTTGCTTATGGAAAATCTAATGGCACCGAGTCCGTTGTTGTCACCCCCATCAATCACGATCTTTACCATACCAGGTATTATATATATATATATATATAATTTTTCGGTTTTTCACCCCATTTTTAAATCAACTGGCTTTTGCGTAACGTGATCTACTTCTTTTAGTGAAATCTTCACGGTGATTTACCCGGCAGGCATTCTCTGAGTTTGAATTAATCATTGGAACGAAATTTAATTTGGGTTTCCAATTAATGTTGGGTTGACCATTGACTGATCCGGATTCAATTTTCCGTGCTTTTCTTGCATTTGAAGTAATCATTTGATTTTCAATTAGCCAACTTGCTGGGAATGTTTAATCTGTTCGTTCATTTCAGAGGAATTTGGAAAGCCTTGAAGTTCAGTTCATAAGCTTCAGTTTTCTCCTTTTGCTTCTTAATTCGCTACTGTTAGCTATTATTTTATGGGGAAATATTTAGTCTATTGGAAGTATATGGCAGCTGAGATGTTTAGACGAAGCCCAGAGCTAAAGAAACTACTTTTATGTTTGTCCACTCTTTATGAATTATTTTGACATAAATTTGTCTATCATAAATGAATTAGTTGCAACATAGTTTCTAACTTTCATTAGCATTGCATTGTATTAGCTTCTCAAAATTTTCCATTCTAGGTTTTTAATCGCTGTTTTAATTCTTGACAGTGGAGCTTTACTGGAGGAAATCGATTCATTGGTTCATCGCCACCCAGATAAACTCTCGGTGGGGTTTCACTTTGTTATTATATCTAAGGGACTTTGGCAACTAACATATAGGTTTCTCATTTTATCTATTTGTTATTTAAACAGATTGAGAAAATCTCTAGTAAGAACAAAGGATATGAGGCTCAGATGAGTATAGTTACTTATTGCCGGAATCGGAAAGAGAGTGATGACAGGTCAAAACTTAGGATTCTGCTTGTAAGTATCTCTCTAGTAATCTTGTGAAATCAGCTTCATGTTAAAATCTATTTGTATCCCATTTTCCTTTTGGCATTTGTGAAGCAAAAGAAAGTATCTATTTCTAAGCTCAGATTATAGTGAACTTTCTTTTTAATGGCAAAAACATGTTTTAAATTGGAATAGTGTGTAAAACTTCTCAGGTTGGTTTATTGCTGGTTTTCTTGACAGATGATTCCTTGTCTTCCAGACTTTTGGACAGCATGCTAGGGAGCTTATTACAACTGAGCTAGCTTTGCGCCTCCTTTCGATTCTAAGTGAAGAGGAGTTTTTACCCAATGTGGATCGGTCAGCTTTAAACAGGACTCTTGATAGGCTTGTTATAAAGGCAAGTTTTTGTTAAATAATTATTTGCATGTAAAATTGATGAGGAGTTATGTGATTGATAGACATGTTAACTTATCTTTTCGTTATTTTACACAAAAAAATGTGGCTAAATTATAGATGTGATATTTTCTGCGCAAAATTATAGATGATATGATGACATGAACTATTAAGAATAGTATAATAATTCCACTTGAGGGGAGTAGTGGTAATTTTGAGAACTAATATTCTTCTCTACACGTTCCTGACAGGTTGTACCAGTGGAAAATATGAATGGCCGAAAACTAGTTGAAGAGGGGGAGCTTTGTGAGAGAAGAAATGGTAATCATAATTAATGTAACTGCTTTTATTGTGGTAAAAGAGTATTGGTTCTCATATAAATACAAAATGCTTAATTTTGAGTTTCTTGTAGGAAGAGGAGTTGATCTTAATCGGAATTGGAGCGTGGATTGGGGCAAAAAGGAGAAGGTATTTAAGCTATTTTTGGTCATGAGAAAGTTATGCTTAGTTGCAAGTTATGTGCTAAGATTTCTCTTTATCTCTCTTAGGATTATGATCCATATGAAGAAAATCCAGGAACGGGTCCTTTCAGTGAGCCAGAGAGTCAAATTATGCGGAAATTGTCAGTATCATTTGAGCCACATATTTGGGTTAATGTGCACTCCGGAATGGAGGTTATTCTTGATGCTTTTATTCATATTTTTGAAATTATTTTGGCCTTTTTACTGATTAAAGCTCTGTGATGGTAATGTAGCAGGTATTGTCATCTCTTATGAAAACTATGTCTTTTATGTTCACAATCAACCCTTTTTTTTTGGGGACATTTTCTCCCACATTTGCAGGCATTGTTTATGCCTTACGATCACAAAAATACAACCCCAGAAGGAATACCCTATCGGATAATGAAATCAATGCTTGAAGAGTTGAATCATTTTCACCTCAAAGACAATTGCTTAATTGGATCGGGTGGAGGCTCTGTCGGGTTTGTACCACTTAAATTATCTGTTACTATTATGATTTACTCTTCTTAAAGAAGATATTGGATTATGTCACTAAAGTTTCTATCTCCTTTTGTAATTGCAAATCTTTGTGTCATTCATGTATAGGTATCTGGCACACGGGACAGCAACAGATTATATGTATGATATTGCAAGAGTGCCTATGGCATTTACTTTCGAGGTTTGCGAATGCTTTATTTGTCAAAGACTATTTATTTGCTGCTTGTATTTTTTGCACCTAATAAATACCCTTTTATGCACAATTTGCAGATTTATGGAGATCTTAAAGCCTCCTCAAAAGACTGCTTTAAAATGTTCAATCCTATAGAGATCACCTCCTTCAATGTATGTCAAATATCACTCTAACAAAACTTTTATATTTATACGATATTATTTATTATGTTTTCTGAGTTAATTGCACCCAACCCTCTGCGTTATGGCTAATGAGTATAAAACACCCTGTGATAAAAAAGTCTCATGAGACACCCTTTGAAACTTGTAATTTGCCCACAGTCCCTTACTTTTGACTTTTATCCAGAAAAAAAGAAAACCCTAAAAAAACATAAATTTGTTTTGTGGGCAAAAATATAATTTTACCATAAGAAATGCATGTATTTTCATGGTCAATGCGTGACATGCTCAAGGACCTTTCCATGCAAATTTTAAGTTTCACAGGGTTTTTTATCAAATGATTTCTTATGCTCATTAGCCGTAATACAGGGCATTTGGGTGCAATTAACTTAATGTTTTCTAGACAAACTGGGATGGTGTTTGGAAAGAAAAAGTGAAAAACACAACAACAACAACAACAACAACAACAACAAAAAAAGCTAAGAATCACTTTTACTAATCTCAATAAACTCATCTATTTAAAAAAATTACCTTGAAGTTGACGCCAAAAGCAGGTCCGTAGGTGCTTCAAGCTTCTAGTTTATTTATGCTTATTAAGCAGAAGTTGGGAGTGTTTGGGAAATGAAGTGCTGAAAAAAAAAAGACGGAAAGCAGAATGGTGTTTTTGTTTATACTTTATAGTTTGCAAACACTACCTCCATATAGTTTCAAAGAAGCTATAATTACTCAACATGGTTGGCTTTTTATTTCATGACAGAGGGTTCTCAACGATTGGTCAGCTGCATTCTTACAAATGTTCACCATAGGCGTCCAGCAGATGGACGGTTTTCACACGAAGGCAATTGCATCGAGTTTCGACAATTGGGTATCAATAGATGATTATCTTAATGGATATTTAATGCATAGGAAAAGCAGATACGGTAAAAAGCTAGAAGTTCTTGACCTTGGACTGCAGGAAATAAGAACATATTTCAGATTGTTCTTGTTATCCTCTGTGCTCCTGTTGTTCATGTTTTGCTCCAGAATTTCCAAGAGCACTCGGCCTATTGTTTCCGCCATGTCTCTCTGATCAGCTAAAACTCTGGTTTTTCTCTTATTTTTTTACATGGAGGGGTAATTTTTTTGTTCCACGTGTATATTGTTAATCATATGTTATACAATTTCTTGAGGTGTTTAAGGATCCTCGTTTCTGTACATATGGTCTTAAATGATCATCTTATAGTAGTAGAATTTACTGGATATGACTTATGCTTAACTGCAAAAGCATAAGCAGCTAGGATTCTTTTAAAAAAATTTAATCCTGTGTTTTTGATGTGGGAGCGTGTGATGAATTTCAAATTACATTTGTGGCTAGCATAAACTTGTAAGATTGTTGTGACACAATGTTCATTCATCTTTTACGTAGTGAAAATCTCAAATGTATTTATTTCTAACATTGTGCTCCAAATCAATACATTATACATGCAATCAAATGAGATACTTTACACTCCTTAGCAAATGTGGAGAGAATCGTACAATGCACAAACATGGGGCAACTTTTGTAGTCCAAGTGATGAACTTCTTGTTTCATACCACTTCGATCTTGTAGTCCCAGAAATTCGGCCTCACAGTCTTAAGAAAAAAGCCCTGCACAATAATAGGTGTAAATTGAACAAAACTTTGTCACAACAGTTTCTGAATAAAATGTTTCCGAATTTACAGATATAATAACATAATGGATTATGACGGAAAATCATGCTTTTGGCTCCTTCAGCTTCTATGTTATTTTTGTAAGTAAATGGAAGTTTCTTGAGAGTAGTTTATCAGCTTCTATGTTAGTTTCTCCAAAAGCAGTAGATTTTGCACACACCCAGTCGTGACCTCAAATATAGTGCTAAATGATTGCAGACTAGTGACTACTTTTCCACACGATGTCGCAACTCAGCTATATTTAAGTGTAGATTTCATGTATCTTAGAGCTGATCTCAACATTGCTCTAGCTTTTCTATCTGGGGAACATCCAGACAGAAGCATTTCCTCAAAAACAGCAGGAACCTGAAAACTCAGACCATTATTATGAGTAAAAACAAAAGATAGGGTTAATTCGAAAAGAATGATACAGTACAAACTGCATGCAGTGTTTACCTTTTCGTATTTCTCCACGCGAATCAATGATTTCATGAGTGTTGTGTACGTAACAACATCAGGTTTCAAGTCCTGCAGTTGTACACAATAATAAAGGATTATAAAATTGATAAAGTAGAAAAATTTAAAAACTTTAAAGGGATAAAAAAATATGCATCAGAAGACAAAGATTAAGAATAACACTCACATTGTCTTTCATGTATTGCAACACGGAAAACGCTTCGGCTTCCCTCCTATCCTCCCCGAAAGCATTAATCAACGAATTGAGAGCTAATAGGCTCGGCTTTAAACCATCCCCTCTCATAACTCTAAATGCATTTACAGCTTGCTCCGATAATCCCTGTTAACAAGTACGACAAGGTTATTAATCCAAGCATGTCTAATACCAAATTAGAGTAAGCACTTGTAGTTTAACAATAACATAGTTTTATTTAATAACTGCCTCATTTAAGCTTGAGATGTTGAACCAAGAATCTCTTGTTTGGTCTGGCTGTGATACCATATTGGATGACTGTCTCATCTAAAAGTTTAACCAGTTCGAAAATAGACACATTAAGGGGGTATTTGCAAACAATTCCGCTTTTGGAGAAGCTAAAACAGAAGTTAAAAGTTATAAAAAGAACCTAAAACTTGAAAAGAATATCCCAAATGTGCTTCTACCTTATTTTAAGCAGAAGCAGTAAAACAAAATACTCAGAAAACTCTCTATTTCCATATTTTAAAGCTAAAAGCAGAGAAACGCTTTCATTTTCAGAGTCTGCACACACGAATATCTTTAATAAAGCTAAGAACATACCCGTTGCGCATAGGCATTGATAAGAGCATTATACATTGTCGCGGATGGTTTCAAGCCAACGGACTTCATCGCCTCCAAGAACTCAATCGCCTCGTTAAACCTCCCCGATTGTCCATAAATGTCCACAAGCGTCGTATATGTGACAACATTAGGCAACAATCCTTGACTCTGCATCTTCCCCAACAACTCGCTCACATCATCCCACCTTTCTTGCTCCCCAAACGAATGAATCATGATATTATATGTTGTCGTGCAAGGAGAACATCCACTTTCTTGCATCATCTCCTCAAACAACTCCTCCGCCTTATCATGATGCCTTTGCTTAGAATGACAATCTATGAGCGTGTTCCAAGTCACAATATCCGGTTCGATCCCCTCCATTTTCATCCTCCCAAAAGCTGCCATCATATGCTCAAGACAATTATACTTTCCGAAGGTATCAATCATCACGTTGTAGAATTGACGGTCGGGATCGACCCCGCAATTCTTCATCTCCTTGAGCACCTGAAACGACCTTTGCCACTCTCCTCTATCTCTATAGCTAGCCAAGATTCGAGTAAACACGTATGAGTTAGGCTTTACTCCATTTTGCTCCATTTCTTTCAGAACAATTCTTGCACTCTCCCATCGGCCCGCATTTGCGTATGCGTCTATGAGCAAACTATATGTATGCTCGTCTGGTGAAAGACCGCTCGCCTCCATCTCGGAGACAACATATTCCGCATCTTTTAAAGATCCGACTTTTACATACCCTTTTAGGAGAGCGTTATAAGCTCGAGTTCTTGGCTTCAATCCACCTTCTTTTAACTCCTCAAAAACTGCCTCGGCCTCCTCGATTCGGCCCGAATTGCCCAATTCATTCACAACAGCAACTACGGTGCTCGTTTTTGCACTCATTCCGTTCCCTTGCATTACCCCAAGAAAGTACAATGCTCTATCTATATCACCAGCTTTTGCAAAACCCGCAATTATATCATTCAATAACTGCCCGTCTAATTCTATCCTATCGGCCGCCATTTCACCGTACAATTTCTCTAATAGAGAAGCATCCACCGAATTATTCCTCATTAAAGACTGAATAATTAAGCTGTAATTAACGAAATCAGATTGGTACCCGTCTCGCCGCATTCTTTCCATCAAATTCAACGCCTTTTCGAGATCGCCGTTGCGGGCGCACGCTCCGATTAGTGCGTTGTAAGTCAAGGGAGTCAAGCTCTGACGCTGAGACAACAGAAAAGCTTCGTACAGCTTCTCGTCCCTGCCCAGAGCGTGGATTAAAATTGAGTAAAGAAGCTCGTAAGAGAAGCAAAGATTGTGTCTTTGAAGCCAGGTAACTAAAGAATAAGCAGTGGAAAACGATGAAGGCGTCGAAGAGAGGTTCTTGATGAGGGAGTGCCACAGCGGAGCCGGAACGGCGCCGTAGGACTCGGCGAGGTGGAGCTCAGCCGGGTCGAGACGTGTTGGCGGCTCGGGTCGAGATGGGTGTTGCGGGTTGTAATGGGTGGAGAGGAAGTCGAGGAGTGGGGTGAAGTCGTAGTGAGGGTTGGGGAGTAAAGCGACGTCGTATGGGTCTTGTGCACCGCTGTTGATGCTGATGGGATTGAGTTGTTGAGAGGAGGCGCAGAGGAGGACGTGGTGGCGGTGGCGGAGGAAGGGCGGTGGTGCGGCGAAATGGAGGGGAGGGAGGCGGAGTTGGGGTGGTGGCGGAGGGAGCAGCAGCGTGTTCATTATTTTCTTGAGGTAGCTGACGACTGAGCAGAATACAGTTTATCGGTTACAATTTTTCTTTTCGATTTTTTTTGCCTTAATTTTTTTTTTTTTTTTTTTTTTTTTCTGTTTTTGAGATATTTTTCGTGGGATACTTTCTTATTATTGACTAAATATTTCATAATTAAATATAAAAACTGGTATGGATTGTTCGGGGAATCAATTAACTAATAATCTAAGTTATTTTTCTTCTTTAATTAATGGTATATTCTCTGTTAAATTTATTTCTTTTAAATATTTAATATTATAATATCTATCAAATTAAATGAGAGTATTTATTTTAATTAAAAATAATTTTTTACATCTTGTAATATTACTTTTTTTTTTAGATACGTCCTATACTTTAAGTTTTATGCAAAATTGTCTCCTCTCTCGATAACATTAAAAAGAAATTTCGGATGAATATTTCATCTAAAAGTTATTGGATGAGACATCTTATAAAAAACCATGAAGATTGAGAGTTACTTATAAAAGAAAAAATAGTTTTTGAGACAACCTAAAAAAATCCTCACCAAAAAAAAAAGACAACCTTAAAAAACGCTATAGTAGAAAAAACAAAAAATTATTTTCCTTATCTCGATTGAAAAAACACTTTTGTACTTGTAGCTTAAAAAGTTGAAATGTAGTTTTTCGTTTTGGGTGCATAAAATAAATAAGAAATTAGAAGAGCAAGTTTAGTTTTTGCAAACACCACAACACAGTTTATAATTAATTCGGAAACTTGCCTTTAAATGATCAAGTTTTCAAAAAATTTAGGATAGCTATCCACTTTTTTTCATTGGTTATTTTAGGTGCCTAATCTAAGTTTCAATTCTAACTTTGCTACCCATTTTGTGAAAATACCGATATGCCCTTAAGTTTCATACCCTCCAACCCCCAAATTCATTTCGCCTCGCTTTTCATTTCAAGACCTAAACACAAAACTGTACGGCAGCGGCGGCGCCGACGACGACTGAGACCTTAAATACGTCGGGACTTTGCATTTTCAGGGCGATTAAATGGAAACTACTGCTACTACTGCTACTCCAAGGCCTCCTACTGGTACTCGACGTGTCGCCAAGCTAATCGATTGTGTCGAATTCAATGGAATAATGAATGTATTAGCGTTAAGGGAGGGAATGAAGATCTCTGAGTTATTCGAGCTTGTCAGTGAAAAATGGCCTCAATTCTCAACCAAAACCCAAGCCTTACAGTTCAGGGTTCCCCAGAAGTCGGGGATATGGGTTAGTTTGCTCACCGATAATGATGTTAACAACATGATGGAACTGTTTAGGCTTCTGTAGACGTCTATTATCGACATGAGGTTAATACTGATTACTGATTAGCTCTAGTTCTGGAGGAATTTGAATTCCATTTTGTGTAATTAAGTCTTTGTTTTTCGCAGAATAATAATTACTCGTTGTTGTATTAATATTTTCCGAATGTATTTTCCAACAGTTTGTTTGTGGAACCTTATATTCGTTTTGCAGTTTTAACTTCAAGTTTTGTGGTATTGGTTAAAGTTTTATCTACACAATATTTTGTTTAAAGAATGCGTATCTAAAAAAGAGATCTGCATAATTTTGAGACGAGAGATGCCCTTGAAGGGTAAAAATGGCCCGTTTATGATAGGATTTTGTGGCACTGATAATGTAAGTTGTCTAATAATACTGAAGAATGCGTATGTAACCAAGGAATCTGCTTAATTGTGAGACGAGATGATGCCATTTTAGGGTAAAAATCCACTGTTTATGATACGATTTTGTGGCACTGATATTGTAAGTTGTCTAACAGTACTAACGAATGCGTATCTAACATAGGAATCTGCGTAATTTTGAGACGAGATGATGCCATTTAAAGGTAAAATGGAATGTTGATGATACAAAATTGCGGCACTTATGTTATAAGTTGTCTAACATTAATTACGAATGCGTATCTAACTAAGGGACCTGCGTAATTTTAGACGTGAAGATGCCCTTGAAGGGTAAAAATGGTCTGTTTATGATAGGATTTTGTGGCACTGATATTGTAAGTTGTCTAACAATACTGAAGAATGCGTATGTAACCAAGGAATTTGCTTAATTCTGAGACGAGATGATGCCATTTTAGGGTAAAAATTCATTGTTTATGATACGATTTTGTGGCACTGATATTGTAAGTTGTCTAACAGTACTAACGAATGCGTATCTAACAAAGGAATCTGCATAATTTTGAGACATGATGATGCCATTTAAAGGTAAAATGGAATGTTGATGATACAAAATTGCGGCACTTATGTTATAAGTTGTCTAACATTAATTACGAATGCGTATCTAACTAAGGGGCCTGCGTAATTTTAGACTTGAAGATGCCCTTGAAGGGTAAAAATGGTTTGTTTATGATAGGATTTTGTGGCACTGATATTGTAAGTTGTCTAACAATACTGAAGAATGCGTATCTAGCCAAGGAATCTGCTTAATTCTGAGACCAGATGACGCCATTGATGATACGAATTTGTGGCACTGATATTGTATGTTGTCTAACAATACTGAATAATACGTATCTAACAAGGAAATCTGCGTAATTTCAGATGAGAATATGCCCTTGAAGGGTAAAAATGGCCTGTTTATGTTACGACTTTGTGGCACTGAACCGTAACCGTTACATAGAAACGGTTCATGACCCCTAATAACCGTCTATAACTACCTGTTTAATATTACTAATGCAATTCACCCATTATTCCTCCATACTTATCATCTTAATCACGCCCTTTTCTACTGAAGAATGGCATCACATGTACGTTACGAGGCGGCAGTGAACACGACAATTCCAGACATTGTTGGGGACGTTGAGCGTCTTATCATAAGGATTCTGAAAAGCTTGGCACGAAGAAACCATATCCATCTCCAAACAGAGTACTGAACTGCCATGGGAGAGTTGAGAAGACAGATGAACAAGAGGATGAGGAAGGAGTATTCTACAAACGAGATTGTTTGGAAAGTTATGCAGGTGAGGGCAAAGTTCGCTGCTTTTAGACAGTTCATTGCCAAGGATGGCATTGCCTATACGGAAGACAACAACGAGGTTGCTGCTGGCCAACAATATTGGGATCAGATCCCTTACCGCCAGATAAATTACAAATACTACCCCCTTGAAATTTTTTATTACTGAGATCGTATTTATATATATTTTTTAAACCTCCGTCTCATATAAAGTAGGGATTTGTTCAAGAGCCGACTGAGTGGAGAAACTTCCGTATCTACAGGTGTGAGTACTACGACTGGCTGAAGTTCATCTTCATCTTTGCCAAGGCAGCACTGCTTCATGATGAGCCGTCTACTGTTGGGTGGCAATCAATTCCTGAAGGGCCAGGTGATGGGTTTGGAGTTGAGGACATCGGGCAGATGCAGGATGCAGAGTCAGACCAGGATAGCGACTACGAACAGTTCTCAGACCAGAATTTCAATTAGTGTCTGCAAGTACTCTGTTTTAGTTGAAATTTAACTTATTTTAAGTTATGTTTTAGACAAGTACAATTGGTTAACCTTTTTATTTGTATATGAATCCACTGTTGAATGGATTTAATTAAATAATAATAATAATATGTGAACCTAATTATGTGAACCCACTGTTGATATGTGAACCTAATTATGAAGTCGCCGTAAATGTACAGATGGTAAAATTGGCCTGTTTGTGATACCAATTTGTATCACTGATATTGTAAGTTATCTCAAAATACTAACGATTGCATATCTAACAAATAGAACTGCGTAATTTTGAGACGAGATGATGCAATTAAAAAGAAAAATGGCATATTTATGAGACCAATTTGTGGGACTGATATTGTAAGTTGTATAACAATACTATCGAATGGGTATCTAACAAATGGATTTGCGTAATTTTGTGATACGATTTTGTGGCACTGATATTGTAAGTTGTCTAACAATACTTACGAATGCGTATCTAACAAAGGGAACTGCGTAATTTTGAGACGAGATGATGCACTTGAATGGCCTGTTCGTGATACGATTTTGTGGCACTGATATTGTAAGTTGTTTAAAATTACACATAGTTGTTACTCAGATCCGCATTATAGATTTCAGTTCGACAATTTCACAAATTTAATGTTTAAACAATATAAGACGAATACGCTAATTTAGAAATTAGCTCTTTATTATAAGTTTCAGTTCGATAATTTTATACACCAGTGCAACATACTAGTTCCAACTAACAAGGCTTCCTTGAATATTGTTGGAATAAGAAGAAAACAGTAAATTACAAGTCATCCCAGCTAAGGAATCCGGTATCCTCGTAATTAGTAGTATATCCAGCTCCGGTTCCTACTCTAGTGGGAAGATGTTGAATGCTATCTTTTATGGGTTCCTTCTTTCCCCACTTCAGTAGGTTTCGGGAGTTGAAGAGTTCAAAGATCTGTATTTGTGACTTCCTCGACCCATTCATGTACAGGAAAACGTGTTCCAGACCTCCTAATAAACTTGGATAGAACTGCTGCATCTGTGACTGCATCTATGATTGCATCCTGTAGTTTTCTTTTTTTTCTTACTCAAGAATACAAAAAAACTACAGGATGCATTCACTGATGCGCAACTGCAGTTGTTAAATTCTATTCAAGTTTATTGGGGGCGGCGGACATGTGCAGAGAAACGTGATCCAAACCCGCAAGATACTGGAACGAAAAGGAGGTAGATTTCAGTAACAAAAAAAAATAAAGTGCATGGTACGAAGAAAGATTTAACAGAGATCTGTTTACCTTCCGTTTGAAGAAAAAAATATCTTTGGTCGATTTGGCTCTGTTTTTGTACACTTGGTATTGAAACCTTGCATGATAAAGCAAAACATTCAAAATATCCATTTCCCATATCGAATTCTGGGTTTCAAGTTAATCATATAATATTATTCGAAATATATAGAATGGAGTTATTTGAGGGGAGGGGAGTAGATGTGTTTTTTTAGGTAT
The DNA here is from genome assembly GCA_958496215.1 of Verbena officinalis. Classification (NCBI taxonomy): domain Eukaryota; kingdom Viridiplantae; phylum Streptophyta; class Magnoliopsida; order Lamiales; family Verbenaceae; genus Verbena; species Verbena officinalis. The sequence goes on from OY292390.1 coordinate 35,138,159, forward strand.
GGGGAGAAGAAGAATTCTAATGGGTAACTACTAACTAGGGTTGTAGTGATAGACTGATATGGGAGAAGAATTCAATGAGTTGTCGGGTCGGGTAGAAAATGATATCAATTCAGGCAGCATTTATATTGAAGCGGCCGTAAAAGTGCAAATTCCAATTAATTGTAGTATTAAATAGTAGTATATGGATATATTGCATTGGAAATCAAATATATTGCAAGCTTTATCGGAATCGCGGTAAGGTGAGGGGACTTTGATGGGACAATACTTATATTACTGTACATATTGATTACAAACTCGGAGGGTATTTTTTGCCTACCTGAAATATAAAATGATAGATGGATTTTAGAACCTGCCGTAAATTCATATGATATGTGTGGCTGATTATGAAGTTTACGTAACTGTACATATTGATTACAAACTCGAAGCGTATTTTTGTCCTACCTGAAATATAAAATGATGGATGGATTTTAAAACCTGTTGTAAATTCATATGATCTGTGTGGCTGATTATGAAGTCTGCGTAACTGTACATATTGATTACAAACTCGAAGGGTATTTTTTGCCTACCTGAAATATAAAATGATGGATGGATTTTAGAACCTGTAGTAAATTCATATGATATGTGTGGCTGATTATGAAGTTTGCATAATTGTAAATATTGATTACAAACTCGGAGGGTATTTTTTGCCTACCTGAAATATAAAATAATGGATGGATTTTAGAACCTGTCGTAAATTCATATGATATGTGTGGCTGTTTATGATGTCTGCGTAACTGTACATATTGATTACAAACTCGAAGGGTATTTTTGTCCTACCTGAAATATAAAATGATGGATGGATTTTAGAACCTGTTGTAAATTCATATGATATGTGTGGCTGATTATGAAGTCTGCGTAACTGTACATATTGATTACAAACTCGAAGGGTATTTTCGGCCTACCTGAAATATAAAATGATGGATGTATTTTAGAACCTGTCGTAAATTCATATGATATGTGTGGCTGATTATGAAATCTGCGTAACTGTACATATTTAAATCCATTTGAAATGTTAACCTTAGGAAAATTATCTTTTAAAAGTGATATGTGCAGTATGGTAATGAAGATACAAGTATGGTAATGAATAGTTTATTAAGTTTGTATGTCCAAGTTTGATGTTAGTGTTACTTTACAAGTTTGTTACTTGTAGAAAATATAACAACAATGGATTGATAAACTTAATAAACTTAATTAATATACTAATATAATTGTAGTTGTATTTCCATTGTATTGTAGTTGTATGTCCATAAGTAAAGTAACACTAACAACAAACTTGTAAAGTAACACTAACATCAAACTTGGACATACGAACTTGATAAACTATTCATTACCATACTTGTATCTTCGTGGAATTTTTTACTAATCATGTTTCATTGAACAAATAAGGAATACAATACCTAAAAGGATGCAATCAACCTTCGTGTACTTATTGAGAAATAGTTTTCGTGTGCAAGTCTTAATAAGAAATGACGCAGGTGTCAAAATAAACTCCGCAAATGATAATTTAGTTCCATGAGTTACAACATCCGTACTTCTTTTTATTTTTCATGTATTGAGAAATAGTCTCCTTGTGTAAGTCCTAATAAGCAATTACGCAGGTGTCAAATAAACTCCGCAAATGATAATTTAGTTCCACGAGTCCCAACATCCGTTCTTCCTTTTATTTTTCATGTATTGGTAAATAGTCTCCATGTGCAAGTCCTAATAAGTAATTGCGCAGGTGTCAAAATAAACTCCGCAAATGATAATTAAGTTCCACGAGTTCCCACATCCGTTCTTCCTTTTATTTTTCATGTATTGGTAAATAGTCTCCGTGTACAAGTCCTAATAAGCAATTACGCAGGTGTCAAAATAAACTCCGCAAATGATAATTTAGTTCCACGAGTTCCGACATCCGTACTTCATTTTATTTTTCATGTATTGGTAAATAGTCTCCGTGTGCAAGTCCTAATAAGCAATTACGCAGGTGTCAAAATAAACTCTGCAAATGATAATTTAGTTCCACGAGTTCCGACATCCGTACTTCATTTTATTTTTCATATATTGGGCATCTCTTCGTTTGAAATTACGCAGAGCAGTTAGTTTGATACATATCCTAAACATTAGAGAGCAGATAAATTATACGTCCGCAAAAAGGTTACAAAAATGAGGTCCTAACCCACAGTCCATAGGACCTCACGCACAGAACACACACATACAAAAAAAAAAAGAAAAAAGAAATAAAAGACTAATACTACTCCTAAACATCCGCTTCATCATCAATATCATCTTCACCACCAGATGACAAATCATAATCCTCGTCCTCAACAAAATTATCATTGTCAGATGACCTCTAGCAGTCGAAGTCCTCCATGTCACTAAGTTTTGATGGGATTCCCACGCTAGCATTTTGGTGTGGTTCCTCAGGGAAAAGGTGAAACCCAGAAAATTTGAAAATGAACCTCAGTTCCAAGTAATTGGGATAGCCACGGGTACGAAACTCCCTTTTCTGGGCTGACTCCAATTGCAGTGAAAGAAACAAAATTAACAAGATAAATCTGATAGTTCTTAAAGACAAGGAGGATGTTCATGCAATATACCTGACAATTGACCAGAGAATTCCAATACCTATCTGAATCAACAACCTTATTGTTATATACAACGTAGGAAATCCAATCCCTACTAATATATCTCCTGAAGGAGGCGAACTGGTGGCGGAGTTGGATCAACTTCCATTTGATATGTTTTCTCTTGTACCTGGTTCTCATCTGCTTACCCATTATGTCCCGCGACTTGCTGCAATTCCTTCCTATGGACACTAGTTCTTTTGCAGTAGCTCTTGACAATACTAGCGAATAAGCTCTCGATATATGGGTCACTAAGCCTTGGAATAGGTTGTCCCAAAATCCTATTAAACTCTTATTCCATGTTCATTGTTGGTGGATAGGCAAAAGAAGACTTCGAAGAGAACCAGACGGTGGCTGTTGTTAGTAGTATGGGGCAAAGGAAAAAGCGAAAGGTGGCTTTAAATTGTCAGAAGGATGTGTGTCTGAGTGTTCTTAATTAGGGAGTCAGTTTTGAATTTAATGATGGCATTATGGATAGGAACACGGCAGATTGATCTAGGGTTTTGTTGTTCATTTTTGCACTACGTGGCAAAAATAACTTATTAGTTCGACAATATTTGGTTTTAGTTCGGCAAGTTTAAAGATCAAATCTTCATGCTGGTTTACTCTTATTTCCATCATACAATTATGCAGAAGTCACAATAAGATATACATTTATTTGTTCATATTCGACATGTTTCTACAAATGATTCACTATAATATAAAAAAAAAAAACAATTATGCAGATTTGACAATAAGATATGTATTTATTTGTTCATATTCGACATGTTTGTATAAATGATTCACTACAATATAAAAAGAATAGAAAAAACTACAAAAACTATAAAATATATAAAAGGACATCAGATTGCAACTAAACTAATCATCGTTTTCACCAGAAGAAGACAGTTCGTAATCTGATTCTTCTTCAAATTGACTCCCTTCTGAGTTCGACAAAGCATCCATCTCCACGTCACTGTCATTGCCTTTAATTGGGATTCGGCGCCAAGAGTTCTCCGGGGGTTCTCCGGGTAAGAGGTTGCACTTAGAAGCCATGAAAATGGTCTTCAGCGACCCGTATCGGGGACATCTACGGAGACGAAATTCCTGATGCTCGATAGGCTCAGCCTATTACAGTGACAACAACGAACATAAATAATAATTGGGTGTTATGTAAAAATATATATATATATATATATATATATATATATATATATATATATATATATATATATATATATATATATCTCTTCACGCATTTACCGGCCGCCGATTCTCAACCTGTACGAGCACCACCAGTGAGCAAACATGATCAAAGCTTCTTGATTGATTGCTCGAAGCCGGTGGAGGATAAGATCATGGAAATTACTTCGTGATTGAGGAACCAAATTGCTTATTATTTTTACTTTTATATAAATCAATACAACATTAATTATCAATTTTCAGCCAAATATAAAAGAAAAAAGAAGGAGGTTTATGTAATATACCAGAGGGTTCACTGCATAATTCAAATAGTTGTGGTCCACGGCCACTACGTTGGTATCTTCATTATAGTGCACCCCAATTTGGTTGATGAATCTTCTGAAACTGGCGAATTGGTTGCGGAGTTGAATCAACTTTCATCTCACGTGATTTTCATCGAAGTGAGTTCTCATTCGGTAGTCCATGCTCAATTTCAGATCATGGGGAGCCTCCGCCATCCCGTTAAGTTCGTGGACATCGTATCTTTTGCAGTAACTCTTCAGGACGCTAACGAACAGCCTCTCAGTTTCTGGTTCCTAAAACCTAGGAATAAGTTCCCGCAAAATCCTATTGAACGCATCAGCCATAATTTTTTTCTGGTTTAGTAAGAATGACTCAGAATGAGAGGAAGCAAGATAAATACAGAAGAGGCGGTGACGTTTATTTGTAATAGGGGAAAGGTCGCAAGCATTAGAAGAGGCGGTGTATGAAAAGGCGGTATACGAAAGACTGCAAGCCTGCAACCATTTAATTTTTTTAACGTTACCATGATTTATAATTTGCCGAATTTATTTTTACGTTTGCTGTATGAAAATGTAATTTTTACTGAATTGATAGTTTGCATTACAATTTGTTTTTGTAGAATGTAAATAACACATTTGTTGTACAATATGTGGTGTTTGTGGACCGAAATATGAATTTTGTTGTATTAAATATAAAAATTAGGTTAAGCAATTTTCCTGGACCGTTTCTCCCCCAAATCGAAAGTCATGTTTGCGGAATTTATTTGTCAATATAAAGTATGAGTTTGTGATTTTGCGGAATTGACGTATTGCATTATACTTTGTTTATGTAGAATGTAAACAACACATTTGTTGTATAATATGTGGTATTTGTGGACCCAAACTTGAATTTGTTGTATTAATTTTAAAAATTAGGTTATGAAATTTTCCTGGACAGTTTCTTCCCCAATTCGAACATCATTTTTGCCGAATTTATATGTCAATATGAAGTATGATTTTGCGAGTTTGTGGAATTCGAAGTTTGAATTACAGTACGTTTCTGTAGAATGTAAATAAAATATTTATTGTATAATATGTGGTGTTTGTGGACCCAAACTTGAATCTTGTTGTATTAATTTTAAAAATTAGGTTATGCAATTTTCCTGGACGGTTTCTTCCCCAATTCGAACGTCATTTTTGCCGAATTTATATGACAATATGAAGAATGATTTTGCAAGTGTGTGGAATTCGAAGTTTGAATTACAGTACGTTTCTGTAGAATGTAAATAAAACATTTGTTGTATAATATGTGGTGCTTGTGGACCCAAACTTGAATCTTGTTGTAGTAGAACAAAAGCTAGGTCAAGCAATTTTATTGGACCGTTTCTTCCCCAATTCGGATGTCGCAGCCGTCCATGGACAAATGCCACCGTCAAATGCCGCGCAAGCCCTATAACATACCAAATGCCACCATACAAGATGAACCAGATGCCACCAATCTCCCTATTAGTTCTCCGTGGAACCAGGGCCAGAAATTTCAATCACTGTTGCCAGGGTAAAGAAAACGAGCTCGTGAAGTTACGACTGCTACGGAACAACATACCCATCGATTTCCAAGTACAACGGTTGATTTTTTCTCATCGAGTGAGCACATTCTCTTCGAAAAAATTGCCCTCCGGAAAATTATTCCGGTGCCCATGTGAAAGACAATGACATGCCCTGTAATTCTTGGACAAATAAGGATATTTCGGATATTTTATACAAAAATGGGTAGCAAAGTTAAAATTGAAACTTAGATTGGGCACCTAAAATGACCATTGAAAAAAGTGGATAGCTATTCTTAATTTTTTGAGAAGGTGGTTATTTAAAGTAAACTTTCCCTAATTAATTGGCCTCTTGTCCAAATTTAATTGTTTTAATAATTTATTGGTTAAATCCATGTAATATTATCACGTTCTATTAAATATGGAATTTGTCTGATATATATATATATATATATATATATATATATATATATATATATACATAAATATATATTGGTAAACAAAAATAATTTGTTTGATATTAAAAGATACAAAAATCAATATATAAGATTTATATGCATAATTATATTATACTATTATTATAATAGTATAAATTAGTTTTCTAATTAGTGTCCTAGTGTCCTCTGACTCAAACCGTAAACCTCTGCCCTAGTTCATATATTCCCTTCTCCAATTCTCCCTGCATTCTCCTCTCCGCCGCCCACAGCCTCCAGCCACCCTCGACACCACGTCCAAACAGTTCACCGTCTCACCAAGTTCAGTTCTGAATAGGAACACTGACTCATCCATCGCGGACCGCCATTCCCAGCTACCACAAGCGTGTTATGTAGGACTGTTTAAGTTCGCCAGTGCTTTCTTAAGTTTTTCTGAAACCAAATTGAGATAAATTTTTGAGATATCGACATGGGGGGTTCTAGGGTTCAGCTAAATAAGGCTCATAAAACTCGTTTTGCTTCCAAATCTTCCCGCAATGTTCACAAGATTTCTTCTCAAGGTTAACTTTTTTTTTCTCGACAGAAGTGCATGTTTTGTAGTTTATGTGATTACTTTCGTTGAACTTTGACAATTCTACCTTTCTCTTTTTATCAGATAAAACCACGAACTCGAAACCTGATCGCGGTATTTCTAAAGGAGCTAAGGCTGCTCGGCTTCAGCGTAACAAAATGGTACCTTCGTTTTATTTTAGATCATAATGCATGCGTATTTCTCTTATGTTTGTGTTGGCTGAGAGATTTGTTGCTGTACTCACAATTTAGTGTCAACAGTTCTTGTATTGGCATTTGAATCATTGTTTCTGGTTTTGTAGATGAGGGAACAGAAGAGAGCTGCAATTTTGAAAGAGAAGAGGGCATTAGGAGGTCCATCAAGTCCTCCTCGTGTTATTGTAAGCTCGCATTGTCTGCTTCTTGTAGGACAAGAATTATCCCAGTTTTGTTTTTCTTATGATATGTGAACATTATAGGTTCTCTTTGGCCTTTCGGCTTGTGTGAACTTGAATTCTCTTGAAGAGGACATTACATCATTGTTGTCTGGAGAGGGAAACATTGCTTCTTTTCCAGCTATTGCATCACCAGAGTACAAGATGAGAGCCACGGTACATTCATAATTGCCTAGAACACTTATTTTGTACTTAAAATCTTTCTCACTATTTTTGTTCAATTTCTTATTCTAGTACAAATTATATAAAGCTTAATGGGATCATTTACATAATAAGTTTGGTGGAAGGTGTAACTAATAATTGATTGATATGAACTTATGTTTTCTTCAATAGGTCTTGAAAGCACCTCATGGTGATCTATTGACGTGCATGGAAATGGCAAAGGTACTTCTTTTTCCCTTTTATTTTTTTCTTATTCCTCATCTTTTGGACTTATGACACTTGCCATTTGCAGGTTGCTGATTTACTTGCATTTGTGGCATCTCCAAACTCCTTACATGAAGCAGATGATACTGATAATCTTATTGATTCATTTGGATCCAAATGTCTTTCTGTGTTTAGAACACTTGGTCTACCTAGCACTGTGGTGCTAATTCGTGTAAGTAATATTTTTCCATATGTTACTTTTAGGGCGAATTACATCTACAACCCCTGAAGTTAGGTGAAATACAATCAATTCCTCTAATTTGAAAAACTATGGTACAGTCGGTGATGTTTTTCAGAAATGTGTAAATCTTCCGAAAATACCCCACATAGGGTTTTAGCTGGGTTTATCTTCGAGGGTATTTTATGAAGATTTACGTTTGTTGAAAATCAGGGACTCTACGGTAATTTCTCTAACTAGATGGATTGATTTGTAATATCACCTAACTTTAGGGACAGTAAATGTAAATATCCCTTATTTTTGTGTCTGCCATTCTTCTCTTTTCCTGAGAGTCATTAATATGATTCCAGGATCTACCTGATGACTTGAAAAGAAAACATGAATTGAAGAAGACGTGTGCTTCTATGCTAACTTCTGAATTTCCAGAGGATTGCAAGTTTTACCCTGCAGATACAAAGGATGAGTTGCACAAGGTAAACATCATCATAAGAAATAGCATATTGATTTTCTCTGTCAATCCAACATACTTTTATTGGCTTCTTTAGAAGTGTTGTTTAATTCTTTCTCTTTCATAGTTCATGTGGCTTTTCAAGGAGCAAAGGCTTACAGTACCTCATTGGCGAAACCAACGATCTTACCTCATGGCGCAAAAGGTATAACATAAGCAAATTGGTTTTGTTAATACTTAATAACTAAATGGGCGAATTACATCTACCACCCTTGAAGTTTGCCCTAATTACAATTTCATCCTTCTATTTTCAGAATTACAAAGGGTTTGCTGACGTTTCACTTTATTACAAAAAACTTCCTGAAGCTATACAACATATAGCCAAAAGATGCAAATAACCAGCCCTTTTCAGGGAGCTTTTTGCATAAATTGAAATGTCATTCTTTTTTGTAATTTCTGAAAAGAGAGGGACTAAATTGTAATGAGTTCAATCCTCAGGGGTAGTAGATGTAATTTACCCTATCTAATATAGATAAAAAATAAATGGTACTTGAACCAGATTTTTTAGAATTACACTTTTGTAACATATGAAGCATCAATTTGCCACAGGTTGAAATTGAAGCTGACATGTCCAGTTCAAATAAATGCACGCTTGTCCTTACTGGATATCTACGTGCTCATGGCCTCTCAGTTAATCAGCTGGTAATTTTCTTCTGCCTCTTGTAATTGATTTGCATGAGAATTTGTTCAGTGTCTAAATTTCTTTATCAGGTACATGTAGCTGGAGCAGGAGATTTCCAGTTGTCCAAATTTGAACATTTAAAGGATCCTTGTATTCTGAATGCAAGGAAAGGAGTAGATTTGATGGATTCTGAGAATGATATCCAGGTAGTTAATATCTTAAGTTCTTTCTTCTTTTTTTTTTTTGGAGAGAGGTGGGCTGGCGGTGAGTAAATGTTCTTTTTTGTACCAACCCTTCTATTTCTTTTTGGCATCTTTCAGGTTTTGAAATGCCTTAAACCTGATCCGATGAAGCAAGAGCCGTTAGTTGTTGAAAACGCTCCTGATCCATTGGCTGGAGAACAGGTAAAAGTTGCTTTCTATTGACAGTTGATAGGTTTCAGCTTCTGGATCCTATCTTGGTTCTGGTAGTGTTTGCAAACTCAAAAAAAAAAAAAAAAAAAAAAGAAAGAAAAACCACTTTTCTGCTTTTGGTTTTCTTTCAGCACTTTTGCAGTGTTAGGAAAATCATTATTCTGCTTACTGCAACACCATGGACCAACTTTTACCTTCAGCTTCTAGCTTCTAGGTTATTTTTGTATAGAAAGTGAACTACTGAAGTTTATTTTGAGTAGTAAAAGTGCTCCTGTTTCACACACTCAAGTACTCTTTTCGTGTCATTTTACTTTTTTTTTTTCCCTTTTTCCAAACAGTCCTCACTTTTGCTACTTCATCTTTTTTCAACTTTAGCTTCTCCAAAAGCAATAGTTTTATTGGAATTTTATTTCAGACATGGCCTACAGAGGCAGAAATGGCTGAAGCTGACAGAGACCAGAAGGAGAGAGAGATGAAAAAGAAGAAACATCCAAAGGGCATGTCAGAGTATCAGGTTAGACCTTGTTGCCATTCTTTAAAGTTTCTTTCCTCTAAAACCTTATGGTTTACAATCTTTTTCTTGTTTTTGGTTTTGGAATGTTTACAGGCTGCCTGGATTGTGGATGATTCAGATGATGAATATTCTGATAGTGATGAAGTTGGAGATGATGGTATGGTGCTGGATGATGGGGAAAGTGGCTTTCCTGACCAGAAGCAGAAGCTCCAGAATGACTTTGAGTTTGATGATGATCAAGCTTCCCTAAATCTCAGAGACTCTGATGAAGAAACCGACACTGGTTCTGTAATGATGGTATGCATTGTTAATATGTGATTTCAAGGATTTGATTTCTTCTATTTGTATTGTTATTATTTAGGGTTATTTGTACTTGCCCCCAGTGGAATATAGAAAATTACAGGTGTTACCTCACTTGTAGATATAATGATACTTACACCATGCCCGAAGTTTTTAAACTACACAAACCCTGAGGCCTTTAGGTTTCCGTCCAAAACATCATTAAATTCCCGTTATGCCCTCTAAGGGTTATAATTTGCATTGAAAATGTTTACAATACAATTACATTGCATCCCCAACTTTTGCTAAAACTTACACATGGATACCAAATATATATCAAATTACAAAGGGTAACTTAAAATAAAATAGTGGACAGAACTCAACAAGGTTATATCTAGTCTCCAAAGATATTTTTGATGACATCGTAGGAATTTTGCCAGAGACCTAGTGACATGAGGGCTAAGTGTAATTATAAACTCCAGGTATGGTGCAAGTGTATTTATATCTAGAAGTGGGGAACACTTATAACTCTCGATATTCGTGTGGCAGCTAAATGTAAATAAACCTATTATTTATAACTAATCTAAATAATAAATTTATTCCAATGAATTCTTTTGCTACAGGATGGTGATGACTTAACAAACGAGCAAATAGCAGATCAGATTCGACAAATCAAAGAAGCACATGCTGAAGATGAGGGTATGTTTCTAACTGTTTAATGTTTTATGTTATCTTCTAGTTTATTTGCTTGCTAGCCATAATCAGTTTGTAGAATTTATTCATGATTGAGTTTTCTAATTATAATCTATTACCATGCAGAATTTCCTGATGAAGTGGATACACCACTAGATATCCCCGCTCGGAAACGATTTGCTAAGTATAGAGGTGTAAAGTCTTTTAGAACCTCGACGTGGGACCCTAAAGTATGTTCTTGTTTTTGAATATTTAAAGGGCGAATTATATGTACTATCCCTAAAATTAAGTGAAATTACAAATTGATCCCTCTAGTTTTATGATTACCGTATAGTCCCTGATGATATCAAGAAATGTGTACATCTTCCGAAAATACCCAACTTGGGGTTTCAGATGGGGTAGTTATGGAAGATTTACACATTTGTTGAAACTTCAGAGACTATATGGCAATTTCTCAAAGACTCAAACTAGAGGGATTGGATTTTAAATACACCAAACTTCGAGGTAGTCAAATGTAATTCACACTTAATTAAATCTTCTTAAATTCTTCTACGAGTCATAGTCATGACTAATTTATGATTTTTGTAGGAATCTTTGCCTCCAGAATTTGCTAGGATTTTCGCGTTTGATAATTTTCCAAGAACTCAAAAGCATGTTCTGGTGAAAGCTGTTGAGATGGAGCAAGAGATAAGTGACTTCATACCAGTCGGCGCGTATGTGCGGCTTTATGTTAAAGATGTACAAGCTGATGTTGCATCCAAGTTATGCTTATTGGCTAAGAAAATGCCGGTAATAGCTTCTGGGCTTTTACAGCACGAGTCTAAAATTTCTGTCCTCCACTTCAGGTACCTCTTATTAGTTTTGCTAAGTTCTTTTTGGGGTGTTTGCAAAAACATACTTCTCGACAAGTACAAGTAGTAGCCAAGTTATAAAAAATGTAGTCATAAAAATTGCGAGTGATTGGAGAAGAAATTACGTAAGCCCTTACAAGTAATATTAAAGAAAAAAGAAGTAGAAGCTAAAGAAAGCATCTCCAAAGGTGCTTCTAGCTTATTTTAAGCCGAAGCAACAAAGAAAGCATCGATTTCTGCTTTTTTAAACTAGAAGTGGAAAAGCTCTGTTTTTAGAGTTTGCCAACACTCCATTAATTAAATATTTCGGGTGCTTCATTAATCGGTGTTTGCAAAAAACTTCTGCTTTTCGAGAAGCAAAAGTAGAATTTAAAATTGTAAATATTGAAGTAATAGAAGTTGGGAGTGTTTGGAGAAAACAGTTCAAAATCACTTTCAATTCTGTACAGAAAAGAACCTAGAAGCTGAAAAAAGTACTCTTGAAGGTGCTTCTTGCTCACTTTAGCTTATTTAAAGCAGAAGCAGCTAAACAAAACATTCTATTTCTGCTTTCTTAAGCCGAAAAGCAGAAGCACACTTTGTAAGAGTTTCCAAACACTCCCTTGATGAATCTTACAATTTCCTAATGACATTGAACTTTTGTTGATTCCAGCATTAGGAAGCATGACTCATATGAAGCTCCTATAAAAGCAAAAGAGGAACTCATTTTTCATGTTGGCTTCCGCCAGTTCATAACAAGGTAAAATTATCTCTTCCTATCATATTTCAGGAATAAAAGAATTAAAAGTATATGGATGAAATCTCTATATTATCACTTATGCGCTGGTTTTGAAAATGCAGGCCAGTTTATTCTTCAGATAGTATCAATGCAAACAAACACAAACTGGAGAGATTTCTTCATGCAGGAAGATTTTCAATAGCTTCTATATATGCTCCAATTTGTTTTCCTTCTCTTCCTCTAATTGCCTTGAAGAGTCAAGGAGAAGACTCCTCTCCTGCTATTGCTGCTGTTGGTTCATTGAGATCTGTAGATCCTGATAGAATTGTTCTCAAGAAAATTATTTTAACTGGGTACGAAAAAATATCTTGAGCTGTTACAATATAATTTCTCTGGTCTTTTTCCAAAAATATTTGATCTATTTGTTTTATTATGCAGTTATCCACAACGAGTGTCTAAATCGAAAGCAACTGTGAGATACATGTTCCATAATCCAGAGGATGTCAAATGGTTCAAGGTAAGATAAACATATTATTAAATGGCACGTACTTGTTTGGGAAAATTAGCATACGTGACATATAATTTCTCTGGCAATCTTATTGATTTCTAGCCAAAATAGGATTAAAATTGCCAAAATGTCAAACTTACAGGATATCCTTATTTGGCAAAATAAGCATTTTCAGATTTTCTTCCCCTCTGATGTCACTTGTTCAATTCCATCCCATAAGCTTTAAAAATTAGCAATGTTTTTTCGATATTTTCTGGAAATTTAAAATTCCATTGGAAAAACACAAGTGGCATCTATGTGGTTGGCATGTATTTTCCGGCAATTTTATCAATTTCCGACCAAAATCAGACTGAAGTTTAGTTGCCAAAAATGTCAAATTTATATGATGAAATTGGAAAATTGACATCGGAGATGACTGAAGTCCAAAACTGTTGAAATAGGAAATTTTGTCCGATTTTCTCTGGATATTGAAAATTATTCACTGCAAGATTACATGTGTTCACTTACATGGCATGTATTTTTCTGGCAATTTTATCAATTTCTGGCGGAAATCGGACTAAAATTGCCAAAGTCTCAAACTTACTAGACAAAATTGGAAAACAGACATCAGATGACGAAAGTCCAAGTGTTGAAGTTACATAACCAATCTTGCAATTTTACCTACTTTTTTATTTTATTTTCTTACTATTTCTTTTGTATTGCAGCCTGTTGAAGTTTGGTCAAAATGTGGTCGTCGCGGTCGTATTAAAGAACCTGTCGGCACGCACGGTATGTTCATCACTTGATTAAAATTCCATTTTATTTTTTGCATTAAATTAACAGAATACCTGTTAACTTTTTTCGTTTTGTTTTGTTCGTATCCTTCAGGGGCAATGAAATGCATACTAAACGGTGTCCTTCAGCAGCACGACACCGTATGTATGAGTTTGTTCAAGCGCACGTATCCCAAGTGGCCTCGACAATGGTTTCCACTACAAAGTGCTTAAATTTATCACTAAGTGGAAATATAAAGAAAATGTTTTTTTTCTTTCAAAAGGGAATGAAGCTCTGGTTCAGATTGACTTTTAGATTGTGCTGCTGCTTCTGCTTCTGCTCAAGAAGCTGGCGACACAAGCTAAAGTGTTCCCCTGTATTAGGGGAAACAGCAATTTTGGTTTGTATATTCGTCATTTGTGAAACTGTTATCAGACAATATAAACTAGAGAGAGATTGAATAGTTTAATTTTGCTGTCTGTAAACCGTCTTGAGGCAAACAATTGGTGAATTCTTTATGTTATGCAGATTATATATATTATTAATCAATCTTGATATTTTATGACAGTAAAATGAATGTTTAGCTGTTTTATATAGCTGATTTTTGCCGCCTTAATAGTGTTTATTGGTAATTTGCGTCTTACCTAAATTTATTTTTGGAAGTAAGTATGATATCCTTTGTTATCATAAATAAATACGGTTTGTACAGATACTAATTTGAAAATTTACTAGGGGTGTCAATTCGGGCGGGTTGGGTGGGTTCGGGTTCGGGTTGGTCGGGTTGAGACTTTTTGTCCTTATCCCGAACCCGACCCGACCCGACACTCAACCCGACACCCCTCAACCCGAACCCGAACTGTGTGGGTTCGGGTTGGGTCGGGTTGACCCGATTTTTTTTTTTTTTTTCTAAAGTTAAAAATAAAAATTAATAAGTAAAACATTAATTACCATGGTTGTCTATCCATAAAGATTATCGTCTTACAATTTCGTTTAAAAATAAAAATGAAAAAATGAATTGACACTAACTAGTTAAATATTTTAAAACGTTGATTATTACTATTTTATATGAGACACAATTTTAAGATATTTTCCATTAAACTAACAAAAACTTAGACGTTTGTCTTATCATATATATATATACATATATGAAAATGAATGAGTGAAATGTTTTGGAAACATGTGTATGTGTTAATGAGTTGGATTAGTTAAAATTAGTTCATTTTGCCATGTAGATTATTTCTATAATTAAGTTCATTAATTGTGTTTTTGTAACTTACATATATATTTAATTGATATTCCATATATTGGTTTATATTAAAAAAATTGTAACTCCTATTTAATTATAGAATTATATAACTACTTTATATAATATTGATATTGAAAATTTCATGCAAGAAATAATTTTAAGTAAACTTTAATAAGTTTTGCTAATTATTATGAACTTTACATTTAAATGCTAAAAATATATATATATGATTGAAGGGGAGCTTAAAACTATATATAGTTTAGATATAATATTCAATTTGTACATGAAAGCATAGTATAGAAAAATTACCATTCACAAAATATTAACAATATTTGGGTAAAAGATTATTATTTAATTCTCTAATTAAATTTTTTTTATTTTGTATTCTTTTTATCTATCATGTAATTGTATTTTTAAAATTTCTTTTAATTATTTGTGGGGTCACATAATTACATATATTTTTTAGAATACAAGTTTAGTTAAATTTTATTATTACCTTAATATTATAAAATAAATAAATAGTTGGTTTTTTTAGAAAAAATCTCTAAATACACATGTTTCATTTCCATTTTGCAGTGGAAAAATTATATTTAATTTCAATGTAAATAAATTTATTAAGTTATTACATATAAATATTAATATTGCCATAATATAAAGAAAATTTCAACAATAAAATGAATATTATTGTTAATTAATAATAAAATAATAATAAATTATTCAACAAAAAAATAATACCAAATATACAAGAGATTCCAATAATTATTTAGATGGTCTATTATGAAATATTTTCTATAATTTAATTATTGTTTCAATATTTTTATATTGATTGTGTGCGTGATTTAAAAAAAAAAACTATATATATATATATATATATATATATATATATATATATATATATTCCCTCTATTACAAATATAAAATCATATCATATTACTATTTTTATATATTTAAAATGAGTTTTTTCATACATATAGAATATAATTATTTTATAAAAAGAATTATTTTAGTTTTTAATTTATAGTATTCATAAAAAAAAAAAAAAATTCGGGTTGGGTCGGGTCAACCCACGGGTTGACCCGACCCAACCCAACATACTTCGGGTTGAAATCGGGTCCGACCCGAACTCGAAAACCCAACCCGAACCCGGTATTTTTCGGGTCAGGTCGGGTCGGGTCGTCGGGTCATAACCCGAATTGACACCCTTAAAATTTACAAATAAAGGTAAATTTAATACAGATAGTTGCGGAAACCCTCAGGAGGTTTGTTTGTCTCAAGAAAAAACACATCCAAACATTGAAACTAGCTCATGAATATCCCCGAGTCAATGGTTTTCTATTAGTTTTAGGAGTGTATTACTAGTCAATAGTTTTCTAGTAGTTTGTATTTGATCCAATTTAATATTATTGATTGAATCAAAGCAAATCTATAGAGCATCTTCGCCGTCTTCATCAGGATTGGGTACCGTGTCAGCGTGTGCTATATTCTAATCACTAAAGCCAACACTAGAATCAAGGACTTGTTCAAGAAGGGAAAAATACAGTTTTTGCAGGCAAAGTAATGGAGATAAATATGTACCAAATACAAATAAGGTGATAGTAATTGGTTATTATAAAATGATGTTCTAGCGGCTAAATCATTCTACATACTTCCTCAAAACAAAATCAAGAAATTAAATTGATCTGCAATGGAAATGGAGATTGAGATAGTTTCTAGAGAAAAAATCAAGCCTACTTCACCAACACCCGAACACCTTAAACTCTACAAGATTTCACTCCTAGATCAAATCATCCCTCCTGTATATGCTCCTGCAATTCTCTACTTTCCTCCACATCCAACTTCCAACAATCCCACATCCATTTCTCAGAGAATACATCTACTCAAGAACTCACTTTCTTTATCTCTCACTCACTTCTACCCTTTTGCTGGAATCTTCAAAGACACTTTCACTATCGATTGCAACGACGACGGCCTCCCATTTTTCGTAGCCAAAGTCGTCAAATCCCAACTAAGGGATTTTCTTCGAATGCCTGATATGCAACTGATCAACAAATTGCTTCCAAGTGAGTTTTCCTGGAATGAAGGTGCTGGGCCGGGTTCGAGTATGGGCTCTATACAATTGAACTGTTTTGAATGTGGTGGGATGGCTATATGTGTTATATTTGCGCACCATATAGGTGATATAGCCACACTTTCGATGTTTCTGAAATGTTGGGCTGCAATTGCACGAGGTTGTGAAGACGAAGTTGTTGGTCCCGATTATGTAGCATCGTCAGTGTTTCCTCATAAGGCTTCGATGCAAAAAGAGTCGTATTTGTTCGTTCCTTTGCAGAAATTCTTGAATAGGGGAAAGTTTGTGACGAGGAGATATGTGTTTGATGCTAATGCTATATCCAGTCTCAAGGGACGATCGAGAAACTCGAATGGTGATGAAACCCCGACGCGTGTTGAAGCCGTGTCGGCTTTCATATGGAAGTGTTTCATGGAAGCATCAGTGGAACAAGGAAAAAAGTTAGTGACGATTGAAAGATATATACTTGTTAATTATTTTCTCGATCACCAATTACATACTTAAATGTAGTTTTTCTTCACTAAATATTTTGTTACTATTTTTGTCTACAGAACGGCTGCTGCAGGAAAATATTCCAGCAGCCGTGGGGAAGATAAGCCCTTTTTGCTAACTCAGCCTGTGAACTTGAGAAGACGAGTGGAACCGCCATTTCCGGACAATAGTTTCGGTAATTTCCTATGGCTAGCAGCAGCTAAGTGCACGGAATATTCACCAACAGATATAAAAGATTTGGTATGTGAACTGAAGAGGGCAATGAGCAGAATTGATAAAGACTTCATGAAACGTTTGGAGAGTGAGAATGGATACTATGAGAATCTCGAGGATTTGAGAAAGGCAATTCCTGAAGAAGCTATCTGGTTTGCTTTTAGCAGTTGGGCTAAGATAGGTTTATATGATATTGATTTTGGATGGGGAAAAACTGTTTGGTTGACAGGCTTTGTTTCTGGTGAGTCGTCATTATCAGTTTTGCCTAATAGTGCTACATTGATCGAGACAAGAGGAGGAGATGGGATTGAAGCATGGGTTATACTTGATCAGGAACTTATGACAACCTTTGAAAAGAATGAGGAGCTTAAGATTTATGCTTGTTTTAATCCAGGTGTTGATTTCTAACCGGCCGGATCATATCGGAGGATCCAAATCCACTTTATTAATTAAGTACTGTGTGTTTAGTTTTCTTTTTAATTTCCAGCTTTCATTAATTATGTGAAAATATATATGATCAAGCTAGCTAGGATTCCAACTAATTTAATCAATGTGCTTGAAGCATGCATGCACAAATTTGTGAAAATCCAAATGAATTAAGGTAGGTTAAGTACTTTCTACTAGTTAGCTAGCTAGACATATATCTACTCCGAAACCCAGCTTTGGAGAGGAATATTTCAGTATCGTAGCTAGCTAGATAGATACACATGCACGTACAATTTATTAATACATTAATATCTTCCACATATATATAAATTAACAGTACTTTTTAGCTAGGAAATTTAATATAATTTTCAAATCCTAAATGATCAGATCATCAAGAAATTAGAAAGTGAAAATGGATCAGATAATTTCCAGCGCAAGAAACATCGAGCCCTCGATCTCCTGAACAACACATGCATGCAGAATCCATAATCTTTCTTTACTAGATCGATCAAATATATATCCTTAATTCCACCAGTATTTATTCAATTCATGCATGTCGTGTTATGTTACCCGATTAGTCCAGAAAAAAAAAATATATAGTAGCTAGCCAGCCGATGTTAATCATATTAATTTCTGAATTAATTCATTTCTCAAACGTCACAAATTAACCCTGCCGGCCTAAAGCTGCAATCACTCTCCAAAACTCTATCCCTCTTAATTTTACCCTTTCGCGCGCACATGAGGAAGAAGCTAGCTTATCCGTCGACTAAAGATCCTTTTCATAATTTCCAAATTTCAGGGTCCTATCAGGTTTCCCGAAAAACCACCCTGACCCGCAAGTCTCTAGATCGGGCCCATATTAATCCGGGTCAGTTATTCACAATGTTTGCGGAACATGGATCGATCCGATACCACGTTAACTACTTTAATATGTGATGAGATATAAAGAATGATCATATATATATATATATATATAATTTATGTTTAAGCTGGCCTGGCTCACAATATAATGGAAGATCAATATTTTGAAGAATTTGATAAAATTCAGGAGAGTCATGATATTCCTTTAATTTCGTCGATCCTAGTCCATTGGATATATATGACTAGCTAGTTGGCAATACTAGGAAAAAATTTCACCTTATAATTAATTATATATGATGGCCGGCATGCATATTTCATGTGTTATGTAATTTTGAATTGAGTATATTTAAATTTGTTAAATTTTGTGTAGTTTCATTTAGTAATTATAAGTAACTAATTATCATCGTGTTACGTACGGTCATATTTATCAAGGCAAAATTATAATTTTCACCCTACAATTAGCAGTCATTAGTAATTTCAGTACTGTTTAAATTTGATTTTGTAATTAATTCTTGTAAATTTTAAATTTTTGCGGATTGGGTCCTATATATTTTTTGGAAAATTATTATCTGACGGCCACCGTTAGATTAATGGTATATTAATCCATTTTTTAACCACTTATACGGGAGATTTAGAAGGGATTGGGCCCACTAATTAGATAATTATAAAATTAAAATACGCTAAATAGGAGAAAAATAGTGGCCCCACATGATTAAAATTAATTAAATAACGTAATATTTCTAACCATCACACTATTTAATTTAGAAATAATTGCAATTAATCCTAACATATGAAGCGATTTGTATTTCGCCACTTAATTTTTAAATTTGTATTTTTAGCCCCTAATCATTGTTTTGTTTAATTTAGGGGTTTAGGGTTTAGGATTTTAGGGGTTTCGGATTTAGGGTTTTAGGGGTTAGGGTTTTAGGGGTTTAGGGTTTAGGAATAAGAATTTTTTTTGGTAACATACTTATTTAATAATATTGTACAAAATCATAGAATTAGAATCTAAAAGAACTATTAAGAAAATTTGGATTAAATTATGGATCAAAACAAATATTATTTAAAAGTATATAATATCAACTTTAATTTTAATTAGTTTTAATTGTTTAATTAATGGATCCAATTCCTTTAAATCCCCGTGTAATATTATGTGGTTAAAACATGGGCGGTATGCCCATTAATCTAACAGCCCACTATCAGATTAGCCTAATTGATATTTTTTATGCGGATATATCCTACAAATTTAGCCGGAGAAGTCCACGTCACCTTCATGTAATGTCATGATTTCCTGTCAAAATTGTTGACGTGGCCTCCGTGCTGTAAAAAGTGACTAGCTTGTTTTAATTTCTAGGAACTACTGTTTTGATTTTCAGCAAAATTGGATCGGAGTAGAAAAAAATTTGAAAAATTATCAAACAGAAACAATAAAGGAACAAGTTAAAGAAAAACACGAGAAAGAAATATAGCTAGTTTTGATTGATAATTTGCAATAGTGGACAATTCAGGGTCACGGATAAACACGAAATTAACTTAGATTCATGATATAGAGCAATCTCAATGGATTCAATTAAGTAAACTGATATAGTAAATTTTACAATATCATATAATGAAATTAATTATCGGTAATACCAAACATACATATTAAACAGAAAGAAATTAAGAAAGAAGAAGAATATATAAAATCCTTAAACCGGATAGATCTGAAATTAAAGAAGCTGCAAATTAATTAATTAATTAAAGATAACATGAAATCGATCGATTAATTAATTAATGGAGTGGGATCTCTATAAGCTGCAATTGAAGTAGTACTCAAGTACTCGTCAACACTAGTATCAAATATTTGCATGTATTTTTCATCCAAAGTCACCCATGCTTCTACGCCTGCATGATCACCAAATCTACATGTACTATCCATCAACCAAACAACATTCAAGAAAGCAGATTCCTCATCCTCATTACCATCATCACATCTAGTTATCCATATTGGCTTACCCCAACCGAAATCAACTTCATAAAAACCAAAACCACACCAGCTCGATATAGATAGAAGATCAGCTACTTGTGGGATCTCACCCCACACTCGACCTAGATTCTCCTGATACCCTAAATACCCTTCATCTCCAAGCATCCTATTAACGAAATCATTGTCTATTTTTCTTATCGCTTCCCTCAATTTCCTCACCAAATCTACGAATATAATTTGATGATCATTAGTACTAATTTCTAATTGATCATTAGGGCACGATGCAGCCGATAAACCGGGGAAATTCCCGAAGCAATCGGAAGGAAAGGCCGGCTGGGCCCTACTTCTCAGGTTAACTGCATGCGTCAGGACGGATTCTGATTTCCCGTTCGCTAGAGAGGCTGCCATGAAACACCGCCAAATGAGGGCCGACACGACCTCAACCCGTGACGGACGGTTGATATTATTGTTTGACATTAATAGGCTACTCTTTAGGGTTGAGATTGCATGTGCGTCCAACACGTACCGGCGCGTGATAGACTTGCCCTTTTTCAAAATGGATCCCAGCGAGCCCGGTGCCTGAATTTCTTGATTCTGAGGGAAGAGCAAAGGAGCCACGTAATTCGGGCAAATGGGTTCTTTGCCCGACCCACGAGATACTTGGGCCCAAGATTTCAAGAAATGGCCAATCGTCGCCGCGTCGGCTATCTTGTGCCAGAAAACGACACCGATGGTGAACCCGCCGCAATCGAAACGGGTCAGTTGGATCATGGCAACGGTGGACCCGGTTCCCGGTTCGGCATTCCATGTAACTTCACAGGGTAAGAGCTTACGTGACAAACCTGCAGCTGCAGGGATCATCGGGTTTTGAAGAAGATCCGAAAGTTTCTGACCGTTTATGATCTCGGCTACAACAAATGGAACCCCTTGGTCATTGCAATCGACGGATAGAGAATCTTCATTGATCCGACCCGCTAATGGGTAAAACCGGGTTAGGATTAAAGAGAGCGAATCTTTTAGGTGATTTATGATCATCGGGTGATTGTTGGAGGTGGTGGCGGGGTAATAGAGGACTATAGGTACAAGCATAGGGGGAACAACTTGGTCTAGCATTGAAAGCTTGTACCTTTGCAGGTGACGAGGTGTTGGAAAAGATGGCTTCACATGATGAGTAGAAATTATCTTAGTTTCCAACTTCGAATTCGCCATTTTAATTTGTATCCAAAATGGAATTAAGCTAGGTGCATATATATATATATAGAGAGAGAGAGATGTAGCTAGCTAGGCTAAAATTATGTTATGAATGAGTTTTGGGCTGAAGTGGCTGCTATATATAGAATTTAAAAATCTGAATTAATAAGCTTGGAATTAAGTCTTGGAGAAATTTTCAAACCGGTATATATGAGTTGACTGCTACATACATGATCCCACGGTTATGATTTATCCACAGCTTAATTTAATTTTGTTCTTCATATATATATAATATTTTCTGTTAAGTAATTACTTAGATATATATATTCAAATTAATTATGATAATTGTGGGTGCCCACGTACGTAAAAGTAAAACCCAGGTAGTTAGAACCCAATGCATGGAAAATATATATCATGAAGACTTATTCACAACAAATAAATTAAAAAAGAAAAGTAGAAACAAGTTTTAGTCATAATACCAATGTGGACAATGCAATGCTAAGTGGCTATATCTATACTATTATAAAAGCAACACGCACACAATTCGACCCTTATTATTGCAAGAAATCGAACCCAGATTCCCATACTGGAGTAATATCTGGTGGCCATTGGGCCAAACCCTAATGGTTATCTATCCTTTTTCTCTCTCTTTCTATCTAAACTACTCAATAATTTAAATTTTTATTTATTTAGTTATAAAAATTACTTTTCACCATGTTATAAATTTTGTGAATATATTAAAAATAATTAATATTATTATAAATAAAAAATTTAATTAGTATTTATAAATTTATACTATCTAAATATATTTATATATTATTAATACATGAAATATATATATATGTCGAATAACAATTATTTTTAAGTTACACACGTATCGAGTGTGCCATATTTACTAGTATATATTAATGATCATGGATCGAACACTGTCGGATTGACTTTTCTGTGTAATTAATTCGATCGTTTTGACTTTTTCCATTTATAATTTTAGTTTAATATGATAATTTTGACTATATTGTACATGTGGAATTATATATATATATATATATATATATATATATTGAATTATTGATTAATTAGCCGATCGATCTTATATATATATGACTTTAAAGTTGCAATTATTTTTTTATAGCTAGCTTAGCTATATATATATATATATATATATATAGTCGTCGTTGACTGGATATATATATTAATTCAGGCATTGATTTGCAATTAGACATGGATATAAATCTCGACTAGACTAGCTAGTAATACGTACAGGCGTTGAACGAGTAATTATTTTTATTGGGTTGCATTTTGTAGTCGCCTCTTACTGCTAAGCTACTTGTGGCGCTCACGGTAACCTAACCTTTAGCAATAATTTAGAGAAAGATTAATTTTGAAAGTCAATAATTAACTATATCAAAATTCATTTTCTTTAATTTGTCCAACTCATGAAGTAAGTGGTATAAAAAGAAAAATTAAGTTCTGTCAAGAGTACAAGTATGAACGTAGTATAATTGCACACCAGCTACCTAATCTATGATCTTTTCACCTCTTTTTTTTGTTTTTATCCTTCACGTACAACTAAGTTACTAATTATATATATATGTATATATCTTGAATTAGCTAGCTAGCTAGGGATTCCAAGAGACTAAGACTAATATATAATTGCAATAAATGTAACTAAATTATTGCTCAATTTAAATTGGTTTGATATTAATTAAATTCAGCCTGGAACTGGAAGCATTCAAAGAAAGAATATTAGCTAGTCAATTATAAACGCTGGATAATAGATCTATCAGTGGACTGACTCCTAGCTTAGATCGATCTATCAACTTGAAGATATATATATATATATATATGTTTGTGTCGATCAGATCTAGCTAGAGGGAGAATTTTTTTGAAAATACTGCATCGATCAAGTTGACCTATATATGTGCAGAGCAGTTCTTGCAGACTTAATTATTTTCCTTTATCATGAAAGATGAGGTAGGGTCCTATACTCCTATGTAATTATTCAAAAACTATTTTTAACATTTAAGCACTTTTGGAATAACAATATCAAGCTTTCCAAAAAAAAAAAAAAACAATATGATCGACCCTTAAACTTTGAAACAATTACTTGCAAGAAAATCCTTAGAGTATTAATAATGTCTTAAATAACCCGATCGAACCCAAGCGTCACGAAATCCTAATGTCTCTTAGCTAGTTCGTTTTTTTTATTTTTTTGAATCTTAGAGATTTGTGTGTTATTTTGGAAAACAAAGAGGGTTATATAAGTAATTTCGACAAATCTCATGAATATTTATACATGTAATAGTTTTTGTATCACCTTCGATGACAGCATTGGTGCGGAATTCCGGTAAGAAAGAGTTTTTACAATTCTTTTGTGACGGAATTTCGTGATGGAAAGGCCTGTAACAAATAGAATTTATAACTCCTTCTTGTTGGTGACGGACTATTCGGTCACGAACAGTTTTATCCACTTTTGATGAAAATCCGGTCACAAATAGTTTTTATACCTCTCTTGTGACGGATTCGGCGTACAAATAGTTTACATAATATATCGTGACGTCATTTGGGACGGACCAGTAACCAACCTTTGGGACGGCATTTGTGACGGAGTTTTCGATCACAAATAGTTTAATAACTCTTTCATGACGGCATTGGTGGCGAATTAATTCGGTCACAAATAGTTTTAGAAGTATTTCAGCCAGCATTGCTGACGGAATTTTGGTAACAAATAGTATATATCTTGCGACCAGAAAGACCGGTCACAAATAGTTTTTGTAAGTCTTTGATGTTAACCTTATTTTTTTAAAATTATTTTGTAAATATTTTTCTAACTTAATTTTTATATATAATATAATACAAAGAAAGTAATTATAAGGCAAATTACACCAATGACCTTTATGGGCCTAGTCTAGAGCCATGATCTTATTAAACATTCGATAAATTAAGGTTTTGGTCAGTGTAAGCTTCAATTAAGCATCCAAAATAAAATAAAATAGCTTACAGATGCATAAAGCTGGTTTTGATGGGCTTAATTAATTTATGGGCCATAGGTAGAAATTAGTAGAGCGCCAATCCAATATTTTATAATTGAATTCATGCATTTATGTAAAGTTGTGGAATTGGGCCATTTTGGATTTGTTAAAATATAAAAAACACTAATTGTATATATATATATAATTCTAGCTATGCTATTTACAATTGTGAAGATGTCATAAAAGCTAATTAGTCATTAGCTAGGTTTCCCACTCCCATATTCTATGTATATTATAAAAGTAAAAAAAGTTTCTCACTTTTCTTGTGATGACTAAAATACCCCTTTAATAACACATGTTTTTATTAAATAACTGTACAAATATGTAAATTTGTAAGTATATGAGTAATGATTTAATAATATTAAGATTCTATAATTTAGTAATTTAATAGGAGTAGAATTCACTTTAAAAAATTTATTTGAGAGTCCTACTTAATTAAAACCTATATTTATCTTTATTCCTCTAATAATTATAATCTAATAATTATATATATATATATATATATATATATACCCATCGGCCATCAACGGATTTTAAATCAATTAGAATTATGAATCCGCGCGAAAATTAATTTGAGATGTTATAAAATTCAAATAATTTTCATTAATTAATGAAATAGGACTTTCAAATAATTTTGTGAATCCTAATCCTATTAGATTACTCAACTATTCAATTCTACTATTAATAAATTAATTTTTTTTCTTTGTAATAATTAATTTTTTCTTTTGAGTATGCACTGGATTAACTCTTAACCATAGTTTGGGTTAATTATATTAAGTAATTAATTTGAATTAAAATATTGATTTTTCATGTGAGCTGATGTTATTAGTTGGTTTGTCCAAGCCGGATTTGATCTAAATTTTTTCTATGATTTATAGTATAACAAAGTTCCTAAAGGTACAAATATAATTAACCTTAAATATTTTGATATTTATTGATTTTTAAACACTGCAAAATTCTCTTCGAGAAATGTATAAGTTTATCCAAG
The DNA here is from genome assembly GCA_958496215.1 of Verbena officinalis. Classification (NCBI taxonomy): domain Eukaryota; kingdom Viridiplantae; phylum Streptophyta; class Magnoliopsida; order Lamiales; family Verbenaceae; genus Verbena; species Verbena officinalis. Next base: position 35,164,174 of record OY292390.1, read on the forward strand.
CATTGATAATTTAAGTAAAAGGATTTGAATCCAATACATCAATAGGACATATTTCTTTCAGTATACAATTGCCAAATAAAGTCTCCAGAGTTAATTTTAATGGCCGAGTTTCTCTCAATAAGTTTGTCCCTTTACTTGTGATAACTAAAATATTCCTTTAATAACACATATTCTTATTAAATAACTATACAAATACGTAAAGGGAGTTGTTATTTACACTCCCTAAATATTAATTGCACTCCAAATTTATCATAAATGACAACAATGTCCCTCTTTCTTTAATTTTAACTTATTTTATTTTATTATTTTGTGAATATTAATTTCTAACTTATTTTTATCTCTTATTTTTCATATTTTTTTAACTAAGAATCGATCAAACCGACTGTAAAGTAAAAAGAGGGCCCCACCTCATATATAAATCAACTCATATCGGAAACTTATTTTATTTTATTATTTTTCATATTTTTTTTTGGTTAAACATACTGTCTTTTCCTTTTTCCATAATTCAAAATTTATTTATTTTTTAATTTATTATCTAGATCAGTAGCAGCTAGGTCGTCATACAAGTAATTAATTAGATTAAAATGTATGGGTCGGTCAGAAAAGTGAAAGGGGTTGGGTCAAGTTTAAATGACGTTTCTACCTTTAAGAAACTCACGCGTGGCACACGTGTTAGCATCTGGACAGAATATTCCGCCGAAAGTCTATTTTAGGAAGTAATTTGTAAATATTGTGAAAGGTGAGGAGACAACTTATTAAAAAAAAAAATTAGAAGATAATCTGCAAAAAATCGGAAAAGTCATGAGGTAAATTTTTCTGTTCCCTATATAGCTTGAAGTAGCAGCTTTGTCTAGCATGTTGACTGTTACTTGTCATGACTCATGAGACTTGATTAATCATTTCTTACCTACTATGATTGACGTACAATATTGAAATATATCACGTTAATTTCAACATAAAATAAAAGTTAGACGACGACATATCTCATATATATTAATTCAACAAAGACTATTTTACAGATTTTTGCATATATATTAAATTAGTACAAACGCCACAAATTCGAAAAACAAACGTACATACTAGATCCAATTAATTGATTCGGTAGAAAAGAAGTAATAATATATAATATATATATATATCAAGCTAGGCAATCAAGCCCACTTTGATCCGATGCTGGAGATCATCAATCTGATCCAACGACGTACCACGATGATCAACTAAACCAAATTCATCATCATCAGTACTTTTACCAAAACCAACATGACCAACTGCAGCAGTACCATTTTCCTCCCTGCATGGATTATCCTGGAGATCAACGGCCTGCAGCAGATCCAACGGACTAGGATCAACCAAAGCAAGATTACGAATTTCCTCTATTTTATCAAACTCAGCAAAATAATGCTCATCCATTGTCAACCAAGCTTCTACTCCACCACTCTCTCTTGTATCCATCAACCAAAGTACATTAATAAAAGGCCATTCCACCTCACTACCCGCATCGCATTTCGATATCCACACCGGTTTTCCCCACCCGAAATCGATTGTATAAAGTCCGAAATTGCACCAGCTCGAAATCGCTAAGTAATCAGCGTTTTCAGGAAATTCTTTCCATGTTTTTTCCAGGTTCTTGGTGTAACCCGAAAACCCCTCATCACATTCAGGGCCGCCGCCTTGCATTAATGTTTTCACGAAATCGGTGTCCACTTTTCTGATTGCGTTTCTCACTTTACTGAATAGATTTTCCAGAGCCCTGTCCGCTTCGCCATTGTTGGCGCTCGAAGCTGGAACGAGCCACACGAAATTGCCGAAGCTGTTTTCGGGAAATGGGGTTTCCGATTTTCTTCTCATGTTTACTCCATGGGTTACTAAGGATAATCTGGGTTGGGTATTCGGATCCGGGTTGGATTCTAATTTTGCATCTGTGCACTATATATATATATATATATATATATATATATATAATAAAGGAAATGGAAAAGAATTAATAAAAGTGTTAGAGATTGCATCAAAATAATAATAATAATAATAATAAAAGTGTACATTAGAGGGGAAATATTAAATAAACACTTAAAAGATAATAATTACTTTGTCCATGATTATATTTATTAAAAAAAATGGTCCTATAACAAAATTCAAAAGAAGGGTAAAGGTATTGGCTGAGGAGAAAGAATTTAAATTATAATAGTACTATTGCAATATAACAAAAAGAAATATGTTAAAGTGATATTAATATTGATTTTGTTTGGTGCAAAATAACATTCAGTAAATGACTTGACCTTTTATCTATAGAAAAAGAAATCCCAATATTTATGTTAATTACGTACCTTTAATAATATTAATTCATTAGTAGTAACAAGTTAATTAATCTAATATAAATATATATAATTACTATTTACAATTAATAACACATATCTATAATGATGATTTATTATGGATTAAATCATCAATATGGAAATAGTTACTAATTGTAAATATAGTACATTAAAAGTTAATTTTGATCATTATTAATTGTGTGAAAATTGTTTTTGTAAACAAATTAAGTTGACGAATTAAGTGATTACATTATCACTTATTCTGTAGTCTTCAATTTTCTCCAATTTCGTGGCATAAGCAGCAGAAGCAGAAGCAGCAGCAACCATGAAGCCCTTCCATAGAAGAGCTGATACAGCTTCAACCCTCGTCGGGGCCTGTTTCGGGCCCTCCAATCGGGCCTTAAGTTTGGCAATCGCCGATGCATCAAACACATATCGTCTCATCACAGTTTTCCCGAACCTGAAATAGTTTCTCATTGCAGAAAACAAATGTGATTCTCTCTGCATGTTTTCATTCTGCGGGAAAAAAGCCTTAGCTGTATAATCAGGCGACTGATCTATTTCCAGCTGGCCTCGGGCTTTTTCAGCCCAAGCTTTCATGAAGGCGCCAATTGTAACTCCATCAGCAATTTTATGCAAGAAAAGTGAACCAATTGCAATTCCGCCACAATCAAAGTAGTTAACTTGGATCATGGCGATGTGGGACCCTGGTCCGGGTTCGGACCACTTGAGTTCGGTGGGGATGTGGGCCCGACATGCTTCCGGGTCGGGTTTTTTCAAGAAGCCCTGAAGGGAAGTACCGGGGAATTTGGAAATTACGAAAAGGACCCCTTGGTCATTGCAGTCGATGGATAAGCTGTCTTTGAGACGTCCTGCTAAGGGGTAGAAATGGGAGAGAGTTGAAGAGAGTGATTGTTTTAGGGTTTGTGTGATGGATTGAGGGATAATTTTGGGATTAATGTTTTGGAGATTTGGATAGTATAATACAAGAGGAACATAGATTGGAGGGACAATTTGGTCTAGTAAAGAAAGCTTGTGTGTTTTGTTTTGTTGAGGTGTTGGTGAAGAGGGTTTGATGAATTCTCTTGAAATGATTTGGCCTTCAGTACTCTTCATGTTTAATTTGTTTGTTTAATTGCTGTAAGGAATTTGAAGAGAAGAGAAGAGAAGATTGGGAATATATAAAGTTATCGGAATTGCTGTACTTGGACGATGTTTAATTTGAAAGATCTATCTTCTTCTATATAAATTATAATGGCCTAGCTAGCTATCAGATTCAGGGGTATATATATATATATATATATATATATATATATATATATATATGTGAGTGGATTAATTTGGTAGTGGGTGGGTGGGTGGGTGGGTGAGAAAAATATACATGTACAAAATTAAGATTTGTATATTTCCGTAAAAAAGAATAAAAGTTTGAATTCTAATGACATATTGACATTAATTAATTATATGAATTAATTTATAATGATTAAAGTGATATTGAGAGTTGCCACTTGCCCCTAGGCCCTAGCTACATGAGAATGTGTTATTGAAGCTAGCGAAATAATATTTTAATGGGTATTGTTGGGTGGGAAGCATTCACTTCAAATGAAAGAAAGAAAGAAGAAAGAATGAATTAATTGCTTCAAAGTCACCACTCAATAAGTACGAACAAAAAAAAAACCTTCGGTTGCTGCTGTGCTGTGCTGCATATAGTCATAGATAGACATAACACAAGACAGAGACAGACCGTCGCAGATTTATATTCAGCACAGTACTTTTGGGTAATCAATCTAATTAGATAGTTGGAATTTCCATTCATCTCGTTTTCTTTCAACAGAATATAATAATGTCTAAAGTCTAAAGCATAGAGTAGATCAAGAGTTTTTCTCCAAACCAGAAAATGACACATACAATTATGATCAAGAGTTGCTCTACTGCCCAATCACAAATTATCACTTACAACACTAACTCAAAACGAAACAACTTTTTGGATTAAATATTCATAAGGTGGCATCAATTTCTTACCTTATTTTCCACTAATGTAGAAAAAGTTGAGCATGATAACTGATAAACGTGATTATATATGTATTAAATATATCTTTCATTGAAAAAAGCAGGCAGGCGCCCCCCGCCCATCTACCACTGCTTAATGCCCACTATAATAATCAATCCCTTTTCCACCTCCTAAAGTCGTCATCTCAATATTGAAAAATATTTGGTCAGTGGTTCCCAAATTATAAAAAAAACTAAAATAAGTCAAGTGCTGCATGCATGAAAATCATTCCCGTTTCTTACTGGCACAAATATTTTACATTTCGGCAAAAAAAAACACAATCAATTATATCATATGGGTTTAAAAGCCCAAGGCTAAAGATAACGCCCATATCTCAAACTTACAATAAATCAAAATCCTACTACATATTATTTAAAATTACCCTAAATAAGCTACAAGCTCAAAACCTATTATTTAAAACTGTCTCTGCACTTTCTTCTACAAACATTTCAAGTTTTTCCAAATCTTATACAACTTTAGCTTTTTCAAAAGTACAAGTTCTAGCAGTGACACCCTTAGAAATAAAATTGACAGTTGAAGAAATTGTAATTAAATCAAATGAGATTGAGCTCAGTTCCTGACGCAACTATACCAGAAAACTTTAAACTTATCATATATCATTGCTATTACTTCCAATCACACAAACCGTTGGTCGTTAAACTACAATGACAAAATCACAGTTTAATTGCTACTCTAAATATTTTCACCTGGAGGAAGCTCTGCAGGTTTGGGTGGAGTACCAAGAACACGTTCCATGTCAAAACGTACTTCAATATTCCGAATACTATAACCAACCACCATAAGCCAATAAAGTAGCTTTGCAAGTTCTGGAGCACTTGTCTCTGTTACATTAGTCTGTAAAACACAAAATAATTACAAAAAAAAAAACAATAATTCAGACCAATAGTTAAGAAGTCACATCAGCATCGAAGGATGCTATAGTATATAAACATTGCAGACTAATAACATAGAAGACATATCAAACATTTTACTGAAAAAATAAATTAAACAAGGTGCTGACAGGATTTAGCGGGTGTTTGCAAAGAATTCTGCTTATGGAGAAGCTAAAATTGTAGTAGTAAAAGTTGGGAATGATTAGAGTAAAAAGTACAAAAGCACTTCTAAGTAAATAGAAAAATAAAATAATCTAAAAGCTGAAAAAAGTACCCCTCGAGCTGCTTCTAGCTTGTTGCTGTTTATTTTAAGCAGAAACCTCAAAACAAAACACTCCCTTTAAGCTTTTTTTTAGATGAAAGCAGAAACACTTTTTTTAGAGTTTAACAGCAGAAACACTTTTTTTAGAGTTTAACAATGCTCGCTTAATGTTTACCTTCATTTGGCTAGGATCGGAGGCAGCCAATAGGCGTTTTATGAATGTGTTCATTGCCAGCACCACATCCTCTCCAGCACTACTTGTTAGCTCCTGAGTGTGCAGAAGTTCAATTCAGTGAAACTATATTTGTCACAAAATATGGGTTTTTTATAGGAATATTTGAAAATTAGCCTCCCTCCCTTATAATTTTATGTTTATTTTTCTTTAAGATCTTATTTAACTTTTGTTATGGTCTCTTTGGATCATAATGAGCCAAATACTTTTTTAACTAAAGGGCAGTAAGATTTTCTTACTTTGATATTTTGGGGTTCGAGAGATTTCAGATACTCCAACAATTCATTCGTTCCATTTGTAGATTTTCTTGCCACTTGACGATTAAGTTCATCGATTTCTGCTTCAAGTAGCTCAATGTATTTCACCGCATCAATTGACTCTGGACCTGAGACATTGTTCCACCTAATAACTTCACCCGACACCTTTTTCTGTGTACCTGGTGCATAGTTTGGCTTATCCTATACCATTTCCAGGGAAAAAACAAAATTCATAACTAATGTGTTCTTTCAGGTAATGTTTAATGTAAAGATTATACAGTAAAAGAAGATTTGATTTCTCCACAATTTTCTTTCTTATCCTCTTTCAGAACAAGATTCTACTATAACCTTTAGATAAAAGCTGACTTTGGGAAGTGCAAGCAGAAACAACGAACCTTTTCCCCTTGTGGTTCAGGAAGAGCAACTTGTTCCAAGCTTTGCTGCAATTCGAGCCGGTATTGAGCATTTCTAAACATATATCCAGTCATCAAGACACTGTACATTAGCTGTGCCAGATTTTCTGCAACCTGCAACAAGATAAATGCTCACCAATATCATATAAACATACTTCTAAGACCGACTTCAATTTGTTTATTTGCATACACACTATTATGTCGAATCTTAAATATTATAACGTAAACACTCACAGTTGTAACTGTGATAGCAAAGAACTGTGGGGGTAGAGTTCCAATCATATTTGTCACAGTTTGCCGCATTGCATCAACTACCTATAGTAGAATCATCACAGCCAGCCAAAATCAACCAGACATTCTTTAAACACAAGAATAGGCTATTGAAACCATTGACACCTATAATTCTATAATTGTGCATTTAACATATAACTCGTTCAGGCATTTTCACAAACACTACAGAAGAGTAGAAAGTGGGGGTAATCTAGTCGCACTACCTGCTGAGGCGCCCTTTTGACAAACATTTCCATGAATTCAGGCTTCACGTTCTGCACATACTCCAATAGAATCTCCCTTCTGTTCCTGGGCTGCTCATCAAGACGACAAAACAATGAAAAACTTAAACAACAAACAAACTTCACTAATTCCGCACATAAGAAAAGGGAAAGCAAAATTACCAAAGTCCCATTTGGGGGTTTCGAATCGCCGGAATTAGTTGAACTTTGGTTGTCATTTTCACTGGCTCTAATGACTGTATATCTTCGTCTGTAGTTGGATAATTTTCTCGGGAATCGGAGGCAAGGCGGAGGAATATACGAAGCCGCAGAAGAAGAAGGGGATTGTGATGAAGAAGATAAGAGAAACGAGGAGAGCTTCAGTGTTAAAGACGACATTTCACTAGTAAAGCAAAATTCTTGGAGAAATATTTGAAGCTAACTTCCCCCTGTTTGCTTCTTGAATCTTGTTAAGACAATGCTACCATTTGCTTCGGTTTGTAATTGTCGTCCTCACTCTCTCAGGTGTCGAGTCGCGTTGTTTGGTTGAGAGATTTTTCCAGTATAAATCGCATTTTCAACTACCGGTTTATCCAAACCGTGATTAGTTTGGGCCAGATCAATTTTGAAACTAGAGCCCAAATCGAACTCAACATTGATATGGACCTGGGCCTGTATTAGGCCCATTATGATCGAATTGATTCGACGCCATTTCAAATTCGGAGCTGCTTAGTAGCTGAGACAGACAGAGAACTTCTTCTTCAATTAGCTGATGCAAAAATGCAAGGAGGATCAACAGGCGTCGGCTATGGTCTCAAATATCAGGTCAATTTTTCGAAATTTTCTGAAATTTCAAACTCTGACTTCAATTCATAAGAAAATGAGAATCTTAAATGAAGTTGATTAGGCCAGGCGAGATGCATTTCGGATGTGAAAGCGGATACAGATCACACCAGCTTTCTAACCGGTACTCTCAGCCTCAAAGAAGAAAATGAGGTCGTTTTGAACTTTAGTTGACGTCAATTTACTGAATTTAGTTTGTGTTTTTTGTTGGATCTTAATTTTTTGTGGAGTTTTCAGGTGCATTTGATAAGGCTTTCGTCTGGCGGTACTGAATTGATCTGCGAGGGTTTGTTCTCGCACCCGAATGAAATCTGGGATCTCGCCTCTTGTCCTTTTGATCAACGGATTTTCTCTACTGTTTACTCTTCTGGTAATTCTGGATGTTTTACTTTCAGATTTTTCTTAATATTTTCGTAATGCATTGAGCTACTTGAGCTGTTTGGATCGATTTGTATATGATAAACTAAATCATTAAATGATCTCAAAGCATAACTTCAAAGCTTGATAAGAAATTTCAACTGACGGTGAGAGCTGAGACTGTATTGTGACTCAACAAAGTTTGCATCCACTCCTAGACTAGATATTGGGTTTGTAATTTTGATCAACCGTTAGCCCAAAAGATGAGTTGCTATTTGTAACTATAAATATCTCTAGACATTTTGTAAGAATGTCAAATGTAGGATTTCCAAATTGTTTACACTTGCAAAATAAATCTAAGTCTTTTATTTCTAGCTCTTATCTTGGATTGGACTTTAGTTTCACGTCAATGTGATATGATATTTGTTGTTTTAAAGGCGAAACATATGGGGCAGCTGTATGGCAAATTCCTGAGTTGTATGGCCAGCTGAGTTCTCCTCAACTGGAAATTGTTGCTTCTCTGGATGAGCACACAAGCAAGATTAAATGGTGAGCTTGTTTTTTATGCTTCATGGTAATTTGCGTTATTTTCCTCTTCAAGCTCTTGTATTTGGGTTAGGCAAACAGTTGTATGTTTCTGTTATTTTAACGGCATCATTAAAATTAAACCATTCTTAGATTAGAATTGCTGATGCAGTAGATGCCTTTGTTGACAAGCTCCCTTCCAGCATATCTTGTCCATTTGAAATCATAACTTTCTCACATCATAAGAAAGGAGAAGTTAAGGGAGCTATTTTATTCAGATCTGTCAGTTTTAGATGGTGAAGTTTAATATCATTTTGGTGTTTCCATTTGAAACTGGCTCTGTATATCTCACGTTATTATGAAATTTGTCTCCCATTTTAACTCTGTATTCTCTTTGCCACATTAATTTAAGCAATAAAAAAATGTGCTAGTATACTGAATGATACTGCATTCCTTTGTAGCGTACTCTGGTGGCCTACTGGAAGGCATGACAAGCTGGTTAGTATTGATGAGCAGAAGCTCTTTCTGTGGAGCTTAGATACTTCAAAGAAGACTGCTCAGGTACAATCACCTTTAGAAGCCATGGAGTTGCTTGAAACATATGATTATGTCTCAACATAGGTATAACTTGTACTTGACTGATCAGACTGCCAACTTGATTATCAAATCCTCCAGTCCTCAGGTTTAGAGAGTGTTTCATTAAGCTTATAAGCACTTTACAACAAGTTATAAGATGTCTGAGAGCTTATTAGTTATTCAAAAGTGTTTGGTAATTTTTTTTTTGGCAAAAGTGTTTATAAGCTTGATATTTTGTTAATGGCGTCTTGGTATGTTCAACATCTTGATGTATTTCAGACACTGAAACAGCCAAAGAGAGATCATTACCTGCATAATGACCTTTTAGCTTTTGATTTCTTGAGCTAATTCTTATTCAGATCTTGCTATATATCTAGGTACAATCACAAGAATCAGCTGGCATGCTTCACTATTTGACTGGCGGAGCATGGGATCCTCACGATTCCAATTCTGTTTCTTTAACATGTGATTCATCAGTTCAATTTTGGGATTTGAGGACAATGAAGTATGTCAAATATTTTCTACATATAAATTACTTAAAACTGGTTTTTATCCTAACAGTAGAAAAAAAGTTTTGAAATTTTATAGAGTTATAACTTACTTACTATTCTGCAATTTGTCCTTTTCATGTTGCTCTTTTTCCCATGCTGCAATGGATATGTTTGTGCTTCTTACTGCTCGACATTCAATGTATTTGTGTCCCTTTTATCACATTAATGCCATTTTATACTGGTTGTTCAGAAGCTTTAAGAACTTACCAAGACCACTCCAAACATATGATAAAGGATTTGGTTTTGAGATTAATTTTGTGAATAGAAAAACCTTTTCAGTAAAATCCCAATAGGGGCTGTTGATTCATGCTGATAATCAGGTTTTCCAATTGAAATATGAGTTACAAATACAACCATGAAAGTCAAAGTTTATGTGCTTGCAGGAAGGCAGACTCAATAGAGCATGCACATGTCCGTAATGTGGACTATGACATGAAAAAGAGGTACATGCTTGTAAGTATGCTGCAAACTTGATGAGTCTTATCCCTGCAATAATATTTAAATTGTTTGCTTGTAAATGTGCTTTTTTGTTTCTTTAATGTGAGAGAATATTAGTCCTTTTCATCAAACATTTCTTTTCCATAAATTAATGAAAACAAAAATTTGTCGTGGGATTATGACAGTTGGCTGACATTTCTCAGGTAACTGCTGAAGATGAGTCAGGCATTCATATATGGGACCTTAGAAAACTTAAATATCCAGTTGCTGATCTTCCTGGGCATTCACACTGGTAAAGTTTCGACAACAATTCTTAATACCCTGGCTTAATTTTGTGTTCTAAAATTTCTTATTGTTACATTTCTTTCTTTCCTTTACAGTCTTGGTTTCCATTATCAGCAGTCAGTTTAAGAAATTCCTGTTTTTTATCCCTTGCCCTTACATTTATCATGTTTATGGCAGTTTTGTAGTTTGAGCAAATAAAGTCATTATCAGTTTTATCATTTGACGATTAACATGTGTTTTTTACTGTTGATAGGACATGGACTGTTAAATGTAACCCTGAGTATGAGGGACTAATCCTGGTACCCCTTCTCTCCAACTCTCACTATACTCCAGCAAACTTTAAACACATTAATTCATTTGCCTTTTCTTTCTTTCCTTGTTTTTTTTCCTTCAAAAGAGAATTCTGAAAAATATTTATAAGTTTTACCTCAGCAGATTGATGACCACAAAGAAATTTGGAAAAGTTCTTATAATCATCACTGTGTCACCTTTGCTCATTACATGGTTCAAAATAAGTGACAAATGTTTCTCTTGTAGACTATGATATTTTGCTGATGATGTCAAAGCTTTTGTAGAGTGCTGGAACCGACTCAGCTGTCAATTTGTGGTTGGCCTCTCCTCCAAATCATGATGATTCAACATCAGATAGGTCTGCAATTTATATTAATAGTTGTTAGCGTGGATTACATCTACTACCCCTGGATTTAGGTGAAATTACAAACATCGTCTAGTTTAAAGAATTACTGTATATCCTCTGATGTTTACAATAATTGTGTAAATCTTCCAAATATACCCCCCACTTAGGGTTTCAGCTGGGGTACTTTCAGGGTTATTTTTGGAAGATTTACACTTTATTGAAACTTCAGGGAAATAGGTATCAATTTGTGAGTACATCAAACTTCGAGGTACTCAGGATGTATTCACCCATAGTTGTAGTGCGCTACTGCAAGCTTTCTGATTATTGATGTTAGTTGCATCCTTTTGTTCGTAGTCTGTTGGAGCCACCAACCCGGACAATAGAGCCCTTGCATTCCTATAATGACTATGAGGACAGTGTCTACGGTAATTGATAATTTGATACAACTTCTGATTCTCTTGCAGCTTTACTGCTGAATTCTTCTTGATTGTTCTTACTTTATTCAGGTCTTGCTTGGAGTTCTCGAGAGCCATGGACATTTGCATCATTGTCTTATGATGGAAGGGTAAGTTGCTAATACTCCATGCTTTATACACAATTCATTCGTAGAACTAATTTGATTTAACTTTCTACTTGGATTGAAAATATAGAGTATTTAATGAAACGAATGAGAGTTCTATAGACTCTGTGCTAAAAGGATTTGAATTACATTGAAACTGAAAATCAGCCCAGCAAAACTAACAGATTTGTTTGATAGGATTTAGTGGGTGTTTGCAAACTCTTTTGCTTTTATTACACTACACAAACTTCATTACTAACGAAAATAACCTAGAAGCTAGAAATTGATGCTAAAAGTTGGTCCTTTGGTGCTTCTAGTTTATTTCTGCTTAAGATAAGCAAAGAAGTTGGTTTCCAAACACTCCAAAACTGCTGAAGAAAAGCAAAAAGCACAAAAGTACTTCTTTTAGAGTTTGCAAACACTCCCTTAAAATTCCGATTCTGAAATCCTTCAATTCAAACACAAGCTAGATGATTGGGATGTGCTACTTTGGGTTGCTGCTGTACTTATTTAAAATTACCATTTGTTGCTTGAGCTTTTTTGCCATGAATTATATTCTCTTTGTGCAGGTGGTTGTAGAATCAATAAAACCTCACCTTTCTAGAAAATGAAAGCAACCAGATTATGTAGTAAGTGAAATTACTTAAACACACTCTTCGAGTCTTCGTCTTGCCTTATCTATTTTATGTTGCTAGATTTTTAGCATCTAATCTCAGATACTGTCTTAAAAATTTAGAAACCGAATCTTGAGGAATCCAATCACATTACGTGAAGTTGTGCTATGATTGAAGACTATCCCATATTATGGTCCAATTTGTAAGATGGATTTTCCTTTGATTTTAAAATGATTACATAACATGAAACTCTGGTCTGAGTGAAATTTGTATTCCATGACCCATATTATGGTCCAAATAGTAAGATAGTTTTTCTTTCATTTTCAAAAACTTGCTTGTCTTACATCTTTAGCAGCAGATATGTTGTGTAAGTTATATTGGGTTTGGGTGTGCAGTACTATATCATATTATGTCCATAGAATATAATTAATTATCTTGTTTGCTGGGAAGAAGGTTTTTGATGTCTACTGTCGAGGCAAATTGTTTGATGGCCAGCAGATCAGATGCTGCCTTTGCCTGCCGCAACGGGGAAGCTATGAACTGATTGGCGTTATTTTTGCGTTGCCTAGGCCTACACAAAAATGATTCATTTCTTAGCGTATACGGATCGGAATCGGATGGATATTATTTGGTTCTTAATATAATTTTGAGTCTGCAAAAGGTAACTCTTGTGCAAATCGATCATTAAATTGAATAATTAATCTAGAACACACAAAATTCTCATTTATGTGGCCTATTTGTTTGGTAATAATGTCGAGAAATTTGTGGCTTATTTGAATTCTGAATTAATTAATATTCTTCAAGGCACGAGAAAGTTGAGTATCACAACTGGGTCTGGAAAAAGTTGAGCCAAATTTGTGGAAAAGATTGTTGGTCTACTCTAAATGGATAAGACTCTGATTTGATGCGACTTTAAGCTTATCCATATAGTATAGTAGACTAGAGAGTAGAGAACAAAAAGTTTGAATCTAATCATAATATTTGGTTTCCTCGTCCAAAGGCATAAAATCTTGATATCCAGTTGGCTCCCTTTTTCACCAAGAACGCCTCGTCATAATGTCATAAATAAACATAGATTTATCCAAGCCAGGGGGGTATGTATGTTGCTGACTCGTCATCCAACCTGGTGCTGACACGTGGAGCCCAAATAAAAAGTAATATTGAGGTAATAATAAATGTGAGGATCTTAGTCTCGACAAGTATCAACATCAAGTATCAACCAACCAAAAAGAAGGGAAGTGATAGCTATGCCTCCAATGTGACTCACTATGTGGGAGGGACTCTTGGGGAAATGAGGAAATCTAATTCTAAATAAAGTAGGCTAGGCTTTGATGGTTGTCCCTCCGCCAATTCCAAGTGTTTTTTGTGGTTCACGTTTGTAATGACGTTGGGTTACTTTCCCTTTTTTTAGTACCAAATATTTTTCCAGTGCTGCCCAAAACAATCATCTATCACAACTAAGTCTACTACCAGATGATCATGATTCCATGTGCTGTTTATTGCTACAATTTTCATTTAATTTGTACCCCAAACATCCAAAATGAGTGAGTTATTTCCACAATTAATTAACTAGTATTATTGATTAGATTAGATTAGATTAGTACTCTTTTGGTTTATTAGTGACTTGGTGATATATATAATTAGGTGGTAAATTTAATTGGTAATCATCAATCATATTTGGTTTATGAGTGATCACTTGGTCATGGTGTACGTTATATATATATATATAGCTAACTAGTAAGTTTGCATAATTATCTTTAAACTCAAATGGAAAATTAAAAATAAGACAAAAAGACAACAATTAAGTAAAAGATATTGAATTAATGCATCAAGTTTTTAAAAGACGACGACTAAGTAAATATATATATATATATATATATATATATATATATATATATACAGTATGGAATGGAAGTAATTAATATTCATTAGATTTGAATGAATTGAATTCTTGGATTTCATCATATATTATCAATTTTGAAAATCTTAATGACATGATTTTGTTTTGTTTATATATATACTGAGTGCTGAGTCTGATTGATTACAACACATAAATCAATCATAATGTTGAAGTTGAACTGATCGATATTATTAATTAACCCTAATAATTTGTTTTGCATGAGAGTAGGGTAGGGTCGGGTCGGGTTGGTGAATGACACATAGCTGCAACTCCTAAAATCGACGACTAGGAATAAAACACGTGGCGAGTGGAGATTGGCAATATGGGATTCAGATCAGGACCCTAGCTTAGCTTCCATTCTCAGCTGAGGAGGTGTGTGTCTGAGAGAGAGAGTTAAAACCCGCTCAACCCCAACTCCACCACCACCACCACCACCACCGTGATTCTATTTCTGATTCGCCCCCAACCCACCCACCAAATACCAAATACCCAAATACCAATTACCAATACCAATCCAAATCCATCACCACCAATTCACATCACATCACTCTGCATTTTCACCCTAATGTAGCCCAATCTTACTGCTTCAGTGCTCCTATATTTATACAGCGATCAACAATGCTACAACAATAGCTAGCTAGCTGTATTCTATTTCTGCCTGTGTATATATAACATTCGCTCACCGGATCAGAAAACCGAGTAACAGGGATTTGATTTCCCTCCGGTTTTCTCTTCTCCCCTCCAACACCTGCATTCCCAATTCTCCTCTTTTCATCACTGCATACCCTAACCCTAATCAATCCTCCACTCCACTCCACTCCACTCTCCGGGGACCTAGGTTGGTTTTTTATTTGAGTTTTTCCTCCATTCATTCGCCTTTCATTTTTTCTTTTTATGGCATTTATGTGAGATAATCATCGCCGCGGAAAAATGGCGGCTGCGAGGGGGTTCACGACTCCGTTTGGTGTCAAGATGTTGAGGAGAGCTGATGTGGCGTCACTGGGCCCCGGTAACAATGGGATGCTTTTGGAGGTTCGGACGAAGAAAAAGAAGAGGCGCCTCTTGGCTGCCGGTGAACTCGTCACCTACTGCTGTTCGGAGATTCGCGGTGTTAAGAGCTCACAGAAGTGTGATGATCCGAGTAAGAGACCCAATTATCGACGCCGGGCCCCTGCTATGCCCTTCGCTTCTCCAAAGTAAGTCTTCCTGCTTTTTTCTAACTTCTTCCGCTCCTACTCACTCTTTGCTGCTGTTTGCCAAAAGGTTTCATTTTAAAGCTAAAATATTTAGGGTAATGAAAATGTTTGGTTTTCCTGCTTATGAGTTGAATAGTAGAATCATTACATTGTGATTGTACACTGTTTGTAAAAACACTACTTGATAGCTTCTCTTGTTTTAACAAAATCAATTATTCCTTCTTCTTCATCCCTTATTTTTTGCTCATCTTTACAAGTTTACATTCGAAAAGTTCAAAACTTTGCTAACTTTCATCGGATTCAACTTTTAATCTGTTTGGGTGAAAATTATATTTGATAGCTTAATGACGAAATATTTGAGTTTAGCTTGCGAACATGCTTATGGTTTTACTGTAGGGTTCGAGCTGAATTGTGTAGCAGGGTGTTGAGGAGAATTAAAATGTAGCAAATTGGAGATAAACAGAGTTTAATCATGAAAATGCCTACAAGTTTCTTTATCTTCTGTACTTAAGAATGACACCTATTAGCAACCAAGTGTTGCCCTGGAAGGAAGAAATCAGGATGGAGTGGAATGAGTGTTTGTTTTTGTCGCAATTATCTTTGAAATCCACCTGTAATAATGACAATGTGTAATAAAAGTACCATTTGAATTACTTTTGGTGTTGCAGATATCGGTTTGTTTCCAAACAAGAAAAATTCTCCTCTCGCTGTACCCCAAGACATTCTGGTCCTCAGTCCCGCGATTCGCCCCCTAAACGAGGTGATGCATCTTCCCTAGCATTGTACTGAATTTTATTCAGAGAATCACCACATTATTTATGTATTCTATAATTCAAATTGTTGTAGATTCATATAGTAATGGCAGTTTTTGAATTCTGTGTAGATACTGGTATTGCAAATGAGAAAGACTGGGGAATCAGTTTGCTAAGTGAAAATGTGAATGAATCTGGCACAAATGAAGATGGTAGTAGTTGGTATCGTGAGAGTGGAGAAGATCTTGGAGAAAATGGTTACAGATGTAGATGGACTAGAATGGGTGGTCAGAGTACTGATGGCACGTCAGAATGGAAAGAAACGGTATATACATAATATATCTGCTTTTTTTTTTGGGGACATTTTTCGGTTTCTCCAAATTTGAATGTGTGTTTTTTTTATATGACTGCTCTCAGATTTATAGATTCACAAAAATAAAATCCAACTCTAAAATATCACATGGACAATGAATGAATCTTACCTCATCAAGCGAAGGGAAAAGATTTGCATACCTTCCCTGTCCACCTTCAAATGATTAAATAATAAATACCTACTTTAAACTGAGTGTTACGACTTCTTGTAAAAAATGACAGTCTATGCTAATTGGCCATCATACATTGACTAGATTATTGAAGGGTTTAACCTATGATCTAAACTAGTCTGGTCCATGATGATTTAGAGATAAATAGACAATACAAGTCCTAGACCTGTCATAGAATTTTAGAGTCATAATATGAAATATCAGAGTTCCTTTTTATGCTGATAGATTGTTCAATGTTGTAGCCATTCATTCTCTTTTTTGGATGTAAACATCCACGATTACAACCAGTTACCATGTCATAACTTGGAGTGAAAAGATTGAAGATGATAACATTTCAAATTGGTTGACTAATAATGGTTAACATGATTTTAAAGCTTAGAGAATTAGGATCGAATTTCATCCATTTTTGGTACATTTTAGTAGGAAACTTCTGCGTTTTCATTGTGCAATTTTTACAAGTTCGAAATAATAGTAGTCCAGAGTTTGGTTAAAGTAACCTAGAAACTCTCTGTTTTGCTAGTTGGAATATTAAGATTATGCTTGCTTGTGTAATTATATATTTTAATTTTATAACCTTATTATCATCCCAGGTGGATGCATTTAATTGGATTTGTTGATATCCTTGACAGTGGTGGGAGAAAAGTGATTGGACTGGATACAAAGAGCTAGGTAATTTTAACTCTGTTATTCTTTTCAGCTTTTTGCTGAGTAATTCTTTGATGATGTGAAATCCTTCAATTGATCTTAGCTAGTTCTCTCATGACTACTTATGTCCAAGTGTTTTAATATGTGTTCAGGTGTTGAAAAATCTGGAAGAAATGCAGAAGGGGATTCCTGGTGGGAAACATGGCGAGAAGTTCTTCACCAGGATGAATGGAGGTTTTGGCCCCCTTTCTATCTTTGCTACTGTAATTAAAGTTAGCTATGCTCTTATTCACAAAATATCCTTTTTTAAAAACTGCAGTAATCTAGCTCGGATAGAACGAAGTGCCCAAAAACAAGCGAAATCAGGAACAGAAAATGCTGGGTGGTACGAAAATTGGTAAGTGAAGTCTTAACATTTGACAAACAAATTTCTCCAATGTATGTGAAATTAAAATGTTTCTAATTTAGGTGGGAAAAGTATGATGCCAAAGGCTGGACAGAGAAAGGGGCTCACAAGTATGGCAGACTGAATGAGCAATCCTGGTGGGAGAAATGGGGAGAGCATTATGATGGAAGAGGATCCGTGCTAAAATGGTATTGTTTCCTCTTTCGTTTTTTTTATATCTTGGGTTTGAATAATTATGGGGCGGATTACATCTACTATCCCTGAGGTTTGCCTTAATTACAATTTAGTCCATCTGTTTTCTGAAATTACAAAAAAAATTCTTGGTATTTCACTAAAAACTGCCTGAAAACTATACAACATGAAGCCAAAATATGCAGACAATCAGCCTATTACAGGGAGTTTCTTATAATGTTTGTAAATATAGGAACTATGATGTAATTCACCCAAAATTATATTGATTTTGAAACATATAAAATGAAAGTAAAATACTTATGTTAGGGAATCTCTAACTTGTGTCTCTACAATGGCTTATTGATGCTCTCTCTCTCTCTCTCTCTCTCTCTCCAGGACTGATAAATGGGCAGAGACGGAACTTGGAACTAAATGGGGAGATAAGTGGGAAGAAAAGTTTTTTGCTGGCATTGGTTCACGACAAGGAGAGACATGGCATGTATCTCCCAGTGGTGAAAGTAAATTGCTCAACATTTGCCTTTATCTTCTTCTTTTTTTTTTAATTATTATTTGTTTTGGCTTCTTGTTTAAACTAATGTATTTCCAATAAAATATAGGATGGTCGAGGACATGGGGAGAAGAGCACTTTGGAAATGGGTACGTGATGCAAGACAAGCATCTTTGGTATTACAAGCTTTTTTCATGATTATTAATATTCTACTTCTACTATGACTTTGTGGGTTGATATTATTTGTTCGACAAACAAAATACATCTTAAGACCAAATAGAAAAAGATCCACTTGCGTCTAACTAGCATATAGTATTTTTGTTAACGTGGAAATTGACGAGCCTTCTTTTGTATGACACAGCAAAGTTCACAAGTATGGCAAGAGCACTACAGGAGAAAGCTGGGATATTGTTGTAGATGAAGAAACATACTATGAGTAAGTAACATTCTCTTCTAGCACATAAACTCTTTCATCAGAATTTGGGGCACCAAACAGTTCAGATCGTGCCATATTTTTAAGGCTGAATATGTCTAAACCTCTTGACATTTAGTCTAATTACACTTAGACCCCCTGTATTATGGTACACTAAAACATCCTGTACATTGACTGTCTCACAAATTGTCAATTCCATTTGCTTTGACAAGGGTTCCGACATTTTCCTTGGATTCATGGAGTAAACTGTCCCAATCACCCATCCACAGGTGGCAAAAGTTTTATGCCCTACTTTAGGATATTTTGTGTGACAGAAATATGAAATAACAAGAACCCTCCAACTTTTTAAAACATCACATAATTGACCCCCAGAGGACATTTTAGTCGCACAAAATCTACTAAATTAGGGAACAAATTTATTTCCGCTGGTGGAGGGATAATTTGCGCAATTTAATCCACAAAAAATTAAAAAAAAAGTGAGGAATTCTTACCAAAGCAGACGAAAGGTGTACTTTGTAAAACGAAGTTGAAGTACAAAGAGTGTAGGTGTAATTTCCCATAGTATAGGGGGTCTAAGTGTGATTAGACCAAACTTGAAGGGATCTAGAAGTAATTCACTTAGGAAAAAAGTAGTAACATAAAAATTATGATTTAATGTGAATGGTTTGATCAATACATGAGACTGTATACTAGATCTATTTTAGGACTTTCCACCTCCTTCCATCTTTCTAACTTAGCAGATTAAACTTGAACTGATTGAAGGGCTGAACCACATTATGGATGGGCTGATGTTGTTGGAGATTCATCACAATTACTTTCAATTGAGCCACGAGAAAGACCACCAGGAGTTTTTCCAAATCTCGATTTTAGATCATCTACATCGCCCCCAGGTGAACCACCCGAGCCATCGGCTTCTTCAGACTCTGACAAAACCGTTTAATGTTTCATGGGTTGTTTGGGAAGTTCACTTAATTGATTTGGAAGTTGTAGTGTCAGAGAATGTTGCTCCGTTTATTCTTGATTTTATTCATTCTTTGAATATTTTTCCCGCATTTTCATGTAAGTTGGATATTGTAGCCATTGGTTTGGACATTTTGGAAATACTTACTATGTGGAATGGCGTCGTATTTTTCTTGTTTGTTTTGTGAAGCACGACTTTCTTTGTTTATTTGTGTTGGGCAGGTAATTTTTTTTTGGGTGATAAACGAACAGGAAAAGAACTCAAAAAAACCAAGCTTAGCTATCTAAGCCCTCCATCTCTTCGGGTAAGTGCTCCCACACCTTGATCTTCATGTCAGTCGGCAGATCATGCCCTTTCTTGGCGAAACCATCAGCAACTTTGTTTTTCTCCCGAAGCACATGAGCAAACTTTACCTCCCACGGCATCCGAAGGAGCCTTCTGCAATCGAGAACGAGCAACTCAACGGAATGTTCCTGAATATTAGCCTCCTTTACTAATCCGAAGATAACCTCTGAATCAAATCTCAACTTCAATCTGGGGATACCGCTATTCCCAAGCAAGACGAAGACCTTCCCAAACGACCAAGTAGCTCCGCAACCTTAATCGTAAGTCTTCCCAAACTCATCGAAAACCCAAATAGACAAACCCCATGACTATCTCTAACAATGCTGTGGCAGTATTAGCATGATTATACACACTCCTGTCGGTATTAAGTTTGACCCCTCCTTGTTTAGACTTTTCCCAAAGAAGAAGAGGCCTGTTATTAATGCTTTTCTGCCCACTGTGCATAACCGAAATCTGCATGTCTGTAGCAAGAGAAATAATGCACCGAATGGTGAACTTAGAATGCTCCCTTTTGTTTCGAAAAACCCATTGGTTACGAGCTTTCCAAAGGCTCCAAAACGTTGCCATACAAATGATAGACCACGGGCAAGAAGGGAGAATAATGTTGCGGAAGTTTTTACCAAGCATAGCCGCCACCCAATTGTCATCATTAAGCACAACAAACTCACTCCATTCGGTTGGCATGACCACGTGCTCCCAAACTGTATTCGCCATGGGACAATGGCGAAGAATATGATTCACGTCTTCCCAACTTCCCCGACATCTTCCACAACTCGGATCCTCACCGAAGTGACGATCGAACCAGAGAGCATTGGTTAGGAGACTATTGTGCTTGCAAAGCCAAAGAAAGCACTTGAACTTGGAAGCAAAAGGGAGCTTCCAAAGTTTGGCATTGCACAAGGGAATCATGAGCAGATTTGCAAGAGAATTTGCCACTTCTTGTTGGGGTCCAAAGTTGAGAATCCACAGAATCTCGGTCAAATGGTATCAGGCAGCTCAAGATCATTCCCCGGACCGTGGTGTGTAGTGAGCTTAAGTCCCACTCTCTATTCTCGTTAGTGCAATTCTCCACAGTAACATTAACATCAGTATAATGAATCGAGCCAACCAAGTCCTTCAACTTCCCTTCCGGCAACCAACGGTCATTCCAAAACGAGATATTATCACCTCGCCCAAGACGCCAACCAATATTGTGTTCAACGAGCTTCAGACTTTTGACAACTCCCTTCCATGGGCGTGAGGCATTAACCTTCGGTGAGTGCTCCAAGATGTCCTCCCCTTTCAAGTACTTAGCCCGGAAAATTTTGCACCACGTTGCATCACCGTTTTTTAAAGTGCGCCAACCGATCTTTGAGAGCATTGCAGTATTGTTATGCCTTGCTTCTCTTAGGCCCAAGATAGCACTTCTGCCATGCAAATTGCCTCCAACCCTTCCCATCACGAGCATACAAAACACATTGAGTTAGATTGTCATTTTATTTGTGATCACCTAACTTTGGGTCGTATCAGGCTGCTACCAGTTAGGACTAATAATCAACTGGCTGATTTTCTTACGAAACCTCTTCCTGCTTCGACTTTACAGTTTTTGCTTTTTACTGTCAAAGACATACATCGTCCACCTTGAGGGGGGTATTAGTATTATTTATTTATTATCTTGTAACGCATAGCATGATCTCATGACACAATCACGTACAGCATAATCATAGGACACAATCATAGGGATTTTTTTCATTCTTCTGTGTATATATTTTCCCTTCTTTGTACGTATTTGATCATCAGTGAGAATTACAGATTTCTCCATGTAATATGTGCTCAAGAGGAATTTCGGTTGGTCAAAGTGCGACTTTATATTTCGATCTATAGTTGGTAGGTGTAGCAGTAGTCGCCTGAATGATGGAAAATAATTGATTAAGTTTACTTCAACATGCTCGCTCGCATTTCTTGTCATGCCAACAAATAAATGATTGTTCAAGATCAAGAGTCAGTCAGGGCTTTCTCTTATCAACTTAAAATAAATAAATGATTTAATAAAATCAATTTTTTCAGTATTTGCTTCTTTATTATTACTATTTTTTTATGGTATTGCATTGACTAAGTCATTGGTCGAAAATCTGTAATATTTACTTTTCTATTTAACCAAGGTTACCTGCTGTACCACCTGACACCTTGATCTACTACTATTATTGATAAATTAGAAATGACTAATAAATTCGGTCTCATAACTCAATCCATTGAGATCTCATCAGATAAAACCTTCCCTTCCTTATCAAAATAAACGGTTTCTAAAAATCTTTATTCACATTAATTGTAAAACCAGTGAAAAAGGTATAATAATATTATATATAGTTTTCCTTATAAATGAATATATGATCAATACATACCTTAGAAAACAAAGGATATTAATTATTACAAAACAACCCCAATCATACTCATATATATGTATTCTTTCAAGTATCAGTATCACGAATATTGTTTCATATAATATGTAATAAACCACGTAATTTTCTTCCACCAGACACCACCACCACTGCACTGCCTGTAATTGTAAACTCCAGACACACACAGTAAGTACATTTCTTCGAAATCTCCATATTGTGTTTAAACCCAAAAGTTTCGCAAAATTACAAAATGTACACATTTGGCCTGGGCTACTGGCAGTTATAGAAAGAAAGAAAGAAAGAAAGAACCAGAATAGTTCAAACTCACCGACTCCTCCTGAATCAACTTTCACACACCTTTTTAGGATAAAATAAAAATATCTCAACAATACAAAAACACACACACTTCCACCACCATCATCAATTCATCATCATTAAAACCCTCCAACCAAAACCAATTAAACTATTCAGAGCTTCAACCTACCTCTATCATTAACCATAGAAGAAGAAGAAGGATCCATTTCAAGAAGCAGCTTTGAAAATTCAAAATCTTTGAAAAGTTCGTATTTTGTACTCACCTTCTTGGATCTTTCTCTCTCTCTCTCTACAAATCTCTATTTCAAATACCCTCTCTCTATCTCTAAAGCGTCTCTGTTCCTCATGGGTTGAAGAACCAACCAGAGGTACAAAACCCAAGAGATAAACCACAATTTAATATATAAAACATCTTCAAATGCAAGAATGAAAAACCCGACAAAGATCCTGACCCAATTCCCCAAGCGGGTCTTGGATCTTGATTGGAGGCTATTGCTCCTCATCCTCATCTCCGCCACCTTTATTACTTATCTTTCCCTTTCCTCCTCTTCCTCCGCCGGAATCTCATTTTCCAGTTTTGCCCCTCTTAAATCCATATTCCACCGCCTTGCCACTCCACCCCCGGTTAATCCGTTAAACGGGTCGAGAGTTGCGGTTTGTTTGGTGGGCGGTGCCCGGAGATTTGAGCTAACCGGACCCTCCATTATCAAACAAATCCTTCGGGTTTACAATAATTCGGATCTTTTTCTCCATAGCCCATTAGATTCAAATGCTTACAAGCTTTTACTGTTGAATGATGCGCCGAGAATTGCTGCTGTGAAGATATTCAAACCCGAACGCATACCAGAGACTGAGTCGGAGGTCCGAGTTCTCACGGCCCGCAACTCGCCCAACGGTATCCAGGTGCTTATCCTAACTCCTTTTAATTAATATCTTAAACTAAACTTGCATGATATATTTTAATGCCTTTTTCTGGTTTAGTGTTTGTTGATAAAGCTCCTTAATTGCGTTTTACGAGAATTAAATATTTAATTTTAATATAATTCAATTTCTTAGATGATTTTCTTGTGCTTGAGCCAGCCGGCATTAAAGTTCAATATTTGGTTGTAGTTAGCTATTTTTTCCTTTGGAAATTATGATATTGGTGAAAGAAAAATAGCTAAGGGATTGGTTGGTTTGTTGTCTCTTTCGCTAAATTTGGAAGAAACTGCAGAAAGCTATGACCTTTCTTGGATTTGGTGGCTTTAGCTTCTTGCTTTCCTA
Source organism: Verbena officinalis (assembly GCA_958496215.1). Taxonomy (NCBI): domain Eukaryota; kingdom Viridiplantae; phylum Streptophyta; class Magnoliopsida; order Lamiales; family Verbenaceae; genus Verbena; species Verbena officinalis. The sequence goes on from OY292390.1 coordinate 35,188,284, forward strand.
AGAGTATTTATTGTATTAGATTTGGTAGCTTTAGCTTCTTGCTTTCCTAAGAGTATTTATTGTATTAGAAAATAATCATCAATTAGTAACACTCTTAGCCCGATTTTTTATAGTCACGTTTTTTAGAGATTTTCAGCCATGCTTATTTAAAAGATTCCAACTTTGTATTATGAACTATGTTCTTAGAAAATTTTAAATTTTAAAATACTTCAAAATGAGAGGAGCCCTCGAAAACACCGTCATTTTTTGAAGGACAAGTTTGATTTTAATAGGGTTTTTTTTAAAAAAAAATCTTTTTCATTTGGGGCTTCAAAATTTGCAATTTTGTGTCATTAAGGTTTGGTCCATCCATGCTCCTTTGTTTCAACTTTGGTGGCTCATTTAGTTAAAATTATAGGCGTTTTAATGTCATGATCTGGTTGCCTTGTATGAAATTTCAAAAGGGTTGGTTGGTTGGGTGGTTGGTTTGTAACAATCTTTCTTAAACCTTGCATTAAAATGATCAATCAGGAGTTAGAATTTTGATGTTTCGGTTTCATTCTTGATATGGCTTAAAATCTCATCAAACCTTTAGTTTGATTAAGATTTGTGTTGCAAATTTAAAAGAAGAAGTTTCTTTCTATGTGGAGGGCCTTGAATTTGATCTCTTAGTTTGTATGGTTGAAATGGTCAGAATGCTATGCTATGTTATGTTGTAGGAGAAGAAGTTGTTATACTTATTGCATTTCACAAATTCCAGAGTAAATGAAAGCCAGGTGTTGTTTAGGTGACTCATGCAGAATGCTGCAACATCAATTCTTTCTTCTTCATCTCTTTCTCCTACAAGGCAATTCGTGCATGTTTGATTTTCATGGACTTTGTCTTTCAAATTGGTAGATCAATCATTACAAATAACTTTAATTTAAATAAAAGCATGCTGTGAACATTACCATAAATGGATGACCAAATTCTTAGGTTACAATTAAGGCTATTAATCACTCATTATTGGACAGACTAACCACCTACTATACTTGCCTATCTATCTCATTAATTGCTAATCAACCTTCATAATTTGGATAGTGGATTAAATCAAAATTTTCTCTTCAGATGGTAGGAAAAATAAAGGCAATAATATAGTTGGCAAAATCGACATTTATTTTTCATTTAACATGTTTTTGCAGCTTCAAGTTCTTCCCAACCTCCAACCCTCATCCTAGGGGTCATTTGGTAATTTAACCTCATCTTACCAAACCAACCCTTGTCTTCCATCTGCAGGGCTTATTACAATATTTCAACCTAGTAGAAGGATGCCTAACAATGATCAAACAACATCAAGAAAAGAACAACTTCACATACGATTGGATCATCCGGACCCGGGTCGACGGATACTGGTCCGACCCGTTGGACCCGGAAAGCTTCATTCCGGGTCAATATGTGGTTCCTCCGGGTTCTTCTTACGGTGGACTCAATGACCGTTTCGGTGTAGGCGATTACAACTCCTCAGTTGTGGCCCTGTCAAGACTCTCCTTAATCCCTCAGCTGGACTCGGCCGGGTTGACTCAGCTTAACTCGGAGGCTGCTTTCAAGGCCCAATTCACCACCCAAAAGGTTGAAGTGGCAACCAAACGGCTCCCGTTTTGTATCGTAACAGATCGTGAATACGGTTTTCCACCGTCCCGTTACGGCGTTCCGGTGGCCGCTTTGTCTAGCAGGGGCCCACTTAGTGGAGCTAAATGCAGGCCTTGTAGGCCCATTTGTAAGGGATCCTGTGTTGGGCCTATTATGAATGGGCTTTATAAATGGTGGAGCTGGACCGAATGGGCTGATAATACGATAGAGCTTTGTGATGCACATAGTAAGTGGGAAAATGGGTGGGAGAAATTGTTTGATAGTGTAGCTGGGAAGAAACTTGCTTCTGCTAGGAAGAAGATTTGGGCTTTGGATATGGGCCGATGTGTTGTTGAATTTGAGAAAATGAAGAGAAGATCGGCCCACTATGATGGGCCAACATCTGAGGAAATTTGTGGGCTGGGCTTGATATCGAAGTGATCATGGGAGATGCGTGTAAAGGGATATTATATATACTATATATATATGGGTTTTTTGGTTCTTTTATTGGGGCTTGTAGAGTTTAGATATCTTTCCTTTTCTACCCATACATAGAAGAATCAAGAATCACAACATTTTATATACATAATAACATCTGACGAAATTTATACTGCGTTACGTTTGAATTGACAAAATAAGTGCAATCGTGTTTATACTATACTTGTCCTCCTTTATTTTATTTATTTTTTTTTTTTGGGGGGGGGGGTCTTGTTACTTCTTCCTTCTCCGAAATCCCTACTTCCCTATTTGGAGAGTGATTTATTTCGAACACGATATGATAAAAAAAATATCTATTTACCACGATATAAAATACGAAATATCTATCTACCACGGTATACAACATGCATGATAAAACAAATAGAATTAGAGAGTCGCCACCACGCCACCATTATTCCGCTTCTAATTAATATGTAGTTATAATCAACTTAATTGGTATCTTACGTGTCTCTGTTGTAATTATTTACTAATCAAGTCACCGAAATATATCCATTCCTTTTTTGTTAATATATATATCAAGATCACCGAAATATATATATTCATCCAACTATTGATTTTGTTAATATATATATCAAGATCACCGAAATATATATATTCATCCAACTATTGAAAGCAAACCACTATAGATTGCTCTTAAGATGGAAGTCTGGGATTGCTCTTAATATGGATATCTGAATTGCTTTTAATATGGAGATCTGAGTTCGACTTTTTGACTATGACGAATGGGTGTGAAGGTCTGAGTTCGACTTGAATTGCGTGCGCATATATATATATATATATTTTTTTTTAAACTATTAAAAACAACTTTTAAAACAAAACAAGCATAGCATCTGTATTAATACTTACTAGTTACCCCGGCCCCTACACAAATTAAACATCGATCCATTATATTTAAACGTAAGTATCTGATACTTATTACAAAATCAAATCACTGAATGTACGTAATTAAGATTGGCCAGTTATATATATCTAGGTCACGATCACCCGTCGACGGCGGTGCATGGGTTATGTTTGGGCTCGACGGTGGCCAGATCTGCACTTTGGGTGGTGCTAGCGGCCGGCGGTCTTTCCGGGCGGCTGCTTTTGGTCGGTGGCGTACTACATTCCCAAAGTTTTAAATTAGGGAAGATTATATTAATTCATCATATAAACATTAAGTATGAACTTCTCCGTACGTCCTCCCTCGATAATATATCTCTGTTTTTGTTTAATAAGGATATATGTATTAATGCTTGATTTGTCGTTTTATCACAACCTTTAAAATATGCGTGCTCATAAGTCATAACATCGATCTTAATTTGCTCATGCCGGCCGGCCACTTATCCTTGGCTCAAGTTACTCCTGAATTTACCATGGATATGGTATATCTAGAGATCGATCACAATCCTTTTTCTCGAAGTTTCTTAATCTCAATAACTAAAAAAAAAAATAGTTAATTAGGATTCTAAGAAATTACTGCTGACATGCATGGTTTTTTATAATTTTTTCTTCAATTCCCTTTTAAAACCTGAAGAAAGAATGAATTAATTTCAATGGTTCAAGAATCACTGACCCAGGGCACAGGTTGAACTAGCTAGTAGTCTTCTGGTCCTGTCTGACGACTATAAAATTAATGCTGAGCTTTTCCCTTCAGGCTTCAACCTCGCTAGCTCTTTGATATAAGAAAAGACATATTTTCTTATTTTAGGACTCTAGTTAATGAGATAATTAACGTTAATGTGGAGAGAGAATTTGAATTTTTAACCACGCTTTGGTTTAACCAAATTAAATAATTAATTTTGGTTAAAATATTAATCGTCCACATGGCATGTTTTAATTGGTTGGTTCCAAGAATTTTCCTATGTTAAGCAAATAATTACGTCGATACTCACTCATTTGTAAGCGGCTAACCACAAGGAAGAAATGAGTTGTCGGAGCTAGCTAGGGCGGCCTAGCCTGTACGTTGTGTTGCCCCGTCCGCAATTCAGGACGCCAATTCACTTTATCATCATTCAATATTTGCTTTAATTTTCTTAAAATTAAATATACATATATATGTTGTTGCACAAATCAAATTTTCTTATTTATACGTCTATAAATATTTAATACGATGTAATTTCATTTCATTTTTTTGGAAATAATCGATATCCATAAACAACAATATATTCACAGACATATATAATATATATATGTCCATATAATTAAGTAATAACCATCAAAATAATATACATACATATTAACATATAAGTATTTATGTTTGTTTTTTTTGTCTAGACCAATTTATCCATCATCGACTACACTCACTAGCTAATTCCCTAACTTAATTATAGACTCTACTAATGGTGAGATAGCTGATCATAAAATTTAAAACTTGCTTCATGCACCTAATGACAGGATTTGAAGCGTTGATGCATGCATGCATAAAAGATTAATATATATCTAACCGAATAAATGTTGGTAATCAATCAGCAAGTGTTACACCTTTAGCATGCAAATGATCACTATATAGATATTATTAGCAATATTATTACAATATAAACGTGGTAGCTAGATATATATGCATGCATGCATGACTCAATGACACTAAGTCTTGTTGCATTGCATGAATATACCATTATGTTGAGTGTAACCAACAATATTGGGCAGGCCAGCTACTTCGTTAAAAAAGTTCACAACATAAAGAATCTATCGTTGTGCCTTAATCACTTTTTAAAATCTCTCTCAAAAATGTCACGCTCTCATAGAACTATAGATGGGACAAAAGAATAATATTATCATTACTTACATTTATTAAATTGAACGTGAAAGCATATATCTTCCTTTATATCATTATTTTTAGCTATATATATATGCATGTAAGTATTAAGTGATAATTATAAAAAATTGTTATATATGTTAGATGGGAGATGTTTCTGTCCGTACATGTGTCAAGATCCTAGCGGTCCAAGTGTCACGTGGATCCAGCCAAAGTCACTTTGTTTGACCGATCAAGGTAGTCTCCGGCCCCAATCGTAAGGTCAAAACCACTGGCAACGAGAACTACTTGGTCAAGGGTTGAGCGTAATGCCTCGACCCCAACCACAAGTTTATTCCGCCTAGCCTTGGACCAAGCTGAAGTCTACGTCCTCGAGAGGCAAAGCACAGCGATCTGTTCCGATCGCGTCTCATCCAGCAAGTCTGCACTAATTTTGGCAGCATTAAATGCAGCCGCCTACAATCCGTATCTCGGACTAGACAAATGTGACATAAACATTCCTTTTAAGGAATGTTGTAGGCTTTTTGATCGAGCATTAAATGCACACCATTTGGCAGTGTACTTAGTGTATGTTAACCACACCTAGCTATAAATACCCTCATCATTTATTATAGTTGGTAAGCTCTCATTACTGCTCCGATTGCACTCTTTTACTGACACCGATTTCCAGTTAACTTATACTGACTTGAGTGTCGTCGCCGTAGACAATCTTCTCCGGTCAAGTAACCTCTTGTTCGTGTATTTCAGGTCGAAGTCATTCCCAACAACTATAAATTTAACTGCTGCAATCGGACACGTGATCGACCAGATCACCTTACCAAAAACCGACATCATCAGTGTTAGACAAAATAATAATTACTTTCGTCAAATCATATATATATATATATATATATATATATATATATATATATATATGAAAATGAGTGAGTGGAACGTTTTAGGAAATATGTTTATGTGGCATTGAAGTGGATTAGTTAGAATTGATCCATTTTGCCATGTAGATTATTTCTATAATTAATTTCATTAATTATTATTTTTATAACTTACAATGTATTTATTGATATTCAATATTTTTGTTTATATTAAAATTTTGTAACTCCCACTTAATTATAGAACTATATAACTAATTTTTAAAATATTGAAATTTATTTTTTAAAAAATAATTTTAATAAGCTTTAGAGTTATCTATATTGCATTGAATATTCGTTAATAAAAATAAAGATAAAATAATATATTTTATAAATCCATTAAAAAAATTATATTTAATATTTTAATTCCTATCAAATATTTTTGACAAAGTGGATTCAATTATTTTTTTTTTTTGGTGCATACATAGTGGATTCAAATGAAATTTATCTAACTAAAATAAGGAAGAAAATTTTATTATATAAGTTTTGTTAAGTTTCTCATGTTCATTTTGTGGTGGCAAAGTTATATTTTATTTCAATTTAAATAGATTTATTAAATTATTATATTCAAAATATTAATATTTTCATATTATAAAATAAATTTCAATAATAAAAAGAATATTACCATTAATTAATAATGAAATGATAACAAATTATTTAACAAAAAATATAATACCAAGTATAATAATTAGCTCTTTTTTCGATCAAAAAGATAAAGGGATTCCAATCAATATTTATATGGTCTATTATTAAATATTTTTTGTATTATAATTATTATTTTAATATTTATATAACATTCATGATATTCCTTCTATATATATATATATATAAATATATATTCTCTCTATTACAAATATAAAATCAGTACTTTGTCATAAAAAATCATATTACTATTTTTATACATCTAAAATAAGTTTTTTATATACATCATTCCTGATTATTTTATAAAATGAATTACTTTGGTGTATGTGCTTCAAATTTTGAATTAATAATTTTTAATTTATTGTTAATAATTATATAAAAAAAATATGGTTCGATTTATTTAATAATGTATATTTTATAATTAAATTTTCTCGTGTAATGCAACTAGTAATATATATATATATATATATATATGTGTGTGTAACTAGTCATTTAATTAATACACACTACTTAATATTATTCTCTTTTATATATCTTATTGTTGCATCTCAAACTTATGTGATGGTGATCAATTATTTATTTACAACATGACTAGTGAGTAGTGAATATAGACAATCTATGACGAGCTTATCTGTCGTGGTTGGCTAAACAACAAACATTTTAGGGGGCTCAGATTTACAGTTCAGCTAAATGCACCTAAATCATAGTCATGACTCAAGAAAGATGCATGGGCTTAGCCTACCGTAGTAGCCTCTGCCTACTCAAGGATCGGAGTTGGCTAATTTATTTATTTATATATTGGTAGTGGCATTGGCATTGGCATTGGCATTGGCATTGGCATATTCATATATAGATATTGATATTAATTTGTGATAATTAGGCAATAGTGCATGCACTTGATTCGACCGGATCTGAATTTATTGCAGTTTCATAAATTTGGAATTTAGGGATCGATTATGTGTGCTATGTTATATATGAATAAAATAATTAAGGAATTGCAATATTTTATTTTCTTATTAAGTCGGCAATATTATTGATCTGATGAAATGCATTGTATTTTAGGCTATGCTTTTAGCGCCCAGGGATTGATGTCCCACATTGGACAAAAGAAATGAAATGAATATAGTTTAAAATTAAGTTAGAATTTAAGTACGATCAATGGATATTCTTTTGGGTAGTGATTTAGGTCTAATTTCATGTTGAAGTTGGTGGGTTTGAAGCTTATGATCCCGTTCAACAAATCCCCCAATCCAAGGCGTGACAAGTGGTATCAGAGTCGACTGTCAGTCACGAGAACTAAGTACTATACGTACGGTATGTCATGTTCTAAAGGCGAGACATCGTGTTTTAGCAGATGGGTGATTGTATCGCAAGATGGGGTGATTGTAGGCTTGTAGCGCCCCAGAAATTGATGTTCCACATAAAAAAATAAAAACGAATATAAATATAGTTTAACAATCAGGTTGTACTCAGATAACTCTACCTCATCATAACAACTTACGAATTCATTACAGAATAATTGATTTTTGTTTAATTGTGTGTGTATCTATTGTGAAGTTTCAATGTATCCTAATAAATTGCACTACCTATATATATATCAGCCATCATTCTCTTTCCGTATATTAATATTAGTCTAAAAAATCAATGAGTTGGTTTGGAATCTAATCCCCCAAAATATTGGGTGCCACATTCAGGTACTTATAATGCAAGTAAAATAATATATAATTAACCTACAAAAGTATAAATGATCAACCTTAATTAGAAAAAGTACAAATGAATTGAAGATTTTCTTTTATGAATTTTGATCTTCAGCATACGAATCACCAATGCACCCACACACCAAAATTTTGGTAGCCGTATCCGAGATGTCAAAAAGTGTCCGATAATTAAAAAATAAATAAATAAATAATCTGACATGCTGGAAACATGGTTGGGATACAGTTTTAACATGAAAGGGACACAACAAAGTCAATCTTTTTATATTTTTATTTCACAATATCATAATCCACAAATTATATAATATTTCTATAACATAGTAATTAATTCGAATATTTTAATTTTACTAATAATTATATCAAAACTTTAGTTATTTGTTTTTCAATTATAAATGTTTGTACAAGCATGCATTACGTATGAATATTTATATTATTTATTTAAAATTTATATTAATCAACCGTGCGTGTCGTATCTTATATATTATTTTAGAAAAATTTGTGTCGTTATCTCCGTGTTGTATCATATCCCGTGTCCCCGTGCAACATTGATAAGAATTAAAGCTCTAAGTTGCAAAAGTCCAATATTATTTATTTATTTTATATGCATGCATGAGGTAATTACTGCGGCATCGAGATTGAATGATCACAATATATATATCATTAATGGAACTTATTTGGTTTGGATTATATTTGTTTAAATAACTGCAATTATTCATCAGGATTACTGGAAATAAAGTCGTCTAATTAATCATCTTATAAGAATTACACGAACACCTAAAATGATTCCTCGAAATTTAAAACTTTATTTTCCAGGCCAGGGAGGCTAGCTAGCTCATCGATCGATCACTCTAAATATTTCAAATTACGTACATACAACTTATATTAAGCTATATATATATATACACCACATGCCTGCATGCATCCACAGCTTACAGCCTGTACTTAATTATTTGATCATTTGTGTGTGTGTCTGTCTGTAATTAATTTAGTGAGAGCTAGAACTGGTTGGTTGCATGGTTAATATAATCGAATTAAGATGAGTACTGTCTTGTTTTTTCCAATTCTACCCTCCACCCAACCCACCTAGCTCACTACACGATCTGTACGCGTCACCCCCCCTTGGGTATTTATATTTATTATATATATATAGCCCCATTTTCAGACCCATTATATATACAACACATGCATGCACTCAACAAAAAGCTAAGGCATTATCATCATTCATTCATTCATTCATTCATTCCTCTATATATATATCATTTCTTAATCTTTAAATTAATTCCAAATGCCAATGGCATCAAAAATGGTCACCAATTTTCGCAGATCACTTTCCTTCCCAAACAATCCCTCACAAACTAATTCATCTAAACCCAGAAAGCCGGCCCTCCATGCCAGATCCACCAGTCTACCGGCCTGCCGATCGCACCCCATAATTTCCCAGCTCAGGGACGAAATCTCCGACCTAAACTCCTGGTCATCGTCTTCCGACCGCACCTCCGCTTGGCTCTGCGACGGCTTGCGCCGCCTCAAAACCCTCCACGAATCGCTAGACGATCTCCTCCACCTCCCACAGACCCGCGAATCTCTCCGTGCAGGCGCCTGTGCGGACGTGATCATCGAGAAGCTTATGGAAGATTTCCTCCGATTCGTTGACGTTTACGGAATGTTCCAGACGTTGGTTATGAGACTCAAGGAAGAGTACTCGGCGGCGCAAATCGCCGTCAGGATGAGAAGAGATCATAATAATATTGATGCAAAATTATTCTTCGCCGTGCATTTGAAGAATCTGAACAAAACCGCTAAGGAAATCGGGAAGCTAGTCTCCAATTTCGGCTCCATCGGGAAATTACCGGTGGTTTGTCCGTCGACTACTGCACCGTATGACGAGGAGGCTGAGCTCATTGAAGTCATAAACGAGGTTCTTAAGATAACGGTGTCGGTTTCAGGTTTGCTTTTCGGCGGGTTATCGACCTCGTCCGCGTTTCGCAAGCCAGCGTCGTGCATGCCGGCGGGGTTGAGTAATTTGGGGAGGAAAACGAAAAATACGAAATTAGTTGAGGGGGGTATCCGAGAATTTGAAGAAATAAACTTTGAGATTAATTATTTGAGGAAGAAATTAAGTGAGGAAGAGGTGAAAATGATGTCGAAGAAAATGCATGAGATGGAAGATTGTATCGTGGAAATCGACGGCTGTGGTGAAAGGGCTTTTAGGAGTTTGATTAATACAAGGGTTTCATTACTAAATGTAGTCACACAATAACGTAACGTCCGGTACGTACAAAAATCAAGAAAAACTAGCTATATATAGTAACTCATGTACATTAATTATTTTTTCATTTTTTTAAAGAAATTAAAAATATATTTGGTTATACTTATTTTTCCCCATTTAATTTATTTATTAAAAATGTGAAGATCGAGGTATTATATCATGAGATAATCTAAACAATTTACGATATGATGTATATATATTTGTTATATGTTTGCTCAAAATTAAAGTTTATACATATATATTTGGAATTGTGATTTTGTCGATCAATTAGCTAGACAATATTATAATTAATTCATATGATAAGTATGTTATATTAACTATAAATTTAAAAATAAAAATTACGTTTAACTGCATAAATCAAAATACAAAATACTGATCAGTACTTGCAACTTTTTTTATTCCAATTAACAACAAAAAATTAAAGAAAAGAAAAAAGAAGACATGCATGCATGCATAAATATTTATGAGATTGATCTCAATTAAGTTATATATAATATTAATGAGTTCTTACCTTAATGATGATGTGAGATTTTATAATTACATGAAGATTTTAATTAAAATGAGAAGATGAAGATCTATAAGTTGGAAATTAAGTACTAATTAAAAACATTTGAAAATTAGAATATTTGTATAATTTATGTTTTATAAACATAATATATATATATATATATATATATATATATATATATATATATATATAGTTATATCTTATAAAATATAAAATATTAATTATTACAGTGATTAAAATGTATATAAATAATTAAATTGATCCCATGACAAATTAACGTACAGATAATTCACTAATTAATTATTTAAGTAGAAGATTATAGGGGAAAATTGCAAAATCGGGATGCCAACTCCACCCCATAAGCAATTTCGAGATTGCAAAATGTGCACTGGCAATGTCAGAATGGAATAACAAAAAAATTAGCAATTTCGTGAATCTGACCACCGGAACCCAAAAACCGGCTGAAAAACCGCACGCGCGGGGCACATGCTCCCTGAAACCGCTATTGTTGCCCATGTCATTTAGGTTGTCTTTGCTGGACGCCACGTAACGCAGAGCAGTTGGATAAAATTAGACACGTGGTTACACGTGTATAATTAAAAACAAAATTATGAGATTATACAATTAAAAATTCCCTCAAAAAAAATTAAAAAGGAAAAAAAAACCCAAATATCCAATCATCTTCCTCCATCTATTACACCATCATCAGCCGCCGCCATGAGTTCTAATGGAGATTCATGGGAAGAACAAGCTTTTGCAGAAGATGCAGCTGGTACACTTGGAGGCTGCGTTTGCCCCCTAAGATCTTATTCTTGCAGCTTTTGCAGAAGAGAATTTAAGTCAGCTCAAGCTTTGGGAGGTCACATGAATGTTCATAGGCGCGATAGGGCTAGATTGAAGCAATCTCCAATTCCAGTCAAAATTGAAAAAATTAAAAAAAAAAAAGAAAAAAAGAAAAGAAAAACACAAATCCAGTCATCTTCTCCACCGTCTTCTTCATCTTCCTCCACCACCAACCACCGTCTTCTTCATCTTCCCCCCACCACAACAACCACATCACCAGATCTACCATCTCCGCCATCTCCCGCACACAACCCAGATCTACCACTCCGTCACCGACCACCACAACCACCGCGCCATCTCCACCACCATAACACAGATGGGGGCGGCGGACCTTGATGTATCCACCACCGTGCATCCCCGTCCACCACCCCAACCACCGTACGGCCACCATAAAACACACACCCGCACACAGAAGGGAATCGCCGCCAGATCTACCCCTCCGGGGGCAACGACCTAGATCTACCCACCACCGCCCTTCCACCTATTTAATTGGCCGCCTCCAAATAGTCCACACAAGGTTGCAGCCCCTCCCCTACTCTTCGTTTCTTCTTCTTTTCTTGTGTACTATATGTATGTGTAAGTGCATGCATTTTTTTGTGTGTATGAAGTAGCGGTGGTGGTGATGACGGCGGCGACGACGGTGGCTGCAGCGGCGATGGAGGCGTGGGGGGTGAAAGCAGATGTAGGGTTTGGGGGTGGGTGATGGTGTTTTTTTTTATTTTACTATTTATTTCTTGGATAATTAATACATGTGGCAGTAGTGGACCTAGTGGTATCGCCATGTCAGCTAAAAAATGATAAAAATGGTTTTGAGGTAACATGTGAGACTCACGTGACAAAAAACGTTATCGTTTTGACACTCCAATGGCCGGATTCACGAAATTGCTAATTTTTTTGTCATTTCATCCTGACATTGCCAGTACACATTTTGCAATCTCAAAATTGCTTATGGGGTGGAGTTGACATCCCGATTTTGCAATTTTCCCAAGATCATAGAGTTATTACGATAATTAAATTAACCTGCCGGCCGGAAGTTTAATTAGACGGTTTATAATGTTAGTTACCAATTATGTTGTTGATAAATATCTTGTTTAGTGACATCACATGCATGCAAGAGTTTTAATATAATTAGCGTGTCATTAATCTTGCAAATTAAATGTTAATTCCTTAATTATATATATATATATATATATATATATATATATATATATATATATACTTCACTTAAAAAAAGTGTACAACTGGCTACTGGCCTACTGGGCACAGGGAGACCTAAAAGGAGGGTGTAAACGGATAAAATATCCGCCAGATAGTGGATAACCGTATCCGAATCCGTTAAGCAAATTCGATATCTGATTCCTTATCTAATATCCGGCGGATAGTGAAAAGTGATAACTGTATCCTTATCCGGCGGATATTATCCGAATATCGGATTATCCGTCCATATCCGTAAGGATATTCGATTAGTTTTATCTGAATATCCAAATCCGGATATCCGAATCCTTTTACCTGTTTTAAATTTAAAAGCATATAATTTTCCTAAAATAAAATTTTCACAACACAATTAGTTAAATCCATACATGAATTTTTCAAAAGGGAAAAAAAATATCATCCATACATAATCATACAAAATTTAAACTATAATATATTTATTAATATAACTATATAAGTAATAAGATTTTAACACTATAACACATACAAACTTATATTTATGCATATACAATTTAGATATAATACCAAGATCATATAACTCATACCAACTATAGATTACACAATATTTTATTGAGATAAGTAATAATTATAACTATCTTTTCTTAAATTAAATCTAAATTATATCAAATATATAATTTATAAAACCTTTCATTTATCTTTAAAATATACTTATACATAATAACAATATATATATATATATATATATATATATATATATATATATATATATATAAGCGGACGGATAATTAAACTGATCGAATGTCTGATTACCATATCCTTATCCTTATACTATTCGGATGTCTATGATCGGATACGGATAATATCCGAGTTTAATGCATCCAAGATCCTGTGTTAAGTAAGAGTAGCAAGAAAAACCCTGTATTATAAAAATTCACATAGAAAACCTTATGTTTAAATAAAGTGTGTACTAAAAACCCTACGCATCACACGCACTGGATCAGCGCCTGAGATTAGTTTTTTGCAATTTTTTGCCTTGAAATGACCAGATTACCCCTAAGTTTGATATGCCTCTCCGGCTCTCATTACACATTTCGGAAAACTTTTCATGCCGTCCAGCCACTGCCGTCAGCCATTGCCGCCATCCTTATTGTTTTCTTCCTTGCAGAGCTCGTCCACAGCCCCAACCCCTATTGTTTTCTTCCTAGCTGAATCCGTCCAGATCTGCTCCTGTTGTTTTCCATGGTGGATGTCTTGGAGGCGGCGCTGCACAGATTTGATCGGAGAAGACAATCCCATTGCGGCGAAGCATACAAATCTGGTGCGAGAAGACAACCGCGGCGGTGGCGGCGATGCAGGAACTGATCGAAGAAGACAATGATGAATGTGTATTTTAAAGAACTTGTTTTCTATGGTGTGTTTATCCATATGTAGGGGAGAGATATGGGTGGAGAGTGAGGAAGAGAAATCCACAGAGCTGGCGGTGGAAATACAGAGATTTGCTGCAACTTTACCATGGGTGGTGGAGGAAGGTTGAGATGGAGGGTTGAAGATGATTAAGAAAAAAAGTTCAGCAAATATGAAAAAGAAAAATAAATAAAATATTGGGGGTAATAATGGATTTTTCCTTCTAAAACATATCACATATATGTTAGGGGGTGGTGTACCAATTATTAATAACACAGGGTTTTCTATTAATTATTTATAACACAGTTTTTCTTGTCACTTTTGCTTAATGCAGAGTTTTTAGTACATTTAACTCGATAATATCCTTTTCAAAATGAATGCGGATAATATCCTCTATAAACGGATAAAGATACAGATGGATAGCGAATTTTCAGTTATCCATTTAGAGCACTACCTAAAAGTACTATTATTACTTTTCAGTACTACTTTTCGTCAATAAAAATAAAAATTCGTATTAATAATTACTTGTACCAAATGAAATTACTAATAAAATGCTCGATGGCTCCATTATTATATATATATTCTAAGTATGGCCTCCGCCTCACCAATAAAAACAATTGCCCCATCAGTATTAATTAATTAATTTCTCCACAAATTAACATTTTCAAAACATCCTGCAGGCCAGCTCGCACAATTTCAGACGCACTGTCTGATTCATATATATATATGAACTGGCCTGCATGCCGTGCCGGATCAATGAGAAAGAGAGATCAGTTGAGTCAGGTGAACGTGCATATCATTAGCTACATCACATAATTGATCAAGTAATTTAAGATTTTTTTTTCTTTTTAAAAAAAAAATATTAAGCTCGAAAGATAAAAGGTTTTGCTGGAAATGTTATAATGAAGCAATCATTTTCGCATTATGCAGCAATATTTGATGTCGTGCCTGCCTGCCTGCCTGCATAATAATGTTTTCTTCAGTCTAGGGGCCATGATGAACTGGCACTTAACTTAGCTTTTCGATCTCTTATTTAATTTTTGACGGGACGGGCATGTAATTGGAACAACTTAATTAATTCTAGCTTTAATTTCTACCTCTACCCTACTGCATGCATGCAGGTTATACTCTCAATAATTCGATCGATCGAGAACATAACGGTACTCAGAAGCAATTAATGGGGGAATATCGTTAGCTGTATATATTGGGATATGATCTTAATTATAATCTGATCATCCTTTTAAGTAATTAATTTAACCTTAATTAATTAAGTCTACAGCACGATTATATGTGCATGTTAGCTAGTTAGTGTTTGTTCTTAGCATCATTCATGAGCACAATGAAATTCATGTCAATTTTTTTTCATTAAACTATATATTAAAATTGGTACCATGCACCCGGCCTGACTACAACTTTCTAGCTAATTTAAATATTGGAATTTCTGTTGCTTCTTGGACTAATCGATCGGTAATAAGATCATATTTATTGAAGGAAACATGCATGAATATTCCATGGAAATACATTCTTTGTAAATTGTAATGATTTAAGATTTAGAGAGCAGTGTTTTGTAAACTTTTATTGTGGGATCTGTTAAATTTATGTAGAAGTCAGAATTCAAACAAATATTGTAAAGACATTGAACAAACACAAAATCTTTCTTACTTTCACTAATTTCCATTGAACTTTCAAGATAGAATTACAGACTTGTGTTCAATGATATACAAGAGAAGAGTAATATATATCTAAGCTAAAGAGGAGCGTATTTAGCCAGCTAAGAGTTGTAACTAATTGACTAACCTTATCTGCTAATCCAACTAAGATGAGAGAAGCGTTTTTATGTAAATAAAAACGCAAGACTCAAAATACAATTTAAATGGATTACAACAAAAATTACAACTCAACTATCTAGACAAATATACCCCTAAAGCCTATTACAATTTCAGGAATTTGTCATGCTAAAACTTTAACTAGTAATGTTTCGTTTCACAATAACGCTTCAATAATTTTCGTATATTTGTATAAGTATTTTCAATGATCAATAATTAAGATTTAGATCCCTTTATATAAACATGTTCGTAGTCCAAGTCCTATTAGGGTTAGGAGTCCTTCGTATAATAAGATTTTATTGCCTTATTTCCAAATTTAGGTTCCTTAATCAAATTAGGGTTTTATTAAAGTTGAGTTCTATTTTAATGAGGATTATTTATGACTATTAGGGCTCAGTCCAAAAATTAAGTGAGTTTATGAACTTTTTGTCTTATTGGGCCACACACAAAATATGAGATACCATCAAGTAGCTTTATTAAAAAAAATAAAAATTACCACCAAGTGTCGTAGCTTAACGGTTCGGCGCTATAATAACTTAACCAGAGAGGTCTCGAGTTTGAGTTTTCCTGGGAATGCAGTTGTTATTGGTAGGGAGAGCTTTACACCGAAATAGTCCGACCCGGTTCAACCTATATAAATGGGCTTAAGAACCAAAAAAATAGGTTTTTTTTTCCAAATACTCAACTACTTTTTTTTTACTGCTTTACACTTTTTCTTCCAACCATTCCCTATTTTTACTACTGTATTTTTTTTAACACTTTTCTAGATACAGTAATTAAATTTTGCAAACACCCCTGAAGTCACTTTTTTAGAAAAGATCCTTGTTATCGGCACATTTAGTGGCCGGAACCAATTTATAAGAGATGGTTTACTTTGACATATTAAGCTATATTTTCTAAATAATAAACCCCAATAAATTGTTTACTTCATTATGTGATGAAACTTGTGTTAAGACATGAGCCTTATACTAAACTAGACTATAACCATGTTATATTACAATTCTGAAATGTAGTTTCTTTTCTATTTAATCCACCCATAATATATTAAAGTAAATACTAAATTTGTTTAAATAGTAAAAAATGAATATATTCATAATATATAACACTATCTAATTAGATTAGTGTAAATCAAAGTAAACCCAACTTATTTGCAAAATTATGTTTAATTGAACGACCTTTAGCTTGTGTTACAATTTGGACCTGTCAAACGGGACACTAATTGGATAATGTTGGGCTGGAGTTGGGCCTTGCCTAGTTTTAATTCAATCTTAATATTGTGCTGTGCTACGGATCAGCCCACTTAGTGACTTTAATTTCTGATCTATTTATTTTTTGTTAATAAGTAGAGCAAAAAAAGTAAGTACTAAGTACCTATTACCTAATAAGAGGCTGGTGGGAGTGGGACTGTTTTTGGCACAGACTAGTCTGTCTGTCTGTCTGTCTGTCTGTCTGAGTCTGAGTCTGAGTCTGACAGGGGATTTCTTTGTTTTACGTATTCAATCAACAGCTGAAAATACAGCATATAGTAAAAAAGATGACATTTTTTTAAGTACATGGTAATTGGTACGGTTCCTTACTTATTTGCGCATCTTTTCGTTGCTATCGTCCCTCTCTCTCTCCAAAGTTCAAATTAGTCCATGTTTATTACTTTTCTTTTGTTCCCACTTTAAAGGTTGGGTTTTCTTACTTAATTTAGGTACGTGTCGGTCTTGTTTGAATGGACGAAAAGTGGATTTTTCAGTCTGTTTCACATCGATTGTTATATTAGCAGCTAGCTAGGTTTTATTACTAAAACCCACTTTAAATAATTGCATAAAGTTACAGCCAGCAGGAATCATTTAGTTGACGTATTTTAATTATAAATTAATAGAAAATTTGCGACTACTACTATGATTTATTTATTCGTATATTTTATTATTTTTATTTGCATAAATATAAATTGAACTTATGACTGACTATGTTCTTACTACAAGACTGTCTACGTGATTTTATTAAACCATTAGAGTTTAGTCCAACCGCCATCAAATATTATTTTAATGTAGAAATTTGAATTCGATTTTTTATAATGATATGACGCATAATTAAAAAAACAAATGTACTTGAATACATTTATAACTTAGCGTGTGGGGCAACGTGGGTTGAGTCAACTCGACCGTGTAACAATGGGCTGCTGCGGCTCTAAGGACCATCTGCCGCGCTCGGGGGACAAGGATCAGTGGCACCACCACCTGCCTCACGGCCACCGCCGCTCTTCCTCCGTCAACGGAGCTTCCTCCGGAGGATTCGCGGAGTTCTCGCTGCCGGAGCTCAAGTCCGCCACCAACAACTTCAGCTCCGACAATATCGTCTCTGAGAGCGGCGAGAAAGCCCCCAATGTCGTCTATGAAGGCCGCCTGCAAAACAACCGCTGGATCGCTGTTAAGAAATTTACCAAGATGGCGTGGCCTGATCCTAAACAGTTTGCTGTATGTATTTAATCTGCCTGCCTGCCTGCCCTTTTTTTCTTTTCTTTTCTTTTCTTTTCTTTTCTTTCAGGGGTAAGGTAAAGTGGAAAATGAATTTACTTTACGAAACTAATGAATATGCTCAACTATTGCGCAGGAGGAAGCCAAGGAAGTGGGGAAGCTGAGGCATAAAAGGCTAGCTAATTTAATAGGGTATTGTTGTGATGGGGATGAGAGGCTGCTCGTGGCTGAATTTATGCCCAATGAGACGCTCGCCAAGCATTTATTTCACTGTACGTTGTTCTTTTCTCGACTTAACAAATCAGTTTAAATTTCTGAATCTCCATCAATTTTTCCAAATATGTTGCAGTTTGTTGTTTGATTTGATTGTATTTTTCAAAGCTTGTGATCATTTTACAAGTTCTCACAGTGGGATTAGGAGCTGGTTAGTGGCTAAATTGCAATGGTCTGTGGAACATTTTTTAATGTCTTGTTTCCATATGCAAGCCCTTTTTGCGAACAGTTGTAAACAACTTGTAATCTGCAGAAAACAGATGCTTGAAAAACTGGGGCTGCTTTCAAAAGATTTATTTTGATACTCCTTAGTGTTATTATAATCTTTTGCATTCTTCTTTTTCCTGGATGTTCATTTATCTGCAATTAATTTCCTGGAAAATTGTTGTCTTCTTTCTGCAGGGGAGAATCAAACTCCTGAGTGGGCTATGCGTTTGAGAGTTGCTTTATACATAGCTGAAGCACTGGATTATTGCACCAGAGAAGGTCGCCCACTCTACCATGATTTGAATGCCTACAGGGTTCTCTTTGATGAGGTTAATTATCATTTGTTCTTGAGAGTTGCTTTTTTATGTGCTTGTTTTGTGCTCCATTGTTGGGTCTTGGTTTCTATTAGAGACAAGTGTTGATGTGGTTGATTTTGGCAGAATGGTGATCCACGGCTTTCTTGTTTTGGGTTGATGAAGAATAGCAGAGACGGTAAAAGTTATAGCACAAATCTTGCATATACGCCTCCCGAGTATCTGCGAAATGGTAAAAGTTATTGTTTTCTTTTACCTTTTGTTGCCCGCCTTATTATGGTAATGTACTGTTAATATGAACGGTGCATTTGTGCCTATGTATTCTTTGAATATTACATCATCTATCTTTCTATACATCTATATATACTCATGATGAATTTAGCATCCTATCGAAATCTGTTGTAGGGAGGGTCACCCAGGAAAGCGTTGCTTTCAGCTTTGGAACTGTCCTCTTGGATCTTCTTAGTGGAAAGCATATTCCTCCAAGTCATGTATGTTCCTCTGAATCTTGCTATTTATCTAGTTAATTGCATTTCGGTCCCATACTAATTGACATTTGCAATTTAAATCCCATAAGTGGATTTCTTTTTTCAATTTCAGGACTTTCTGAACTTATGGGATGCAAATTGCAAAGTTATTTGTTGCAATTTATTTTCCAGTAATTAGACGAAAAGTTGAAAAGGTCCTGAATAAAAAAAAAAAAGAAGAAAATCCACTTATGGGACGTCAAATTGCAAAATTCAATTAGTATTGGGACCAAAATAAAAAACAAGTGACGTTATGAGACCAAAAAATACAATTAACTCATATTTATCAGATTAAGTAATTTGTTTGATTCTTGTTTGGTACCCAGATTCCTTTCCCCTTCAGTTTTTTATTTTGCTTTAGTTACCACTTAAATGCAATAGATAATCACTTGACCATCAAGGGCATTAACGGAAACTAGCAAGAACACTTGTATTAAATATGTAATCACTTTTAGCATTTGTGACCTGATATTCACTTCGTGCATTTCAGGCTCTGGATATGATACGTGGCAAGAATATTCTTCTCTTGATGGACTCACATTTAGAGGGGAATTTCTCATCTGAAGAGGCTACTGTTGTTTTTGATCTTGCTTCACAGTGTTTGCAGTATGAACCAAGGGAGCGGCCAAAGACTAAAGATCTCGTTTCTACTCTCGCCCCTTTGCAAAATAAACCTGATGCAAGTTCGAATATCCTTTCTATGCTGTTATTAGATTCAATGGTTTTGCTAACTGTAATGATCTAGTAGATGTGTTTTACACTATGCTTGGTTCTAGGATTTTGCTAAGGAAAGAAAATACTAGGAAAATAAAAGAAAAGTAAAAGTAAACCAAAATCCTCAACTTATTTGGTTTTTTTCTCCATTGAGAAGACATGGTGAATATTGGACAGTAGGAATGATTTGATGGATTAGAATAAAATTGATTGACAGTAATGCATTGAGTCATGGATTAGAATAAAAATGAGTTATAAAACGTAGTTGGTAAGCTTATCTTTGTTTTCTCTCCCTTTTCCTCACTACTTTGTGAATAACAAGGGATTTTCCTTCTTCATAACGTATTGTTACGTCATTTTTCCTTTCTTTCTTTAGCAACCAAACACCAGCTATACTTTTTCTAATCATTTTCTTTCTTCTCCTACCCAAAATCCTAGAACGAAACATAGTGGTAATGATATAGCAAAGGGAAACTCTCTGATTTTTTTGGCAACTTTTGAAGGATTGTGTAAAATACAAAACTGCAGTATGCATTCCTATCTTAACGCTGGCTTTCTGTTGATACTGATTTTTCATGTAATCGAGTATAGTGTTGGTGAAATATTTCTGAATTTGTATTAGTACTGCGATAATATTTATACAATTTTCTTAATTACAGGTTCCATCTTATGTAATGTTGGGAATCCCAAAGCGTGAAGAAACACCATCAACACCACCTCATCCCTTATCTCCAATGGGTGATGCATGTTCAAGAATGGATCTAACTGCCATCCATCAATTTTTGGTGATGCAACATTACAAAGACGATGAAGGAACCAATGAGGTAAATTATCCTAGCTAAAGATACTATGGTGAATTCTATTTGATTTTTGTATCCATCCTAAAGTAGAAATATTGTTGCCAAATAGTTATCTTTCCAAGAATGGACTCAACAAATGAGAGATATGTTGGATGCAAGGAAAAGGGGCGACCTGGCATTCCGTGATAAAGATTTCAAAACTGCTATTGACTGCTATTCACAGGTACTTTGATTTTATTTATATCTAGCCGTTCCTTCTTTTGCAATATCTATATCGATAAATGTGAGTTTTCAACCAATGACTGCTTGATCTAGGTTTTACTCGCGTCTTTAGAATATGTGTATAATTATATATTTTATTACATTGTATAAAACACCAGCACCCTTTAATTTAAGCATGTTAATTAAATAACATTCTCATTGAGTGTGCCTAAATGCTAGTATATTTAGTTAAGTGAATTTGGTATTAAACCTGTTGGTGGTGAGATTTGCAGTTCATAGATGTGGGGACGATGATTTCACCAACTGTTCATGCACGACGAAGCCTTTGTTATCTGATGTGCGATCAACCAGATGCCGCCCTTCGTGATGCCATGCAAGCTCAGTGTATCTATCCTGATTGGTCCACAGCATTTTACATGCAGGCTGTCGCTCTAGCAAAGCTTGACATGCATAAAGATGCAGCCGACATGTTGAATGAGGCTGCCTTGCTAGAAGAAAAGAAACAAAGAGGTGGAAAAGGGTAGGAAATATAATGTGACCCTTAATTGTACTATTTGTTGAGAAATCATGGTTATGTTGTAATCACATAATGCATAGTTTGTATCATTTGGTTTGGGACTTGGGAGTGTGATTGTTGTTGTTACACAATTGTACAATATAGAGGGGAAATAGATACATCACTTTATGTTTAATTTATATACTCAACTAGCCTATGGGTTTCCTCATTAACACCCAATATTTTAGATGTATTTAACTATAATCTGGTGAAGGAATGGTTAAGAATATGACCATGAAAATTGAATATTCATTTGCACAAAACCCTTGTGCTGCACAACTCGTTTACTACATTATTTGACGTAACTTAAATATGTTTATATTTGTTGGGCCTCTCCTACAGGTTGTGAGCATAGCTTGTGGCTAATATGGAATATGAGTCCTTTATATTGCTACTGAAATTTGGTGGGTTTTGTGTAATCCAACAATATCGGTCTATTAGCAATGAGTTGTTCAGTGTAATCCAACAATATCGGCCCAAAAGTAAAATGTGGCCCAAGATTAGTTATTTAACCAACAATTAAATCTGAAAATGTAAACAATCTAATCGGTCGACTGTTTCTAAAGCTTTTTGTATCCCAGTTTGTGCATGAACCATGGAGCTACTAGGTTGGGAGGGTCGCCCCAATTGAACCTCTACAGTACCCGAGACCCACATAATTTTTTGTAAGAATTAGTCAAACCATAGGATATAATTGGGTGTTAAAACCCATTTTTTTTCATTCATTTATGTTGAATAACATCTATAAAGTATAATCTCGTACAATTAGTATGTAGACCTAAATATACAACTTTCTAATATACTTTTCTGGATTCGAAACTAGGCGATGTAAAGTTCAGCCTTGCCATCAATGAATAGGCTCATAAACTCTTCACCATCGACTGTTTCTTTCTCTATTAGCAACTGAGCAAGCTTGTGTAGAATATCGATTTGTGTTGTGATTATCTCCTTTGCCCTTGTGTATGCCGCGTCTACAAGCTCTCTCACTTCTGCATCAACCACATCTGCTGTTGCCATTGAGTAGTCTTTCTGGGACGCCATCTGCAGTTGTGTGGTGAAAATGTATTAGAAATTCGGTAATATTAATGAGACAAGAAATTACTGTAATGAGATGAGTTGTTTAAGATTAGAAGTACCTGTTGGCCGAGGAAGGGGTTTCCACCAGGTCCACCGATGGCAACTTGCCCGATTTTTTTGCTGAAGCCGAATCTCTCAACCATTTGCCTTGCAACCCTTGAAACTTGCATGAAATCATTGGATGCTCCTGTTGTTACGTTGTCTTGCCCGAATATAACCTCTTCGGCTACCCTGTAAGAACAAAAGGATATCACTCAAAAAATGATCTTAGTTTCGATTTACTGCTTCCGCTTTTCTTTTTCTTAGATGGAGTGTTTTGTTTTACTGCTTCTGCTTAAGATAAGCTAGAAGCACCTTTGGGGGTGTTCCTTTAAGCTTCTAGGTTCATTCTTAGGGAGTAAACGAATTCTTTTAAATACTTCACCCACACCTTAAGATAAGAAAGGGTGATTTGCACTTTGCATCCTAAAGTTATGTGAATTAAGCACTTTGTAATCTTAAATAGGGAAAAGGTAGGCAAAATGCACCCTTGAATCGTAATAATTTTGACAGATTGCACCTTTACCTATTTTTGGGTTAAAATGCTGCTACCCAAATGAGGGCAAAATTGTAACGAAAGAAAAAGTAACACTCTTTGGAGAGTTTTACCATTCATTTGATTAGTAATTTATCCAAAAAGTAGATGACAGTACTGCAATTTGCCAAACATATAACTACTGCAAAGTGCTTAATTCGCGCATTTCTGGGGTGCAAAGAGTAAATTAACCTTGTTATAACTATTCATGAATATTTTCAGGTAAAATACGTGAGAATGCATGAACCGACCTTCCACCAAGTGCAACTGCCATTTGATTTTCTAAATAGCTTCGACTGTATAATCCCGACTCAAGCCTCTCTTCACTTGGAGCAAAGAAAGTAAGCCCACCAGCTTGGCCACGGGGAATAATAGAGATCTTGGCAACTGGATCATATTCTGGCATTAAAGCACCAACCAATGCATGTCCAGCCTCTGCAACAAATTTTGCATGCAACAATTAAAAACACAAGAAAAGGCAGCTTCAGAATGGTTTCACTTTTTTTTTTTTTTTTTTTTTGAGTGAATTACATCTGCTCGCACTGAAGTTTGGTGTGTTCAAAAATTGATCTTTCTAGTTTGAGAAATTACACTGCAAAATATCCCCACTAAGGGTTTCAGCTGGGGGTATTTTTTGGAAAATTTACACATTTATTGAAACCTCAGGGACTATATGGTAATTTCTTAATTTAGGGGGATCGATTTATAAATTCACCAAACTTCCAAGTAGTCAGATGTAGTTTGCCTAACCATGATATGCAACTAGCTTTTTCTTTTCATCAGAGACAACAGCGTTTTTCTTCTCCGGACCAGCAATTATTCTCTCCAAAGCATCAGATATTTCATCTTTGCTTATTTCCTTAAGGTCACGCCTTGCTGCGAGAATGGCTGCCTCATTCATCAGGTTTTGGAGATCTGCACCTGTGAAACCTGGTGTTCTCCTGGCAATCTTTTCAAAGTCAACGTCCTTTGCAAGTGCCTTTCCTCTGGAATGAACCTGGCAGAGTATAACGATGATTATTTGTTGGTTAAATGTGAATGGAAAAAATGCAATAGTAATCTCTTCATTAACATTGCAAGTAAGTCTAAAAGAATTGACAGTAATCGGTTAACACTAACAAGTTGAGCAATATGCAAGGCGAGCTAAACCTCACCTAAGGTAGTGTTTGAAAACTGTAAAAGTATTTACCGGTTTTTAGCTTAAAAGAAGAAGAAATAGAGTTTTTGGCTTAAAATAAGCTAACATAAGCTAGAAGGTAGAATTAATTTTGTAGTTTTGTGGGTGCTCATATCAGCTACTAAGTTCTCTTTTCTATTTATTCAGAAGTATTTTGATATTTTCTTCTCTAAACACTCACAACGTTTACTATGACAATATTTTTTCAACTTTAGCTTTTTCTTTAACCTCTCCAAAAGCATAAGTCTTTGCAAACAACCCCTAAGTGGAATATGCTAGATATTTGAAGTTAGACAAAATCTTTAGGCACATAAACAATGTAATATAACTTGAAACTTAAATTACCAACAAATACACGACGAGTTTTTGTCTTGCTTACTTAACTAATTCAAACGGTTCTAATGATACTGAACTATCAATCCGCCACAGGACCACAAGTCGACAATATATGAAAAGTACAAGAAGCTAAAAACCGAGGATCTAATAAAGCTCTACTAACCTGAAGAATTTTAACTCTACCAGCAACATCAGGCCTGTCAACTGTAACCTGTCTATCAAACCTGCCAGGCCTCAACAATGCAGAATCAAGAACATCTGGCCTATTAGTAGCTGCCAAAACTATAACACCAGAGTTACCAGAAAACCCATCCATTTCGGTCAACAGCTGATTAATAGTCTGTTCTCTCTCATCATTCCCACCACCCATCCCCGCTCCTCTCTGCCTCCCCACAGCATCAATCTCATCAATGAATACAATGCAAGGAGCTTTTGACTTAGCCTTTTCAAACAAATCCCTCACTCTAGAAGCTCCAACACCAACAAACAGTTCTACAAACTCTGAAGCTGCACAAGAAAAGAACGGAGTTCCAGCCTCACCGGCAACGGCTCTAGCCAAAAGGGTCTTCCCCGTACCTGGAGGGCCCACCAAAAGACAACCTTTCGGGATTTTAGCACCTAAAGCAGTGTATTTATCTGGGTTTTTTAAGAAATCGACAACTTCTTGAAGCTCTAACTTTGCTTGATCGGCTCCCGCCACGTCAGTAAAGGTGACGCCGGTTTCGGGTACTTCTTGGAACTTTGATTTGGACCGGCCGAAGTCCATCGGGCCGCCAAGTCCGCCTGGCCCTCCGGGTCCACCTTGGGCGCGGCGGAAAAGAAAGAAAAGCCCGGCAAAAGCGAGAAATGGAAACAGCAAATTCCCGACGAAATTGAACAACCCATTTCCAGTATCGCCTTCTGAAACGGTGATATCGACTCCGTTCATTGCTAAAATGTCAATTAAATCTGGGTCGTTTGGGACGATCACGTTTGCCCTGCGGCCGTCCACGGCAGTGAGCTGAAGAATGCCGCCGTCTTTGCTGAATCGAACTCTCTCAACTTTACCCTTCTTTACGGCATTCAGGAATTCGCTGTAACGCCATTGGGAACCGTCTGGGAGATCGGGAGTGGACTGGGCTTGAGGCTTTGGAGCATTCAAGATTAGATTTTGGGCAAAGGGCGATGAAGGGCCACTCTTTTGAGCATCAATTTCAATCACTTGCGCAGCGGGAGGTGGCGGTGGAGTATTACCCAAGGCAAATGCTTGCGGAGTGATTGAAGAGAAGAGTAAAGCAGCTAAAGCTGCATGATTTGGGATGTTGTTCGATTTCTTTGGATTGTTTTTGCTGTTAAGAATCGATTGTGGGACTATGAATTTTCTTGGAACTGTTTTGGGTGTGGGGGTAGAAATGGAGATTTGGGTACCGAAGAAATTGGAGGAAATTAAAGGGCTTGTTAACATTGACGCCATATAGATTTTCTGAGTTTTTTCGCTTTCTTTTCTGTTTTCTGATTTTGCCAAGGTTTATAGAGGTTGATGAGAGGTGGAAAAGGGATCTTTTTTTTCTTTTTTTCTGGAGGGAGTGAAGAATTTACTTATAAGAGTTGAAAAATCAAAGTTGAATTATGATTGAATGGGAGCCGTAGATAGATTGGAATGGTGCTTGGTTTGGCTACTTAGCTCTACCGCCGTAAAATATTATCCAGACATGTTAATTGCTTTGATTTTTTACGTTTAGAAAGGGGATGGCTAGAGTGCAGACTAAAGAAAAGTCCTGGAATTAGCATTTTTTTGACATCTGTTGCTCAAATTTTCAAGATAATGACACTATAAACAAATTTCAACATTTATTTCAAAGAGAATAAAAAAAAAAGAAGAAACAAAAAGAGAGCTAGCGTGATGAGAAATATTATATTCAGTAGAAAACCTATTAACAAGCATTGATCTTGAGTTTGGTTGAAGTCTCTATGTTTCCTTATGCTGGCATTCTTCTGTTCATTCATACATATTTAGTAATTTACTATTTTTATTTAATTACATATATAGATCACAACAGCACGTACGAAGTAATTGGTCCAACAACATATATATAGCTAGGTGAATGTTGAACAATAATTTTGAACGGATATATTATTCTTTACATATTATCCGTACAACTAGCTAGCTATATAAACGTGAAAGCTAGAAACATACATAAGAGAAAAGCAATTAATTAATCAGCAGAAGCCAACACTACATTCAATATTAATTTCTCAGTTCTCACACTATATATATAAAAAGTAGGGACTGCAGGGACCAACACATAAAAAGTAGCTAGCTACACGATGATCTGCCAATGATTGCTAGCTGATCTGCAAAAGCAAATTCTAGCTGAGCTAGGGCATACAGATTTTAATTGTTTATCTTAATTATTTTTCTAACTGAAGATGGGAATACGTTTGGGATCATTGTTGATATTTTTGGTTTTGATAGCGACGACGTCGGTTTGTTGTGCATTAATAAATGTGACGTATGATAGCCGTGCATTGGTGATCAATGGGAGGCGTAGAGTTTTGGTATCCGGATCCATACACTACCCTCGAAGCACTCCCGAAGTAAGTACGTACGCACGTTTGTATATATATATATATAATTTACACTTGAAATCATGTATTATTAATGATCATATATATAAGAATGTTTTAATTTACATGAGCAGCAGAGATGTAATTAATGTATAAATCACAGATGATTGATTATTGAATTTGATCTTGATGGAATATCAATTAAGTTTGTCATATATATATATATCGTCTAATTAATTAATTAATTAATGTGCATGCATGCAGATGTGGGCGGATTTGATAAAGAAATCAAAAGAAGGAGGGTTGGATGTTATAGAAACCTACGTGTTTTGGAATATGCATGAACCAGCTCGAGGAAAGGTACTCTGACTCTGTCTGATGTCTCTGATCGATATATATATCACCCACGCGCATTCTTAATTAATGTACTGATCCATTTCTTAATATTTTCGATTCTAGCTAGTTTCAAATATACATATACTATTTTAATTGCACTTTTGCTAGCTAGCTAGCTGGATATATAATTAAATTAAAGCTCATTAGATCGATCTTCCTTTAATTTCCATTATATTGAAACTTGATTGAGTCATGCATTCATTTAATTAATAAGTAAATAATTTTGCATGCAGTTTGATTTTACTGGAAGAAAAGATCTGGTAAAATTCATCAAATTGGTGGATGAGGCTGGATTGTATGTTCATCTCCGCATTGGGCCTTATGCTTGCGCAGAGTGGAACTATGGGTAAGCACGCGCGCAGTACTCAATCCAGTACTCATGATTTTTTCTTAAAAATAATTATTGATCAATCATTTTATATATATATTTAATTTCTTGCTTGATTATAACATGATCTATGATTAAAATTGCTTAATTACTCCAGTTGCTTCTCTATTTTGTCACATGCAGTGGATTCCCTATTTGGTTGCATTTTTTACCTGGAGTTCAGTTAAGAACTGATAATGAGCCATACAAGGTTCTTCATTAATTTTATTTTTAATTTGGTTACAACGTACGTAAGTACTCTTGATATATAATAAATTTTAATCTTAGCAGCGAGTATGATGTATGGCCATATGGGTTTTCTCTTTTCTGTGATCTTATATATATATATATATAGGCTGAAATGCAAAGATTTGTGACGAAGATTGTGGACATGATGAAGGAAGAAAAATTATATGCATCACAAGGAGGGCCCATAATCTTGTCTCAGGTACTTATATAATTAAAAAAGAATTAATTAATTTATTCTAAGTCGTCAATCACGTACATTAATTTTTTCTCATTTTATTCTTAAAAATTTTTGGAGATTTGAATGGTTGAATTACTGCAGATTGAAAATGAGTATGGCAACGTTCAGAAAGATTATGGTGAGAAGGGCAATAGTTATGTAAAGTGGTCAGCACAAATGGCTGATTCTTTGGATACAGGAGTTCCTTGGGTCATGTGCCAGCAAGGTGATGCCCCTGATCCAATGGTGAGCTACTTTAGCTTTTCGAATTTGTTTTTTCTCTTTGAGATTTTACTATGTATATATAGTAATTTTTGTAATTTTCTGTTTAGATAAACACTTGCAATGGATTTTACTGTGATAGTTTCACCCCGAATTCTGATCAAAAACCGAAATTTTGGACGGAATTGTGGAGCGGATGGTAAGATTTTAATTCTTAATTTAGACAAGTATATATCGTCTATATTGAAACTTCCGGCCGGCCGGCGTATAATTGCTAATAAATTTAGCTACTTAATTAAATTCGTGCTAGGTTTTCTTCATGGGGTGATCCCGTGCCTTATAGACCGGCAGAAGATATTGCTTATGCTGTAGCACGCTTTTACCAGCGTAATGGAACTTTGGTCAACTATTACATGGTATTAATTAATTGTCATCCATGTTATTTAGTATTGTTTTACGTACACAATGATTAGGGAAAATTAATTTTTGTCCTGAACCAGCTGGTACGTTTTGCCGTACGTACCTGACCAATTAATGATCATACCGATATATGGTTTTATTATTTTACCGCTCGTCAATTAATGATTGTCGGTTTTTCAAAAATAATCGCCTGATCCTGATCGATAAGCTAGCGTGGCTGATACTGGTATATATCATTTTGGCAGTACCATGGTGGAAGTAACTTTGGCAGAACCGGTGGCGGACCCTTTATCACTACAAGCTATGATTATGATGCCCCACTTGATGAGTATGGTATACATATTTCGTAACCTAATTAAAATCGTGCAAAAATTTTGTACATTAATGTAGTAATTAATATGAGTAAATCATCAGCAATTCTCGATGCTAGCTTTTCTTGAGAATATATATATATCAACACCCGCCGTACGTTTTTCCATTAATTTTTCCCATATCCTACAAAACATGAGCTAGTTGACACATTATGCCTAGCTCAAGTCATGTTCTTATGTGCTCAATTTAATTTGTCGTCTATCTTAGGCCTTCTTAGGCAGCCTAAATGGGGTCATTTAAAAGATCTACACAAGGCTATAAAACTTTGTGAGCCGGCGATGGTGGCAACTTTTGGTGTTACTACTTCCATTGGTAATAATGCGGAGGTAAACCTATTATATATATATAGTAATTAAATTTAATTTCATAAATTAGAGCTGGAGGATATATAGTTCTTCTTGAAAATTGTTGGCCGGCCAATGATTGAGTTCATTGAGCTTTAACTACAAGTATGTACGTAAAATATAATGTATAGATTTTTGCTGCTGATCATTGAGTTCATATTTTCTTATTTTGATTTGTGTGGTCTCACTGCTGTAAACCTTTTTCTATTTCAGGCTACTATTTATAAAACTGATCAATCAGGGCTATGTGCTGCTTTTCTATCCAATGGGGATGATAAATCAGATATAACTGTAAACTTTAACGGAATTTCCTATGTATTACCTGCTTGGTCCGTTAGCATCTTGCCCGACTGCAAGAAAGTAGTATATAATACTGCACAGGTCAATTCGATGATGGCCGGAGTCACAAATTATGTTCCCCAAAAATCTAGTGCACTCTCAAGTTGGGGTTGGTTTAAGGAACCAATAGGAATCTCAAGCAAAGAACCTCCTGTGTTACCTGGATTAATGGCAGATCAACTTAATGTTACGTATGATATTAGTGACTACCTGTGGTATTCTGTAAGGTATAATAAATATTAGCTTGGACAACTTGGCAAAGTTCTAGCGATTTAATTTAGCTTAATTATATCTTTTATGACATTGTACTATAATTTCTTTCTCCAGAACCAATCTGAAGGAGGATGACTCTTTGCTTCAAACTGGGGCCCAAGTACAACTTGAGGTTTCCGGTAGCAATGCAATCCATGTTTTCATCAACGAGAAGCTTGCAGGTAATGGCAAAGCTAGCTAGCTAATTGGACACCATTACATTCTGTTACACTTCACATATATATATGTAAGAGATAGTTAATTGCATTTGACTGATGAGCATAAGAACCGCGAAAAACAAGGGTAAAATAGTAATTTTATAGGGAAGGGGTCAGTACTTAGAAAATTAAAACTTTCCTAAATAGCCGCATGCACTTATTAATGTATAGAGTACGTATTTACAGAAATATTGATTATCATTTAGGGAGTGGACAAGGTAACATCAAGAACGGCAAGTATACGATAAATGTTCCTGTAGACGTGAAACCGGGGGATAATACCATCGATCTCTTAAGTATGACTGTGGGGCTGCAGGTTAATTTGAACTTTGACCTTTCTGATATATTAATAATATTCTTATAGAAACTAGCTACTTTGTGAATGAAATATCTTGTAATTAATACAAATTAAGCTTTACCTAATCTAGAACTATGGAGCGTTCTTTGATACAGTCCGAGTTGGAGTTGTTGGTCCAGTGAAGTTAAAAGGTCGAAACGGAGCAAACATTGATCTCTCCAACGAAAAATGGACGTATCAGGTACGTACGTACGTACTTGAATTCAAGTAATTTATACAACACAAAAAAAAAAAAATATATATATATAATTATGTCATGTGTGCTTTTAGTATGGAGTTAAGTACTGTTTCTGACTGCACATTATTATACATAATTAAAAAGATCGGTTTGAAAGGGGAAGAAGCCGAGCTACCTGAAGGAAGTTCCAGTGGTTGGTCGTCCGACCCTTTTCCGAAGAACACACCTCTAACATGGTACAAGGTAATATATATATGTCTTTTGTTACCGGCCAGCTTAGAATTTTATATATGCCAATAGCTAGGAAAGAACTTTTAGCATGCAGTATCTAAATCTTAATTTTTTCTTTCTTTTGATTAGTCAACTTTTAATGCTCCACCTGGAAATAGTCCCGTTGCAATAGACTTGACCGGCATGGGAAAAGGCCATGCATGGGTAAACGGGCAAGGCGTTGGGCGTTATTGGATAGCCTTTGCTATCCCACAAAGCGACACATGCAAAAACTTGTGCGATTACAAGGGATTATATTCCGAAACCAAATGTTTAGCGAATTGTGGAAAGCCAAGTCAGCTGCAGTAAGTGTTAACTTCCGACTAGATTTGCTCCATATATTCTAAGCAAAAATTTGTATATTAATGAAAATTCTTAACGCAATTTATGTGTAATCTTGTAGGTATCATATTCCACGCTCGTGGCTTAAACCAAGTGGAAACGTCCTCGTGCTTTTGGAGGAAATTGGCGGTGATCCAAACAAGATATCTATTGTTACCAGAGAAATAGGTCATGCTTTTATCTTGCTGATCTGTAAATAAAACTGATTCATGATCATATGTATTTGCTGAAATTAAGATAACTTCGTTCTTACTTTTGCACCCATATCATTTACAGACTTGCATCCGAAAACCAAGATGCAGAATTGAAGTCTCGGATGATAAATTCAGCAACCCTTGTGGAAATGTTACAAAAAGTTTACCTGTGGAAGCTTCATATCATTGAGATTTATGAGATCTACATCATTGGATTGGCTATTAAAATAATTTTTTTTAGTTCTTGTTAGATCACGCCAGAGGAGATAAGCCTGATGTCTCCCTAGCTCCATTTGTAAATAATTATGCTGAATTAGCAAGTTTACTAGGAAAGACAATTATATTACGTGATGATTCTCTACAGTTTTGATCTAAAGCTAAGCATTCATTCGAATCTTGTGGTGTTTTTCTCTCTTTTGAACACTTATCTTTGATTAATATGATTTTGTTATTAGAATTAATGACTAAATAAATTAAAAAGAAAATTCAAACAGAGGAATAGATCTAGACAGAGGATTTGTGCACAGAATTGTATAGATAATCAAGTATTGGTTTCTATTATATGATGTTCTGTACAAGAGTATATATACAATTTGCATTTGTGTTGTCAAAATTTCAAAACTTTGTTCTTGCCAAACAAGTTAATGGCTAAGATCGAACATTAAGAAGAGAAACTCTTGTTTTAACTAAATTTCTAAACAAGGCTTCCAATCCCTCTTCAATTTCCTGGATGCTAATTTCTTTTGCTTTCAACTGCTTCAAACTCAAAGTAGACTCCATCTCAGAGTCGTATTCACGGCTGCTGCTTTGAGTGAATTTTGAAATCAATGACCATCTCTTTTGCTTTGATCTTTCCTCTGCCCCAGAGACGAGCATTAATGCAGACTTGAGGACAGAGAAACCAACAACCTCTGTTTCTTTAAGCATCATCTCAAAGGCATTAAGATCATGATTGTCTTTTTGGTTGGAGCTCTTCAAGTACTTCTTGATGCACTTGCTCACCATTTTGTTGATCTTCTTTCTTGAGGCCATGTAAGCATTGATGTCATCTGTTGTGGTTGTCTCGGCTTTATTTCTCCTGATGGAGGATTCAAGTTCTTGAACAGATTCCTTGATTGAACATACGATGTTTCTAGAAATTTCACAAAGATCAACGAGCCTTAGAGAACCTTCAAGCAAGTACTCTTCACCTTCTTGATTAGAGAGAGCTTGTTGGGTTGAAGGCATCCCAATAAGGTTATTGATGCTTTCATGTAAATCTCTAAGGCTAGCCAAGTTTGAGCATATGGTTGATGTTGATGTAGCTAATTCTGAGGATGATTTTAACCGGAGCAAATGATTTTGGACATCATCCACTAAAGGATGAGATTGTGATGGAAAACTGTTTGATCGAGTATGGAAATTAGCCATCTTCTTTTTCTTTTATGAACGCTGAAGTATGTAAATTTATGATATTGAGAGAAGTTATTGAGAATTGGTTGAAGAGTACTTCTCTCTGGTTAATTATGAAGTGTATATATAAACTAAACGAGATGGCTGTAGAAAACAAAAGGAATCAATTATTCCACCTAAAATGCCTCATCATTTGCTGCTGATGTAAATGAGATGGATATATATGGGCTGTGCATGCGGAGTTCCATGCATGTCGCACGGATCAAAATGAAAAGTTGCAATAATAGAGATCTCAGCTGCTGATCTTGGAACATGAGGAATCTTCACAGCCACGATATATATTGATTTAGTTAACTGTTTTTCATTAATGTGCATTTGCTAAATGTCTCTTAACTGGGAAATGTTAGGGAACAAAAGATCATTAATTATGTTAAGGCCCGAGTGTTTTGGCATCTTCAGACAATGAAGAAAATAAAAATAACAAAATCCCTTTGGATGCAAACGAGTATGCATAGCCGTGTCTCCCTGTAGTCAATGTATCTACACTACAACAGCTAGCTCCAATTGTGTATATATATATAATTAAATGCTAGCTAGCTTATTAAGATCATGATAAATGGTGATATATCCTTCATATATTCGATCGAATTATTTATATGTTTGTTTAGTTACAGAATATTAATTAATTGCACACGGCTAGCTAGCTACTCCAATTGTTTTAAGTTGGACAAATTATAATATGTGAAACTTGAAATCTGTGAGCAGAGATGCACAAGACAAGATCCATTTTGTTAGCATATATATATCATTTGCTAGCTGGTACATGTGAAATATTGTAAGTAGTTGGTCTGTATATCTCTTGTCCAACATGATATATATTATACTGATTGTTTATATTAATAATATTAATGAGGGACAATTTTAGTAGGCAATATTATTAATTCTTTTTGTCTCTTCTGTTCATCTGCATATTTATATAGCTAGCAATGGTGCCTTCCGTCCATTTATCTTCATCACAGTGGAAATTAATAACAGTTTCCCATCAAAATCACGTCCCACAATTGAAGATCTTGAAGACCATTAATTATATTAATTCTGCAGGTTAAATGGCTCAGGTTCCGGATCGATCATTGTCAACTTCAATTCTTCCGTCTGCACATGACAATTTAATAGAGTTCCCTTCAATTTTGCAAGCTCTAGCACTTGAACAAGGCAAAAATAAAATTGGCCTTTTGAAGATTTGCTTCAAGTACTACTGCTCGATTGCTGCAGGGAATTAAGTTTCCAAGGATTTCATAGAATTAATTAGTGAAGGTATTGATGCTTATTTAACTTCAAGAAAGACGGTTTATATGATGACTGACCAAGAAATTATTAATGCATGAAGAATATGAGGGCCGGGAATAAGCCATTTAATTGGTCCTGTGCATGCACCAGCTAGCTAGCTACAGGATCTTATTAATTAATACCATCACAGGCACGTTGAAATTAAAGAATAAGTTGACACAATTGATTTTGAAGCTTACTCATTCAAGACACATGCATGCATACATCTTGAAATTAGATGATTAAGATGATCAGGCCAGACTTTAATTTTCTGATACCAGAGTACTTTCTGGATGGTATATATATATCAGAAATGGCCTTTCAGAAGTAGTCTAGAATAATCTCTACTGTTTAGGAAGTTAGTCAAAGAAGAGTTTCTCTTCGCAAATGCTACCTCTTTAATTTGACTTATCATCACTTTTGAGAACATCACTCGGGGTAAACAATTTTGGCATCACAATGGATAGTGAATCAATCTGATATTGGATAAGCATTTACATATCTAGCCTGCAGAATGTGGAAGTAATATTATTATTTGACTAGACTGGAATCTGGATTAACAGCTAGCTAGCTTTATCATCAGTTTTCCCAATTACTTTGTTCTTTCTTCATTTCTACAAGCAATAAGCCTTTGATGTAT
Source organism: Verbena officinalis (assembly GCA_958496215.1). NCBI lineage: Eukaryota > Viridiplantae > Streptophyta > Magnoliopsida > Lamiales > Verbenaceae > Verbena > Verbena officinalis. The sequence continues at coordinate 35,224,276 of OY292390.1, forward strand.
AAAAGAATATAGGGCCGGGTGAATAACATTATATATATCTAGACTTTTTGATATTTGATCTAATTACACTTAGACCCCTATACTATAGGAAATATTACACCTAGGCCCCTTGTACTTTGGCTTGGTCTTACTGTAACACAAATTTCGTGTAAATTAAATAATTAAAACACGAAAAATATCACAAATAATTTTATTGAATTTCAATTGGGAAAATAGTGTTACAATCTTTACTTTCAATCCTCTCATTCTTCTTATCGAAATATTTGATCCTGAAGATTCAAACACTTCCTTGTGGATTTGTTGGTTTGATCTTCACTTGACTTGATTTGAATTCTGGTAACGGTAACCCACAAGTCTTTTGACTTGATTGCAGATTGAACGTCGAGATCTTGATGAACGCCGAATAATGCGCCGAGAACACCTTAGATCTTGATTTGGATTTGATCTGGAATAAAGCTAGATTCGCGGGTTTGAAACCATATTGCGAATCAAACGACTTGATTTGACGATCTTCGCGAAGAACGCTTTGAATCTTGCTTCGATCTATTTGAATTTGATGAAGAATAACGCCAAAACGCGGGTTTATTACCTTGATTGCGGATTTGAGTCCTTGATTTGATGACTTCTGCGAAGAACGCCGGAAACTTCGCTTTGAACACTTGAGAGTGTTTTGAGACTTCTTTCAAGTTTAGCCTAGCTTGAAAGAGTGTTCTCTGACTTGTGTTTAGTGTATGTCCTCAAGTTTTGAATGAGGACCCCTATTTATAGGTATAGGAATTGAATCCTTATCTTATTTGACATTGATGAGATGCAATTTGATTGGTCCTCAATATTTCTTTGTAATATTTTTTCCCTAATCACAAGATGTGATTTGATACTTTCTTGATTGCCAATAATTCTTAAATATGAAAATATTTATTTACCTATCAATTAAATATTCTATTTAATCTTGGAATTTAGTTTAGAAGATTCCAAGATAAATAAAAAATACAACTGATAAGAAAAATATTAATTTGGGAAGAAATTTTCGGTGTCTACACTTACGAATTGCTCCTTTCATTTGCTTTGGTTAGCATTCCTAATGTTTCCATCAATGGAGTAAACTGCTTAGAAATAGCTAGAACTTAAACACAATCTACTAAATTATGGTACAATTTTTTAATTTCCGAGTATTTGGGTTGTATATTATATTCCATAAAAAGTCCTAACCAAAGGAGACGGAATAGGCAATCTGTAAGACCGAATCGAAGTTCAGGTGTCTAGATTTAATTTAATTCATGTTGTACAGGGGTCTTAGTGTAATTACAAGAAGTCTCATCAGGTGGTCGAGATGTAATTAACCCTAGATTAATATAACTTGTCCAAACTTTCATCTTGGTGAAGTACTCTAGAGGGTACAATATATATATTTTAATGAAGAAAACGTGCTTGATTATCATTTAATATCACTAACTAAAAACAGGACACATCGTGAATATATAATCACGGTCTGAAAATCAGAAACCTCCAGCCAAACAAAATTAATCTTTAATTCCAATATCCTTCATTATTGGGATTTTTTATTTTTATTTTTTGCATTCGCTCATTTAATTATATATGACTCAGCTCTATGAGAATTAACGAGTTGATTATATCAAATTAACGGCTGTCAAGATTCCTCCTGCTTCAAGATCAGTTGTAAATGAGTTTTTTAATTTCATATGTTGAAGATCCATAGGACATGGTACTCGTGTGTTCAGACAATTTAGCTAGCGGGATTGCTGGAATATATTTGTTTTCTACATCCATCTCCCTATATATATATACCTTATAATTAATTAGAGTACTGAATAAGTCTGCAATCAATTCTCAGCATCGATCTTCTCTCAATATAAGTATAACAAAACAAGAAAAAAAGAGAAGAACTAAATTAATTTCAGCTTAATTCATAAAAATTAAGGAAAAAAGATGGCCTGCAGCATCCATACTCGATCAAACAGTTTTCCATCACAATCTCATCCAATTGTGGATGATGTTGAAAATCATTTGCTCAGGTTAAAGTCATCCTCAGAAGCCACATCAGCATCAGCCATATCTTCAAACTTGGCTAGCCTTAGAGATCTGCACGAAAGCATCAACAATATCATTCAAATCCCTTCAATCCAACAATCCCTAGTCTTCAATGAACAAGGCATCGGCCGGGGAGAGACCACGTTGCTTGATGGATCTCTCAGGCTCGTTGATCTTTGCGAGTTTTCCAGAGAAATTGTATGTTCAACAAAAGAATCTGTTCAACAACTTGAATCCTCCATCAGGAGAAATAAAGGTCATGAAACTGCCACAGCAGATGACATCAATGCTTATGAAGCCTCAAGAAAGAAGATCACTAAGATGGTCAACAAATACATCAAGATTAATTTGAAGAGCTCCAACCAAAATGACAAACAAGATCTTAACGCCATTGAGACTATGATTAAAGAAACAGATGTTATTGGTTTCACAGTCTTAAAGTCCGTATTGGTGCTTGTCTCTGGGGAAAAGGAAAGATCAAAACAAAGAAGTTGGTCGTTGCTCTCTAAATTCGCTAAAATTAGCAGCCGTGTAATTCATTCTGTGGAGATGTGCTCCTCCAACATCCAGGAACTTGAAGAAGGATTAGAAACATTATTTAGAAGTCTGATCAAAATTAGAGTTTCTATTCTTAATGTCCACAACCATTAAGTAGTCTGAGTTTTGTACACTTCTGTAAATGATATACAAATTGATACTAAATAAAGTTCTCTGTATAAATTCTCGACTCAAATTTTTTGCATTAATCAACACATTCAAATCACAAATATTCAAAATCCATTATTAAGAACGAAATTGCTTAATTATATAAGGAAAAAGTTACGAAAAACCCCCTGAGGTTACCTAAAAAATCCAAAACACCACTGTAACCTTGAAACCTTACAAATACCCCCGCCCCCCTGAAAATGCAAAAGAATCTTGAAACCTTACAATATTTACCCCCACAGGAGTGTATATGTAAGGTTTCAAGGTATCAGGGTGTTTTTTGTAACTGCCGTAAACCTCAGGGGGGTTTGGGCAATTCTCCCATTAGATAATCCAACAGATTCTTTGGAATTTTTACTGTTATCATAACTTAGCCTCGAGAGATGGTGAAAATTAACAAGGCGGAATCACGTATATTGTTCAGTTTACCACAATCGATCAGAACTACCAATTCTTAGAAACCAACTCTTTAGGCAAGCTAGGCGAATAATTAATAGTCTTGTTGATCATGTGAAGATTTCCTGGTTTTATGGCTCCCAGCCTCCCACATGTGGCAGGACAAAATATACAGTTGGTGTGGCAGATCTTGTATTCCTTATGGGGGAAATTTGTTCGTTGACTGTATATAATAAATGCCAATTGAAGGGTAATATACTGTGAAATTTTAGTTAAAGTACACTATTTTATGTTAAATTCTAGGGAGTCGTTTACAATTCCTATTCACAATATACAGTACTCTTGATATTTATTTTCATAAAATCAATAAATAGAAGTTGAACAATACATTATATTTATTACTAATATTAGTATTAAGATCATTGAGTAACTTCCATTCTTTAGATGAGAGTATGAACCTCATTAATTTGCAATTAAACAAAACAATTGAGAAAAAATAAATAATAATAATAAGTAGATCAATAAAGACAGATATAGATATGAAATAAGTACGTACTATATTGCTAATGATTTTTTCTTTTTACAATTGATTGCGTGAAATGATCAAAATGATCAGAGTTTAGTGGTTAAGAGCATTCAAAAGAGAAACTCTAGTTTTGACTAAGCTTTTTACTAGTATCAGCCAAATGGACAAGTTTTTGTAAGCAAAAGTTACTTTATTATATATTCTTTTTCTTTTGTAATAATCTAAAGTGCCATAATTTTCTCTTGTAGTGTGTTTTTCTGTTCCGAACTCTTCCTTTTGATTAACGTGATTACTTATTAAAAAGAATTTAAAAAGGAAACAAGATGCAAACAGAACAGTAGATCTTAGGCAGAGGATTTGTGCACAAAATATTATAGATAATCAAGTATTGGTTTCTATTATATGATGTTCTGTACAAGAGTATATATACAATTTGCATTTGTGTTGTCAAAATTTCAAAACTTTGTTCTTGCCAAACAAGTTAATGGCTAAGATCGAACATTAAGAAGAGAAACTCTTGTTTTAACTAAATTTCTAAACAAGGCTTCCAATCCCTCTTCAATTTCCTGGATGCTAATTTCTTTTGCTTTCAACTGCTTCAAACTCAAAGTAGACTCCATCTCAGAGTCGTATTCACGGCTGCTGCTTTGAGTGAATTTTGAAATCAATGACCATCTCTTTTGCTTTGATCTTTCCTCTGCCCCAGAGACGAGCATTAATGCAGACTTGAGGACAGAGAAACCAACAACCTCTGTTTCTTTAAGCATCATCTCAAAGGCATTAAGATCATGATTGTCTTTTTGGTTGGAGCTCTTCAAGTACTTCTTGATGCACTTGCTCACCATTTTGTTGATCTTCTTTCTTGAGGCCATGTAAGCATTGATGTCATCTGTTGTGGTTGTCTCGGCTTTATTTCTCCTGATGGAGGATTCAAGTTCTTGAACAGATTCCTTGATTGAACATACGATGTTTCTAGAAATTTCACAAAGATCAACGAGCCTTAGAGAACCTTCAAGCAAGTACTCTTCACCTTCTTGATTAGAGAGAGCTTGTTGGGTTGAAGGCATCCCAATAAGGTTATTGATGCTTTCATGTAAATCTCTAAGGCTAGCCAAGTTTGAGCATATGGTTGATGTTGATGTAGCTAATTCTGAGGATGATTTTAACCGGAGCAAATGATTTTGGACATCATCCACTAAAGGATGAGATTGTGATGGAAAACTGTTAGATCGAATATGGAATAAATTAGCCATCTTCTTTAATTTTTCTTTTATGAACGTTGAAGTAATGTAAATTTTTGATATTGTGAGAAGATGATGAGAATTTGTTGAATACTTCTCTCTGGAATTATGAGTTATATATATAAGGAGATGGATGTAGAAAACAAAAGGAATCAATTATTCTACCTAAAATGCCTCATTTGCTGCTGATAAATTAATGAAACGAATATATGGGCTGTGCACGCGGAGTCCATGTACGTCGCACAGAGTTGAATGAAAAGCTGCAATAATAGAGATCTCAGCTGCTGATCTTGAAGCAAGAGGAATCATAACAGCTGTTAATTTGATTTAACTAACTATTATCATAGAGCTTACATTAATGTGCATATGCTAAATGTCTCCCATCAGGGAGAGATTAGGGAATAAAAAATTAATTGTGTTAAGGCTCCAGGTTTTCTCATCTTCAGACAATGAAGATAATAAAAATATAAAGTTGCATGCATGCATGCTCATAAATATATATGTATATAGCCCGCGTGTCTTGCTATGTGATTCTACAGCAATTAAGATCATGATATATAATATGTTTTCTTTGTCGTCACAGAACATTAATTGCACACGGATACTCCAAGTTTTTAAATTCTAGAAACTATATAATTGAAACTTGAAATCTGTGAGCATCATAAGAGAGGTATACTACTGATACAAGATCCGCATCATTTGCTGGTACATGTGAAATGTTAATAATTTGTCTCTTTCTTGGCCAATATGATATATATCCAACATAGCAATCCGATCGTGTGCAATTTATACAATAATTTAATTACATGATTAATGAGAGACAGGTCAAGTAGACAATATATATTGTTCTTGTCTCAGCTTCAGTTCATCTGCATATTTATATTGCATTAGCAACCAATCTCTTCCCATTTTCATCACAGTCGAAAATGGCTCACCACTTTCAATCGAACTCACATCCCACAATTGACGATACTGAAGACCATTTGTGCAGGTTGAAGCTGGGCTTAGATCTGCACGAAAGCATCATAATTTAGTTGATGATCTGGTTGCTTTATACAAAATTGGCCGTTGACTTGCTTGATGGATATCTTTAGCTGCTCGATTCTTATAGCATTTTTGAAGGAGTTTGTTGAATAATTTGAATCCTCTCTTTTAGAGCACATGATATGGTGGTGAATGGCAATGGATCTCGGATCCGAATCATTGGACATGCGCGTCTGGACCCATCGGTTCCTGGAACCGTTAAATTGGACACGGCTCCTCCTAATTTTATATAATATCAGGGGAGGTGGTTGTAATTATTATAAACTAAGTGATCTCAAACGGGTCCGATGGACGGGGTCTAAAGGTTCTGGTACCGGGTCCAGATCCAATGGGTCCTTAACCCGTACATATATGCATGCCACTTTAGTATATATTATGTTTTCTTGGTTGTAGAAGTTCATTATTTGATAAACAACTCATAATTTGTAGCCATATATAATATTTAAGCAGAGCTGCAGAGTTTATGTCCCCTTCAAATGGCATTTAATTTATACCGACAACGAATAAATTTTCCTCGCGATGCATATATAAGATCTTCCATACCAAGTGAATATTTGCGGCCTGGCACTCAGGAAATTTCCCTCGGAATTTAACTGTTTCCTTGTAGCTAGTGATAAGACTATCATTCGACTTGCCTAAAAGTTTGTCTGTTCAGTTCTAATCAATTATGAAAAATTGAACAGAAACTGTGAATCCTCTTTGTTTTTCCACCTTACTCATATCATCATATGTAAATGGAACATGGATGCACGACGATCAATTAAAGTTTGCCAAAACGTTTGGTCCTATATTTGTTGTGATGCACGGAAAAATGGTTAAAAGATATGTAAATATGCAAGTCCAAGATCTGTTTGAAATTTTGAATATATTAGCATAATGTACTTAATACATGGAAATTAGTAATTTCTAATGTGCTCAATAGATGCATAAAATTTGAGTCAAGATTTATATAGAGAATCGTTTAATTATCAGTTTTGTATAACACTTGAAGAAGCGTACAAAACTCTAATGTGGTAAAAAACTCAGACTAATGGCACAGGACATTAAGTATAAAAACTCTAGTTTTGATCAAATTTCTAAATAAGCCTTCTAATCCCTCTTCGATTTCCTGGATACTCAAGGAACACAAGTCCTCATAATGAACACGGCTGCTTTTAGCTAATTTTGAGAACAATGACCAACTTCTTTGCTTTGATCTTTCCTTTTCTCCAGAGACGAGGATCAATATGGACCTTAGGATCGTAAAACCAACGGCCTCTGCTTCTTTAAGCATCATCTCAACGGCGTTAAGATCATTGATGTCCTTTTGGTTGGAGCTTTTCAAATTCTTGATGCACTTTTTCACCATATTTTTTATCTTCTTTTTTGAGGCTTCATAAGCATTGATGTCAGCTGACGTGGCTGTTTCACCTTTATTTCTCCTGATAGAGGATTCAAGTTGTTGAACAGATTCCTTTGCTGAAGACACAATATCTCTGGAAATTTCACAAAGATCAACAAGCCTAAGAGATCCCTCAAGCAACTCTTCGCCTTGCTCATTGCAGAGAGTTTGTTGGATTGAAGGGATTTGAATCATATTGTTGATGCTTTCGTGCAGATATCTAAGGCTAACCAAGTTTGAACATATGTCTGATGCTGATGTGGATTCTGAGGATGACTTTAACCTGAGCAAATGATTTTCAACATCATCCACTAATGGATGAGATTGTGATGGAAAACTGTTTGATCGAGTATGGTTAACCATTTCTTTTCTCTGTTAAAGGTTGAAATGAATGTATATATATATTTGATCTTGAGAGAAGATGATTGTGGCTTGAAGCTTTCTCTTTGGTTATAACTAATTATAAGGAAGATATATAAAGAGAAGGATGTAGAAAAACAAAAGGAATATATTCCACCTTCCACTTAATTTCTCATCATCTCTGCATGAAAAATGAAACGAATATGATCAGCTGTACACGAGTTCCATGTCTCACATATCTTCAACATTTGAATTTGAAAATTCAATCATAGAGATCTCATCAGCTACTGATCTGGAAGCAGGAGGTATCTTGCCAGAAATTAATTTGATATGATCATATTCTGATAGAGCTGACTTATAATTAGTTGAGCCAAACCAAACATAAAATGTTCCCCAACAGTGAAGCATTAATTTCCAATATTGTATTGCCACTACCTTGTCAGTACAGATAATTAAGTATTCTGCAACAATGATTCCTGATCATATGGGACCATATTTAGTCTATTTAAATACAAGAAACCATTTACTTCCCTACAAATTCCCAAATGCAATAGCAATTTCTGTGCATGCACGCTCACGGCTCAACTGATCAACATAATTTTAGCCATGTAGAGCCAGTAGTTTGTCTGAGCAGCAGCAACAATCCATGCATTATTTTATCAACTTCATGGCTGTCTGGATTCCTTATGCTTTTTCTACAGTAATTTTAATTTGGCAGAGATCTTGATTAGTGGATATTTCAACTTCAGTTGTTCGAGAAACAGGGGACCAAGGGACTTGTGCATGAATTTATTTTATTTCATTTGAGGTGGCAATGGCATAGATGCCTTTTGTTTTTCCCATCCAATCTCCTTATATATATATATATATGCAGTGCAAAAGAGAATCTTCAAAGCAACCTAAAGACTCTTTTCAAGACTCAAGTTACACTTTCAGATCCTTTTCTCTTTTCTTCCAAAGAAAAAAAAAGAGGAAAATGGCAAATTTGCACGTTAGATCAAACAGTCTACCCTCTAAATCTCGTCCAATTGTAAACGACGTTGAAGATCATTTATGCAGGCTGAAATCCTCGGAAGGGACATCAACACCCACATCAGCCACTTCTATATGTGCAAATTTAGCTAGCCTTAGAGATTTGCATGAGGGCATCAACAACTTGATTCAAATGCCTTCAACCCTATGCAACAATAAATGGAGCTGTGAGTTGCTTGAAGAGTCTCTTGGTCTTGTGGATCTTTGTGGATTTTGTTAGCTAGTTAGGGTGCTTGAGTCTAACTCACCCACAAAAGCTAACTGATGAGGTGAGGGTTGCTCAAACTTATATGATAGTTTAGAGTTAGGTATTTATTCGATGTGGGATAGCCAACACGCCCCCCTCACGCCCAGGCCCAATTATCGGGAAATAACCTGGAGCGTGAAATTATTAATGCAGGAGACAGTTTGCTCTGAAATTATTAATGCAGGATACAGCCTGCTCTAATACCATGTGGAAGCTATGGAAATTCAGGCTTTGTGTGCAACATTTTCAGAGAGAGAGAGAGAGAGAGATTGGAGAAGACGATAGAAAATAGGGCAGAAAGTAATTAATTATCATTAACCAAAAATAGTCAATATATGCATACAGGCGCAAACACACTCTTACGTAACAATGCCCCACGGTCAAATAATAAAGAGCAAAAGAAGTAGCAAAATAGGAAATAAAATAGGAAATATATGATAATTCCAACAGATTCGCTAGAGACGTTCTGATTCTGACTAAGGGATCTGTTCAAGAACTTCAATCATCCATTAGAAGAAATGGGGGTAGGGTCGTTGTTTTCCAAGAAAGATCGAGATTGCAGTTTTGAGGAGTTATGTTCATTGAAGCAGTTGAAAGCGGTTGAAACGAACATCGAGGAAGTTGAAGAGGGATTAGAAGCCTTCTTTAGGAGCTTAGTCAAAACTAGAGTTTATCTTTTGAATGCTCTTAACCACTAAACAGTAAACTCTGACTCTCTGATCGTTTTGATCATTTCAGGGAATCAATTGTAATTATCTTTAGCAATACATATTTATAGAACAATATCTGAATCTACCTTTTTCTCTAATCATCTGCCAAGTTATCCACTCTTCAGTTTTAGTACTCAATGTTCCGGCAAGTTTGATGTTTTCTTTCCCTTTCATTGTTAAATTGCAATAATTTTTTTCCCTGTATTGTTAAATTATCACTGAACTATAGAGTGGAAATTACCAATGAAATTAGAACAATTATATGGTAATAAATGAATCTCGAATTGTGATTTGTGAAATACAGGGCAGCCTGTTCCTATGAGTTTCTTCACAATTTGAATATTAAAAAACTTCTACTTGCTTCCAAAGTGGAGAATGTATTTATAACAGATATATATGCACTCGTTGGTCCAAGTATTATAATTTCTTCTTGTCTGAAGATCAGAAAAAACACAGCTTCTATGAAAGCAAGTAATTAGGATCTTGCAGCTTCAATGAAAGCAAGTGATCAGTATATGTTTTTTTATGTTTTTTTCAGCACTTTGAGAATGTTAGGAAAACTAGCTTCTATAGTTTTAAGTAAAAACAAGCTAGAATCTAGAAGTATCTAAGGACATGCTTTTGGCTTCAATAGTTCAACTTCTAGCTGATAGGTTAGTTTTGTAAATAAATAGAAGTTTCTTGTTAGTAGCATTAAAAGTATTTATCAGCTTATTTTTCCAACACTCAAAAAAATTTTTTTTTTTTTTTTTTTTTTTTTTTACTTTACACTTTTTTTTCCCAAAACACACCCCATTTTACCAATCCAACTTGCTACGACTTCAACTTATCCAGTAGCTGTAGAGTTAGCAAACACCAACAGAGCACTCGTTATCTTGTATCCATAATGAATCATGGTTTGAACTAACTGAATTGTCTCTCGACCAGCATTTAATTCAAGAAGATTTATTTCCTTCAACAAAAATAAATTATCATATTCTGTAAGCATTTCCTATAACTGAATTATCCCATGGTTCAAAATTCAAATACTATAACTTATTGAAAAGGTTGATCTATACAGATTTTTCTCTCTGATTTTTCTTTTCATTCTTGGACGTATGATAAAAAAAACGTTTAAATAAACTAAAGCATATGCTTACTCCCCGAGCTCTTGCTCCACAGCACCATGCCATCAATAGCAGTGAGATGTTCATCATCAAGACATTTCCATGTTTTGATAGACTTAACTGTTCCCCACTTTCCTTTATCTGTTTTTTCCAATGATGCCACCACCATTCTCGCTCTCCGGGCCCACCCAGCTTTTCCATAAGCATGATAGCCAAAGCCTCCAGCATAACAGAGATGTATGCCTGTTAACTCACCACAGAAGTCGTTGAGGTGATCATGGCCTGTGAAAACGGCCTTTACATCTCCTGTTGCCACCATTGTTGTGAAAAATCCAGAGTTGATAGATGCTGAGCTAATGCCTTCTTGTTTCTGGCCAGTGAAATTTGAGGAGTCGAAGCTTGCATATTCCGGTAATGGGATGTGGAAGTATGCAAGCCCTGGTGCTGGTGTCCTTTGTGGCTCTGGCTTCTTCATGTAACTCCTCTGGATTTTAAAACACACAATTGTCATCACCCAAATAATTAAAACACACACACACAAACACAATTGCATTGATTTATAAGATAATGCGAGCCTATTACACAGTCTCTCTTGTATGATTCACACAGAGCTTCCCTCTTGATTTTGAAATTACGGATACACCCTTTTGAAAATTGAGAACTGGTAAAAACTGACTAATTTTTTTTAGAAACTTATAACTCAACCTACTCGCCAACATTTTCTACATAATCCATCTAATTATGTGATGCAAAAAGTTCCCCTCTTTGTTTCAAAATTGCAAATACCCCTCCTCTCCATCGGAATTTATCAGAACAGATCAAATTTAACAAGAAATTTGGCTGACTTGAACAATAAACTTCCCTTTTTGGTTTCGAAATTACAGCAATCATGGCCCACGGGAATTTCAACAAAATCGATAAAACCAAGAAACTTGGATAACTTCGACTAGTGTCCACATTTTCTATGTAATCTATAACCATGTGTAATTACACAAGCTTTTAGTTTTAAAATTACGGAAACCATGGAATTTCCATCAAAATTGATAAAATCAATAAACTTGGATAAGTTCGACCACTCTCCAATGTTTATTAGTTAATGCTAAAGTGTATAACAAAGAAAGCAGCTAAAAGATCAAGACCACAAATGTTGATGGGACATCAGCACCTGAAGCTTGTTTGAAGTACGTTCAAACCAAAGCTGCTGAGAGGGTTTAATCCAATCATAGCCAGGAATGGAGGGAACTTTTGAGTAATCTCCACTATCAAGGAAATAGAGATTGAGAAGCGATTTATTTGCTAAGCTAGTTCCTTCAGCTCCATGGACTTCCAAATTGTAATTTCCAAATCCATCAATAACATGAGCTTCAGAAGGATTGAGCTGAGACAAAGTGTTTTTCATGCCAACAATATGTTTCATAACACCTTCCCTGGAAAAAGTTGATTCTTGATCATGATTTCCCAGAACAGCAGCCCATGGGATGTTTGATGATATCGCAGGAGCAAAGGCAGCATTCATTGATGATGATGCATCGGTTGCATCAAGCCCATAAATGTTGTCCCCTGCATCAGCATAAATATTTAAAACTAAGTGTCAACTACTAGACAACCTTAAAATCGAAACTAATGTAGGAGTAGGACCAAGGCTCCAGCTAGAATTTAATGGGAATAATGGAGTAATCAACAATGTTAAAAAGCCACAATCTTGCAACCCCTTTTAGAAGATTAACACAAAACTAAAACAATAGAAGCAGCTGGGAGAAAATGAACCATGAGCTTAAAATATAAACAGAAGAAAATTAACTGGAACAACTAGTAGCAACCGAGAAAGAATAAGCAAACAAACCAGTGAAAACGATAAAATCAGGTTTCTCAGCACGAATAACTCGGCGGATGAAGGCGGTAGTGTTGAGATCGGAGCAAGTCGCCATCTGTCGCGGGAAAACATCCTCGCACGGCGTCGTCTTGCCGTTGCCGAAGTGCATGTCCGCTACCTGCAGAATCCTGAACTCGCCCCTTTTACCGTCGAACCTCAGCTGCCGCCGATGGGTAGCGCCGTCGCAGCATAAAAATGCGACCCACATCATCACCGCCAAAATTTCTACCTTTTTCGCCATCACAGGCATGTGAAAAACTAGCGGAGCAAAACTCAAGGGAAGAATGGTAGATAGTGCATTTATTGGAGAAAATTTGTTTCGAGTACCCTCAAGTTTCCATTTAAATAAATAACTCTCAATTTATTTTTTATTTTTTATTTTAGATTAATCTTTAAATAATAATAATTATACTATTATTAAATAAAAAAATAGTTAAAAAACGTTAAACTGAAATTAAGAAAATAAAAACGCAGAAGAAAAAGCCCTACCGCATAAGCGATCGCTTAGTCGCTTGAGAAAAAAAAAAGAAAACTTCTTCTTCTTCATCGCTTCCTGCATGCTTCAAAAGAGAGAGAACTTCTTCTTCCCGTCGCTTCCCGTCACTGAGATCTTCTTCCCGTCGCTTCTCGTCGCTTGAGAAAAGAACAAGTTCTTCTTCTTCTTCGCTGTGATCTTCTTCCCGTCGCTTGAGAAATTGCGCGAAAGCTTCATCAACTTTTCCTTTTTCTTCCCGTTCTTCATCAACGACTTGGTTTCTTCTCTTATTTTCTTTAAAAAAATGACAATTATTAGAGAATCTCCAAAGAAGACTACGGAAAAAGCCCAACCATCTCAACATTTTGAAGAAATTCTTAGAGAAAAAGCTGTTGTAGAACACATCCAATATAAGGTATTAAATGTTTGATATTTACGATTTTTTTGAATGCCAAATTTTTTTTTGTTGTCCTGCTTCTTTCCAAGCGATTTCGCAACATAAGCGATCTGAGAGATTGCTTAAGGGAAGCGAGATCGCTTTTTCAAATAGCGTAGTTTAGAAACTGTTAATAAGCGATCTCGCTCCCCTTAAGCGATCTCCGAGATCGCTTAAGGGGAGCGAGATCGCTTTTTAACAGTTTCTAAATTATGCGCTTTGAAAAAGCGATCTCGCTTCACTTAAGCGATCTCTGAGATCGCTTAAGGAGAGTGAGATCGTTTTTTAACAGATTTCGCATCCTTAGCGCTTTGAAAAGCGATCTCGCGTCCCATAAGCTGAGATCGCTTATTAACAGATAGCGCTTAAAATTATTTATTTTCTTTCCTGAACAGGATCCGGAGAATCGTCATCATGAAGAAGAAATAGCTGTCGAAATGGTATAAATTGTTCTTGCATTCTTATACGCTTATGAAATGAAACGATCACTTAAAATAATTTACACTTATATTTATGAATAAACATATGTTATTATATTTCTAAATTTGATCATATTTAAGCGATGACATTGTGTGTGTGTGTCAATTCATTAATCAATATTTGGATTAGCTATATTTGATGGATTCTGGCAAGACTTTAACCACAAGTGGGGAAAATGAGGTATATTTATTTGGTTGGAGAAGATGAAAGTTAATATATATTTGTGGAAATATGGAGACTTCATTTTATTTTTCTTTATATGTAGGAGAATGAGGAGGACGGGGACATGCTTTCCATTCCAGAACATTCTAAGTCAATCGACCTGCGCGACTTTAACCTACGCACGGTGATAGACAAGTCCGCGTATTTTCTGGAAAATTATACGGTGAGATCTTCTTGATCTAAATTTGTTCAAATAAAAGCGTACCTCCACCAGAATGCGAAGGTTATGGGTTTATTTCGTAAGACTTGTTTTGGTCATTTTCTTGACTTGTCAAACGATTGGATCTTTCCGGGGTTGCTTTGTCACTACCTGTTGCTCCATTCGGTTCAATGTAGGAAGGACTTGGAGATGTGGTTTATTGTCGACAATAAGCCTTTATGCTTTGGGATGAAAGAAGTTGCCCTTCTCACCGGCCTTAATTGCGGACCTACGCCTAGCAAGGATGTCGAAAATAAGGTCGTAAAGAACGCAAATGATTTTTTAGAGAAGATTTTAGGAGGACGAAATGGTGTTAAGGGTAAAGATTTTGAGGACACGCTTAATAATGACAAAGCTTTTGGTACAAGAGATAAGTTGAAGATTTGTCTTGTACTATTCCTACACTATGTTCTTATGGCCAAGGATGAAAGCAAAAATGTTGAACCTCTTTGGATCTCGATTGTGAATGATGTTGATTACTTCAACCCCTTTCCGTGGGGTAAGACGTCATTCGAGCTTACGCTCAAGTCACTCCAAACTAGAAATTTGAAGAAAGCATATAAGGAGTGGCAAGGAAATAAAACTTTGCAAAAGTTCAACCTCCAAGGCTTTCCATGGGCATTTATGGTAATAATAATTTCATGTTATTTTTTCATTCCTGGTTTGTTTATATGTTGTTATAAATTATAATATAATTTGTTTACATGCATTTAGGTGTGGGCATATAAAGCTATTCCACTTTTTGTAAGACTCGAAGATGGGCTTATTCGATCAAATAAAGATTCATTACGGCCAATTCCGAGAATGTTACAATATCATTTGAAGAGAGCTGCAAAATGGGATTACGATACGCTTGAATCACTCCTAAAATCAAACGAGGTTAGATTGCAACACAATGGTTTTGATACTTGTAATTTTCAATAATATTTTTATGTTATTGCCTAGCTAATATGTCTAAATCTAATTTTAGGTAGTTGTGCATCCATTTTTAATTCCTTCTAAACGTGGAATGAGAGAACAATATATATTATCATTCGAAGAGCTTAAGGATGCTTCGGATGAGAATATTGATCGACTGAAGAAGACATTGGAAGGTGTCACAAAGCTGACTAATCAAATTGTCTCGCCTGATGAGGACGCATTTGGAATTAAAAACGCCATAACTCTACTAGCATTGCCTTCTTCTGCGCCAGAATGTGGAGGAGAGTTGAAAAGCACACCACCATCACCACCCTCTTCTGCTCCTGATTCTCAAATAGTGGAATTACTGAACACCATAATCAAAGAACAAAAGATGTTCAACCAGAAAGTTGATTTTGTGGTGGAAGGGTTGGGAGAGTTGAGCAAGAGAGTGGATTTTGCGGTTGTTAAGTTGGGAGAGTTGAGGAAAGATTTTGAGAGTTTTCGAACAAAAGAAGAGTTGGAGATGAAAGATGACTTTGTTCAACAAAATGTTGAAGAATGACCAGAAAGAGAAAGAAAAAGAAGTCATTACCTAACATCTCCATACACTGCAAATGGAGCCAAGAAAAAAACAAAGATTGATGACAAAAAAGTGGAACAACCCCTGAATATTTCAATGTCTATTTCCGAAGAAAAAAAGAGATCATTTTACCATTAGTACGATGGAAAAGACAAGTCGAAGTGGGCGAAATGTTTTCATGGGGAGTATTTGCATCACTTTTTTGATCAGATAATTAATGTAGGAGCTTGGTTTGAGGATTCTGTAAGTATATGTATATATTTCAATATATTTATACATTATATAACACTTTTATATATACTTATCAGTAATACTTTTTAATGCAGCACCTGCAGGAAGGACTAGCTCTCATAAGGTATAAACAAAGTCGTCTTCCTCAACTTTATGATCAACATTGTGCAGTCCTCGATGCTTATTTTGGGCAAGTTCTTGATGGAGAAGTTCAACGCCTTTGGAAACTGAAGCAAAGTAATCCAGAAATAAAAGCGAAGAAAAACGTCAAACAAGGGCATACGATGAGTATGGTAGAAGTTGAGAAGCTTCTCCTTGGGTCTCCATATAATGATACATTTGATGAATATTTTGAAGGAAAGAGACCATATAACGGACGAAATTGGCGTGAAGTTCAAAACGTTTACTGTATATTAAATATTGCAGATATGCATTGGATTACTATTGTGTGGTTTCTTGATGAGGGGAGAATTGACTTAACGACTCCACGATTCCATACTTCCGAGAGGCTCTAGCTATAGAGATCTTTCAAGAAGAAGTGCATGTAAAAAATAAATAGTGTGATTTTATATATTTTGTGTATTTTGTATATGTACACGTTGTATATTTTGTATATTTTGTGTATTTTGTATATGTACACGTTGTATATTTTGTATATTTTGTAATATGTATATAGAAGTGCTTAAATATTTCGTATATAGTGTGTTTTTGTGATTTTTGATGCGAAATCTGTTAATAAGCGATCTCACGACCCTTAAGCGATCTCAGAGGTCGCTTAAAGGAAGCGAGATCGCTTATTAACAGATTGGGGAGGCGAAACTGTTAAAAAGCGATCTCGCTTGCCTTAAGCGATCTCGCAGATCGCTTTTTAACATATTGGGGGGGCGAAACTGTTAAAAAGCGATCTCGCAGATCGCTTAAGGCAGCGAGATCGCTTTTTAACAGTTTCGCCCCCTCAATATGTTAAAAAGCGATCTCTGAGATCGCTTAAGGCAAGCCAAATCGCTTTTATACAAAAATCAAATTAATAAATTAAAATAGAAGAAATTCGTGATTATTTTGGATCTCAAACTCAAAATTTAAAAAATAAAAGCACGAATTAGATGAATTAAAGATTATTTTAGTAAAAATTCTCTCAAATATGGTAATCCAAAATTAGTGCACGAGTATTCAACATGAATCAAGTTTATCGGATTAATCTATATTATAGTATATGAATTTACTAAAGTAGTGTGTAAATAGTTAGAACAATTTCTTTATTTTGTCAAACACACTTGGGAAATATTTTATTATGAGATTGCAACTAATGGTTTAATGGAACATTATATGAATTGTATTTTGTAGAACAAGACTTTTGTCAATCAAATTATATATGAGGTTTGAGATTGTTTTTAAAAATAGAACCTAGTCGAATGTCTTCAACTTTCTGCTTTTCACAATTTACTTTAAATTAAATTTTCTTAAAGAATAACTTTATAGCAATAATTACGTATTAGTTTATGGGTTTATGGGTTTATGACTTTTTTTAATGATGCAACTAGTATTGTTTTTCTCCAATGCAAGGGAAGGGATATTATATTATTGATTACTTTATTATTTTAAAAAATGACCAAAAACTTGAAATTTTATGCCTAAGAAAGTGATGATTGTTATGAAACGTCTAATTTGTAACTAATATTTTCTCATTTCATTCTAATTGTTAAGAAAATAGTTTTCACTCAAATAAGCATAAAAAATGAATCGATATTAATTTTTTCTCATCCAAACTATCAGCGTTTTTTGAGTTTGCTATCCAAACTAATGTTTTGTACACTTTACCATCTGAACTACACGAAATTAACACGTTACCATCTGAATTTCTTCTATTTTAATTTATTAATTTGATTTTTTGTATAAAAGCGATCTCAGAGATCGCTTATGAGACGCGAAATCGCTTATTAAAAGTGCGCAATTTATGCGCTTTGAAAAAGCGATCTCGCTTCCCTTAAGCGATTTCAGAGATCGCTTAAGGGAAGCGAGATCGCTTTTTAACAGATTCTAAATTATGCGCTTTGAAAAAGCGATCTCGCTTCCCTTAAGCGATTTCTGAGATCGCTTAAGGGGAGCGAGATTGCTTTTTAACAGATTCTAAATTATGCGCTTTGAAAAAGCGATATCTGAGATCACTTAAGGGGAGCAAGATCGCTTTTTAACAGATTCTAAAT
This sequence comes from Verbena officinalis, assembly GCA_958496215.1. Taxonomy (NCBI): domain Eukaryota; kingdom Viridiplantae; phylum Streptophyta; class Magnoliopsida; order Lamiales; family Verbenaceae; genus Verbena; species Verbena officinalis. The sequence continues at coordinate 35,242,676 of OY292390.1, forward strand.
TATGCACTTTGAAAAATCAAATTAATAAATTAAAATAGAAGAAATTCGTGTAAAATAATTAAAGTAGACTAGTACAATCCGAAAATATAAATTGTACACAATTTGAAAATATAAATTATACACTGTTTGAAAAATATAAATTGTACACAATTTGAAAATATAAATTTGGTCATTTGGAAAGAGGTGGTTGGTTGCAAATACGCTTCTTGTGACCCAGTTGCTTACACTTCGAGCACATGTTTTTCTTCTTGTTGCCCTCACAAGCGGAAGGAATCCTCTTAACTCTTTTTCTGCCCCTTGATACCTTTATTTTTGGCGGATAAATGATGATATTTGCCACAGATTCGGGTACCTCCCATTGTTCCTCTGCTGGAGTTGGATATATATTTTCTACATAAGCATGCAAGAAACTTTCAGTTTTATAGGTAGGAGAGCAAAATGTGTAGATTCTCCTACCGAAATCCGGTAGTTTTTGATCTCTAATAGCAGCTAGTGCATGAGAACATGGAATCTTGTCAACATTAAAAACTCTACAGCTGTATTCCTTTTTATTAAGATCCACAACAACATCCTGACTTCCACAGCGCACAATGAATTCATGCACATTAATTGGACTTGCCACAAGTACATTGGAAAATTCCAAATTTTTGCGCAATAGGCTTTCTTTGGATGAAACTAATATCGTTGTGCAATCAACCATTTCCATACGACGCTCATAAAACCACGTAGAAAGTATTCTTTGTATTGCATCAAAAAGAGCGGTAATTGGAAATTCTCTTTCTATTAAAATCCTTGCATTAATAGACTCAGCTATGTTGGTTGTCATAATGTTAAACCTGTTTGCAGGAGAATGAGCTCTACTCCATCGGTGGAATCCAACATCATGCTCAAGATAGTCGGCCGCTTTGCTTTCGATCCGTCGAATTTCGCGAAAATGCTCATGAAAGTCATCAAGTGTATAAGCTTGGGCTACCGAATAATAGGGACGAATAATTTCACCACGCTTGAATTTTGTCCTTAAGTTCTCTCCGAGGTGCCTCATGTAATACCCATGATGCGCCATGGGGTAAACTTTTGCAATTGAATTCTTTATAGACTGGTTCCTGTCGGATATTATGCATAACTCATCACTGTCAGGAACTATATCTTGCAAATGTTTCAAAAACCACCCCCATGATTTGTCATTCTCAGAGTCAACTACTGCCCATGCAATAGGATATATATGGTTCTCACTGTCTTGTGCAGTGGCAACAAACAATGTACCACCAAACTTTTCACTTAAAAAACAACCATCAAGGGCTACAATTTTCCTCATTAACACAAACCCCCTTATGCACGGTCCAAAAGCTACGAAAAAATAAAGAAATCTATTTTCTTTATCAACCGCTAAATCTGTCTTGGTTCCTTGATTTGTCAACTCTAAAATATGACGATATACTTCAAGAACTGCGAACCCATGTTCTGGTATTCCTCTCACAAAATCTTTTGCATATTGTCTCCCTTTCCAACATTTCCAATAACTCACAGTACATCCCAAGTGTGTTTTCACATAATGCTTCAAATCACTGGATGTAGGACCTTTTCCATTTACAAATAGAGGCTTCACGAACTCTCCAATAACATCAGCCGATGCTTGCCGATGTTCACCTCCAATATGTTCCAAACCACATATGTGCTCACGAATATATTTTCTAATAACAAATTTACTTGAATCGGGGTTCTTAACACATCTAATCCACCACTTGCAATTTGGGGAAGCACATCCAACAACAATTAGTGATTTTGTAGATTTTTTTGTTACAAACTCAAATTTTCCTTTCACAGCAACAAATTTTATCTTCCTTATCGCGTGCATCTTGTCATTTAACAAATATCCTTCATACAAATCCGATCCGTCATCAAATGTGTGATATGTAATTTTTCCAACTTCACCTCCTGTTTTTCCCTCTAACATTTCTCGACTCAACATAGTTTCTTCATCGGCATCACCATCCTCTAGAAGTAGATGATCGGTTAGACTATTATCTTTATCCATAATCTTATTTTGTTCTTCATTAAGTTCTTCCAATTTATTGTTCTCATTTACATCCATAGTCTCATCTTCACCATTGAAATCAAAATCAAATATTGTATTCTCGTTTGGTGAACAAATTTTCGGTAATTCAAATTGATTGTCCTCTCCAACATGAGATATAGAGACTTTTAAAATGGGCCTCCAACCACCACAACCAACATCACTTTTGTACATGATTAGATCTTCATCCGACTTTATTTCAGTAGGATGTACTTTTTCGTTCGGAGGTGCACTTGTTATAATATACTTCACATGTACATGAGTAGGTAAGCAACTCAGCTCGCTCTTTTTGATAATTTCATCTATAAACATCTCATAAGTAGTATCTGTACTCAAAATAAGTGGTGTAGTTACATTACCTTTTGCATACCACTCACAACCACTTTCTCTCCACCCACTCGCCATATACAATACCTACAATAATGCTTCCATTGATGCAATTAAATATCTGCATTATAAAAATATATATATATATATCAGTAAATTGCTTAGAAAATTATAAATTTGAATTTAAAAAGAATTATAGTGTAATTTTGTATATAGAAGTGCTTAAATATCCTTGTTAGAAGTGCTTATTGTGATTGCTAAAAGAGATGTCTTATTGGATGCGAAATCTGTTAAAAAGCGATCTCGCGTCCCTTAAGCGATCTCTGAGATCGCTTAAGGGACGCAAGATCGCTTTTTCAAAGCGCTAAACGTGCGGACTGTTAATAAGCGATCTCGCGTCATATAAGCGATCTCTAAGATCGCTTATAGGTCGCGAAATCGCTTACGAGCAGAATAGAAAAAAAATTTCGCGAAAAATCATCAAAATCTCATTACCCATCTTCCCAACTAGATATATATTTGATATGGGTACAAAATAGTTCTTACCTTCAACTTTCTAGTTCAACTTTTGTGGAAATCCTCCTTAATATGGGTATTAAATATATTTTATCTTGGACCACAAAACTTCTTTTGATAATGTAGGATTTCAATATAGAAGTATTTGGAAGAATGTTTGCAAAAGAGAAGAAGAAGTGGTCAAATACCTTGAAATGATGTCTTCTACGTGGAGAAAATGCAAGAAAAATGAAGGAATGTGAAGAAGAGAGGATAAAAATTCGTCAAATTGGGATGAGAAATTAGAGTTTGTAAATATTTTTGGGTTTGATTTATAGTATTTATAAGTTTTGGGGTTAAAATTACATTTTTAAAAGTGGGTAAACTATTTTTCTTAATTAGATAAGTTATTAATATTATTATTCATGTTAATTAATAAAAAGGGTTATCTATTAAAGAATTCCAAACTTAAGAATTATTTAATTAAATAGAAACTTAAATGGGTTATTTAATAAACTCTTCCCATTTATTGGTAGGGGAGAGAGAATTAGCTAGGCGTATGCAATTGATATCAACCAACTGTCTCCTCTTTGCCCGTGACCGTCCTGGTGATTGTGAAACTTTTTCGCAGAAATTTGTCGCATTGTTCTGTTTTCTCTTTTTTGTACTTTTTCCCAATTCCCACCTTGAAAATCAACGAGAGAGAGTGTTCTTTCAATAAAAAAAATCAACGAGAGTGGGGCTGGGGATCGGATAGGCTAATTGTTTAATCAGTCCTTGTCAGACGTCAATACCCAATTTTTGACAGAGGAGAGGAGATATCATCCTATACGGCTGGCTATATCCATTATCCTGGAATAACAATAATAATATTCTTGATAATCTTAATTGTTACTAGCTCGTGTTAACCTACTCGTACGTCTTTAATTATCTTTTGCAAGTTCGATCAAATCCATCGAGAATCTCATCAGGGTAATCTTTTGAGTTGTTTTTGTTGCATCAGTTTTAGTTGTTAGCGTAATTAGCCATCAAATAAATTAGTGTATAATTTTAATTTTCCAATAATACACAGTTATACATAATTTAGTAATATAATAATATTACATTGATAAATATTAGCTTCAGCTGGCTGCTTTTGCTTCCGAGGACAATTTCTTCTATTGTGGCCATCTTTATGGCATATCCTGCAAGAAAGGGTCTTCTGGTTTGTTTTCCTCAATTTTTGCTTATTGTTAGCAGTTTTTGAAATCTCTCCTTGTTCTTTCCTTCTGCATTTTTCTGGTCTTCCAGGTAGCACTAACTCATTGTTGGGAGAAACAGGACCCATACCAGTATTGATGACATTACCATATATCCTTCTGTAGGTGTCCACTGAATAGCAGGTGTGAACATAAGCTTCAGGCTCCATTCCACAAGCTATGATAGCACTAATCCCATGAACACATGGAATTCCACTTGAATCCCATCTTCGACAAGAACATGTCCTGCTGTCAACATTAACAGAATATTGACACAAACATTTGTCTCTAATTTCAAACTTTGAAGCACCGGCATAAGTTGCAACACAAAACCTTGTGTCATCTTTCAACCTCTCTAGGATGTTTTGAACCTTTGGACATATTGGACCATTCCACTTTGCTCCAGCATCTCTGTTTGTTTGAAGTCTTTTTTGGATGTAACTTCTTATCTTTTCCAGAAGGTTCAGGATAGGCTTGCTCCTAGCTTCCAATTGGGTGGAGTATTAATTAGTATTCATTTTGGTATATATCTATCATTAATTACAAACTTGTACATGGTGAAATTAAATATAATATCACAAATTAGCCAAAGAGCTAGCTAGGTTAATGGCTGAGAACATCAAGAATAGAAACTCTAGTTTTGATCAAATTCCTAAATAAGGCTTCAAGTCCCACTTCAATTTCCTGGATGCTCATGGAGCACAAGTCAGGCTCATAATGTGCACTCCTGCTTTTACTAAATTTTGAGAACAACGACCTACTTCTGATTTGATTTAATCTTTTCTTTTCCCCAGATACAAGCATCAATATGGACCTTAGGATCGTGAAACCAACGGTCTCAGTTTCTTTAAGCATCGTCTCAGTGGAGTTAATATCATGGTGGTTGTCTTTCTGGTTGGAGCTTTTCAAATTCTTGATGCACTTTTTCACCATTTTGTTGATCTTCTTTCTTGAAGCTGCCATGTAAGCATTGATGTCATTTTCTGTGACTACTGTTTCACCTAATTTATTTCTCCTGATGGAGGTTTCAAGTTCTTACACATACCCCTGAAAAACCTTGCATTTACCCCCCCACAGGGGTGTAAATGTAAGGTTTCAAGGTTTCAGGGTGTTTTTAGTAAATGCTGTAAACCTCAGGGGGGTTTGGGTAATTCCCCCTAAATATAATTAAGCATGTTTTTTCTCATGGAAAATTAAGGTCAACTTACCAGGATGATCAAAGAGAAACGTCAAGTTGTAAGGTAGTTGTAGTACTTGTGAGGCTTAATGGCAATCTGATACCAAGTTTTAATCATATATATACGATCATTTTTAATCCAGTAAAAGGGAATACTATCGAGGTTCTGAGACCATATGAACTCTTCTCTGTTATAACTGAATAATAATATGGCTCCCAATACATTTAGCTTATCGAACACACATATTCTTGCAATGGTCATTATATCGTAGAATTGTAATGAGGTTGAGATGGATCAAAAAAAATTGTACAAGTATAGGTTACTCTCTTTGGTATAACATTTCCAGAATTATTTACAAAGAATAATTACAAAAAAACCCGTGACGATTCGCTGTTTATGAAAAAGACCCTGAAACATTGGAAATTACAAAAAAAAAATACCCTGAGTCAATTATTTTCGTTAGTTTGAGGGTGTTTTTCGTTGTGATTTGCCAAACCGCATGGGGGTTATCTGTAATTGAATCTATTTACAATTCTATAACATGTTTCCCAACCCAAAATAGGCTTGGTGACTCAGAAGATTTAGAAGAGAAACTCTTTCTTTCACAAAATTCTTGAAAATCCCTTGTTTAATTTCCTGAATGGCCATTTCTGATACTTTTTAACTGCTTCAGAAAATTGGGCAGAGAAATAGCATCCATGCCTTGAAGCAATTGGTAAATTTTCAAAACAACATCCAATTTCCTCAGTGTCTTTCAATATTGCGCCTGTGATGGTCTTAAGATCCTGTTGCTAGCTAGTCCAGTACTGGACCAAATTGCTTAATTGCCCTTCATATTAATCATGATGCATTTCTTGGTCACTGATAATAAGTATTAATAACTAAATGTTTACAACATCTTTAACCTGCGCAAATTAAACGGTCTTTGTGGGCGTGATTTTGACGGGAAACTGTTGGATCGAGAGTACTGGCCGGTTAGCCATTATATTTTCACTCTGATGAGTGATGAAGCTCAAATTAACGGGAAGACATTGGTTGCTAATGGCTATTGCTATTGCTATATAAATGAACGTACAGATGAACAAAGGAAACAAGAAGAATAAAATGTTGGACAGGAAGGAGATCAACTATATACAAAATGATGCGATCTTGTGTTGTGATGCTCACAGATTTCAAGTTTCACTTATTGATTAGTTTATACAACTTAACTTAAAATAATTGGAGAACCCGTGTGCAAAATTTCTTGTTCTGTAACCAAGCAAACATATTATATATGAATGATCACCATTTTTCTAGACTGCAGGGAGACACGTACGGTTATATACTCTCATGTGCATGCATGCAAATTTTCATTACTTCATTGTCTGAAGATGAGAAAACCTCCGGCCTTGAGTACTATTGTATTCATTCCCTAATCTTTCCAAGATGGGAGACATTTAGCATATGCACGTACATTAATAGCTAGTCAGCTCTGTGATAACAGTTAATTAAATCAAATTAATAGTTGTTAATTAAGATTCCTAATGTTTCAAGATCAGCTGCTGAGATCTCTATGATTGAGCTCTTCATTTTGATCCGCGCGACATGGAACTGATCATGCACAGCCATATCTTTCATTGATCAGCAGAAAACGAGGCATTTTAGGTGAAATTGATTCCTTTCATTTTTTACATCCATCTCTTTATATATATACCTCATAACCAGAGAGAAGTATTCATCAAATTCTCAACATAATATCTTCTCACATAGCTAGCATTCATAAAAGAAAAAGAAGATGGCTAATTTCCATATTCGATCAAACAGTTTTCCATCACAATCTCATCCTTTAGTGGATGATATCGAAAATCATGTGCTCCAGTTAAAATCATCCTCCGGAAGCTACATCAACATCAACCATATGCTCAAACTTGGCTAGCCTCAGAGATTTACACGAAAGCATCAATAACCTTATTGGGATGCCTTCAACCCAACAAGCTCTCTCCAATGAAGAAGGTGAAGAGTAACTCTAAGGCTCGTTGATCTTTGTGAAATTTCTAGAAACATCGTATGTTCAATCAAGGAATCTGTTCAAGAACTTGAATCCTCCATCAGGAGAAAGAAAGTCGAGACAGGCACAACAGATGACATCAATGCTTACATGGCCTCAAGAAAAATATCAACAAAATGGTGAGCAAGTGCATCAAGAATTTGAAGAGCTCCAACCAAAAAGACAACCGTGATCTTAACGCCGTTGAGATGATGCTTAAAGAAACAGAGATTGTTGGTTTCTCCGTCCTCAAGTCTGCGTTAATGCTCGTCTCAGGGGCAGAGGAAAGATCAAAGCTGCAAAAAAGATGGTCATTGATTTCAAAATTCACTCAAAGCAGCCGCGTATACTCTGAGATAGAATCTAATTTAGAGCAGTTGAAAGAAAAAGAAATGAGCATCCAGGAAATTGAACAAGGATTGGAATCATTGTTTAGAAATTTAGTTAAGACAAGAGTTTCTCTTCTAAATGTATGTTCTTAGCAACTAGCCAGCTCTTTGGCAAGAGCAAAGTTATGAAATTTTGACAACAAAAATGCAAATTGTTTACTGATCTTGTACAAAACATGATCATATAATAGAGACCAATATATACTTGATTATCTATACAATTCTGTGCACAATTAATCCTTGCCCAGATCAATCAAATGATCATATTGATACAAATACAAATTTTACATACTTTGTAATTAACAATATATATCAAGTTTTTCAGGTACCCCTTTATTAGTTAATAAAAATAATAATACGTCACGGCAAATTAATCATAGTAAAATTATTGTCCCATGCCAGCCGCCTTGTAAAATCCCCCTTTATTTGTTCTTTTCAGTCCATATATATTTCTGTCTTTTTTTTAAAGATATTCAGTCCATATAATTCTGCAATTATTGGCCTTTTCCATGTAGTGAGGAGATAAATGTGAAATAGCACCACAGTTGACTTGTATTCTTGTCCTCCAGCAATTTTCTTTTTTGAATTTTTTTATTTTATTTTTTGAAGTATTTTGTGGTACTGGGCTAGGTTACCTGCAGGACAAATTCAATAGCACCGGCCATAAAGGAAGGAATATAAGCCCATGCGTCGGGCGATGATCTAATTATAGAATTTTTTATAAGCAATTCGATCGTCACAGACTCAGACTCACTGACGGCCGGCTAGCTGTATTTGAATCTACACATGATCGACATATGCATGCAAATTGCAATGCATGCGCGCAGATCAACATTAATTAATTATGGGTTAATTTGCATGAAATTTATATAGATCACTGCATCTGCATGCATTGCGCAATGCAACTACAGTACCCCACCGCCCGTGCAATATTATGATCACACCGACTCATCTAATCTTATAAACTAACATTTTATTTCCGGGATCAATTTGATTTATTAATAGTAAATTTTATTTCATTGTAAGTATTTGTTTCGTTCACTACCTGTCGAATGCTTTAATTTGACTTGTATATGTTTGTTACCTACCTTTTTGTACGTTTTCACAAAAAGTGCATGGCTAAACAGAGTACTGTTAATTTGGCTAAACTTATATAAAGATCAATTTAAAAGATAATTCGCATATTATAAATTGTTTAGTTTTTGAAATTTAACTATTAGATATTAGATCTTATTTCAAGAATAAGACTTACGCTTATAAAAATAAGGTCATCATGAGCATGCATACCGTTTTCTGGGGCATATAAAATTGCATATACTCAGCTCAAAGACATATTCATGCATTGCTTACCGAATTTGTATTTGGGAAACTTTGAGTAAATTGAATCAATAAAGCTCTCTAAAATGGGAAAAAATCTGCAAAAAATACGTTAGTTCCTCCACTGAATTAAGTCAGTATGTGTACAAGGAGATAATAATAATAAAAAGTAAATGAAAGTAAGCAATAGTGAAAGAATGCACAAAATATAGATGCAAAGAGCCTGGAAAACATAATGGTTGTAATGGTAATGAGTGCTTGTGTATGAATGACTTCCAAATGAGACTCTTATTTTCGCAGGGTAGCAACCCTCCTCCCAGCTGGGTGGTGATTTTGAGGATTTTTAGGAGATAGTAGGTGGATTTGGGTGTAACTGGCCGAGAAAATCGTGGGATAAGGTTTTTTGTTCCCTTGGATCGAGTGTCTGGCCTTATCCTCCTGCTATCTCTCCGAAAATCTCTCTAACCCTCCTGCTAGACCATGTGGGCCGACGTCCTGGTGGGCCACTGGCCATCCAGCTAGGTTGACCGTCTAGCTAATTAACGTTTGGGCCTATACAAGACCTGATGGATTCCAACTTTCGGTTTTCCTCCGAATCGGGCCTTCTCTTTTTACGGACTTAATCTAATGGACCATGACTCTAATGCGTGAAATATGCCTAGCCGAATTTGGCTAGCATTAATTTAAATAGTGAATAACAAAATATTTATTTTCAAGTCACAATATATATATATATATATATATATATATAAACAAAAATCATGCACAGGAAACAACACTATATTTTCTCAGCAACCAAATTAGGCATGACATCGAAAAAGTCGTATTGCTGAAATCGAATATGTAGTTGCCAACACATGCATGAATTGAATAACAACTTAAAACATGATTATATTTGTACGTGGGACGAATTGAAATAAAATGTACAGTAAGTCAAGGTTGAAAATTGAAATAAAAGTTAATTAATCTATAAAAAGCTTATTGGAAATTAATTTCCTGAGGCCAAACTATATCCCATAGCTGTTGACAATTGGATCATATGCGTACAAAAAACGAAGCTTCCTGTCCTTAATCCTAGCTATCCTTAAATCTGAGAAAGGCAAATTACATTTTTGGTCCTGTAACTATTAACATGTAGTGATTTTAGTCCTAAACTATTGAAAATGGCGATTTTAGTCCTATAACTTCCTAAAAGTAATAATTTTGGTCCTTTTGTCGCCAGATTCCCAAATCCTTGCCGGAAATTGTCACGTAGGCAGTCGGAGCTCAATGTCACGATCCATCTCAGAAAAAAAAAAAATTTACAGGGTGGAAAAAAATATGGGATTTTCTCTCCAAAACTTATATTCTTATTATTTATTAAAATAAGAAAACAAAATCATTTCTCTTTTTAACATTCTGAAATTTGTTTTTTAATTAATAATAAATTAAAAAAATAAAATCTGATAATATTAAAAATATTCTTTTTGCACCAATAAATAATATAATCTGACAATTTAAAAAAAAAAAAACAGATAATTTTTCTTGTTCTTGATTTTTTTTTTCCTTTTTTTTCCAACATTCTATCTGAATTTGCATCAGAAAAGCATACTAATCATAAATGAAAAAGAAATTGTCAAAATTCTCTATCAATTTTTATGAAAAACAACATGAAAGAGAAAAATTTGAGAAGAAGAAAAAATCATCACAAATTTGTGGATACCATATTACTGGGAGGAGATGTAAAATATAAAAACTGTAAAATACTTCATTTTTTTATTTTTTTAGTTGAAATCAATCCATTAATCAAACAATCGCACAAACTAAAAGGGGATTGACAACAAAAAATGGATACTTCGAAATGGAGAAATCAAATTAATGCATTTCAGAAATGGCGATAGTCTTCTGGTACAACCACAATAATCCTTCAAAAAGAGTAAAACTAAGCCTCTATTAAGAACTAATTATGACTCAATTTTGTCCATGATACCAATACTGCAAAAATAAAAAACCTGAAGATTTTTAGCAGACATTCTAATTGAATAAACTGAATCCCATGTCATTGTCGCTCTCTTCCTTGGGTTCTTTCTTTTTTTCCTCGGCGGCGGGGGCAGCAGCGCCACCGGAAGCGTCAGGAGCAGCCACTGCTACGGCACCACCACCACCAGCGCCGACGTTCATGACGAGATCTTCAACGTTTCTTTTCTCACAAAGCTTAGCAAACAGACTCGGCCAATACGATTCCACCATCAAATTTGCCGCCTTCACCAGATCCGCCATGGCGCCGCCTCACTCCCTCCAGATCCGCCATGGCGCCGCCTCATTCTCTCTAGATCTGGCCATGGTGTGGCGAGTCCCACCCCCCTCTCTCTCTCTCCCGTCACCACCTTTGTCTTCTCACACTATATCCGCCGCGCCGCCACCTCACTCTCTTCAGATTTGGCCGTCGCCACCTTTGCCGCCTTCACCAGATCCGCCATAGTCAAGCAATCGTTTTTTCATGGTTTAGGAAAATAGATATTTTTTGAAAATGGAAAATGAAAGAAAGGAAAGAAAATGGTTTAGGTTTTGAAAATCGTTTTTGTTTTTATTAACTTTTCTAAATTAATTTACATTTTCTATTTTTAAGTTTCTTTTAATTAGTAATGTTATTTAAATTTTTTTTTTTTATAAAATATGTGGCATTACAACACATCTCACTAATGCTGAGTTGGAGGGCGAGTTGGCACTCATTACTGCCATGTCAACAAAAATTGGCCTGAAGAATTCGCACGCACGCTGCACGTCACAATTTTCGGCGATGATTTGGGAATCCGGCAACAAAAGGACCAAAATTGCTACTTTTAGGAAGTTATAGGACTAAAATCGTTATTTCTAATAATTTAGGACTAAAATCGCTACATGCTGATAATTATAGGACCAAAAATGCAATTTGGCCATCTGAGAAATCAATCGTCTTTACAAAACTTACGTGATTCCTATAAATTAATATTTCTTGCGGGTCAAAATTTTATTCATTTCTAGCTAGCTATATGAAGAAGAAATCGAAATCGAAATCAAAATTATTTGGTTAGATCAGATATACAGAAACATGTACGTACAAAAAATGCCTCTCCCGGCGGCCCCGGAGCTTGATTTTGTTTCTCTACGCGAGTTCCACGACTCTGTGAACGAGTTGCTGCACTCACCCAACACCAAGCAGGAGATAATCCACCAGGGACGGGAAAAATGGCGGACTCTTGTGCAGCCGCGAAAGATCTCCTCCTCCTCGCCAAGGACCATCTCCAGAACCTCCACTCGGCCTTCCGCCATATCTCCGCGGCGGGAAATAACAACTTCGCCCCCTACCGCCACCCAAGGAAGCAACTGAAGAAAGCGATCCTAAAACGACTCCACTCACTCAAGGTCATGAACAAAAGTACTTTCTCCGCCGGATTGCTGCCGGAGGACCAAACCCTTGTGGTGGTCGTTAATCTGCTGAAAGAAGTGAGGGCCTCCACTCTTTTGATCGTCCGATCACTGTTGTAGCTCATCACCATTCCTAATCCCGCGGATAGCAAACAGGAAACGGGGGCCGGCGTAAAGATCCGATTTTCCGGATAAAATTGACCCGGGTGGATAGCTTGAGTTTCTGGGAAAGATGCGACGTCTTTGATATACGTTCGATGGTGAAAAGATTGGAGGAGGTGGAAACGGTGGTAGAAGACATGGAAGCTGAGCTGGAGCGCATGTTTAGGAGGTTGATTAGGACAAGAGCTTCACTTTTGAATATACTCACAGACACAGCCGTAGCCACCACCTATAAATTATCACAAACAGTTGGTGACCAAGCCTGATGTTTTTGAGGGGCAAGCTACAACTCCGCAAATTGGAGGTGTAGTTGGAAATTTGGAAATACCTTAACTTTACTTCAATTTTGGATTAATTATTTTTCCATATGATGTATTCTTTTATTCTTACAATATGAATTAATTGGGTTGTTGAATAATATTTTTAATCTAATTTTTTAGGCTAATATATAGTAAAAACTAAACTTTTGTAGGATCTTTGGAATCAAAAGATGGTACGAATTTTTGTATTAATTAAAAATTAATTCATATTTCTTTCGAATATATAATTTATTGAAAGGAGTTATTTGTAATTTGTCAAAAGAAAAACCATGAGAAATTTAGTGAGACATATGATGATGTCTGCTTTTGATACAAGGATCTAATCGTCCACGTATCGAGCACAACAGTTAAATTTGTAAAAAATGGGAATGACTTCGACCTAAAATCCAAGACCAAGGGGTTAATTGGCCGAAGAAAGTTGTCTCCGGCGTAGCACTTCCGACGCTCAAGTTAAAGGCCTTTTTTTTTTTTTGAAACAAGTCAAAGGCCTTTAGAAGAGAAGATCGGAGCTCTCAGTTGCAAAGGTGAATAATGAATAAGACAAAGGCTTTTAAATAGGCTCTCCCCTCGGAATATGAAAAAGCACAATCATTACTGCAGTCATCGCCTCAATAAAGGCGCGTCTTTCCGAGATGGTTTGCGACGGTTGGAGATCAAATCACCCTGCCCGGACGAACCGCGCGGGTAATTCAGGGGCTCATGATAAGGGATAATCTCCATTAGACACGTGGCGTCATCCTAGCGATCAATACTAGAACGTCCAGGACCGGTTCTAAAGCCCCAAGGTCGAACCATATCTCGGATCGAAAACCTCATGGCTTGATCAGATTGGATATCGATCCAGTCGGTCGAATCGATCGCACTCAATCCCCGAGTGAGTTTGACCTGCATATCTGGTTGTCAGATTAGTCAGCTGTCGAGCATTAAATGCTGAGTGACATTCGACTGACAACACCTTACCTGTTAAGGTAATTTTGCAGAGACTAAGACCGGTGCATAAAATGAACACCTAAAAGCGTGTATTTAATGCGTATTATGCCCTACTATAAATACTTTTTTATTAATTATTAGTTAGTAAACACATTTATTATCTCCGAACCATATATTTCTCTCACTACAATTCTTTATTATATGTGGGATCGTGTGAATCAAACATTTAGTTTTATTATTTTGCACATTTGGTCAAAGTGGATCGTCGAGTTGGACCATAGTCCATATATAATAATTTCAATTTTCACATGTACTATTAAATACTATATATTACTTGTCGTTTTTTTTGGTTTGTCAGTTATTAAATACAATTACACCTGCAACTTGAAATTAAGCTTAATCTTTTCTTCTTCAATGGCGGAAATAATTGCAAATTCTTCAAATATTGATCCACGCACTGGTTTCTGCAAATCCAACTCCACTTTTTACAGCAAGCGCAAATCAATCCCTCTTCCCTCCAATGAATTCCTCGACGTCACCACCTTCATCTCCTCCCGCGCCCACCGTGGCAAGGTCGCCTTCATCGACGCCACCACCGGCCGCCGTCTCTCTTTCGCCGATGTCTGGCGCGCAGTCGATGCTGTCTCCACCTCTCTCTTTGCTGACTTCCGCATCCGAAAAGGCGACGTCGTTTTGCTCCTTTCCCCAAACTCAATCTACTTCCCCATAGTATGCCTCGCCGTCATGTCCCTCGGCGCCGTCATCACCACCACCAATCCACTCAACACCTCGCGTGAAATTGGCAAACAGATCGCCGATTCAAAACCGGTGCTCGCCTTCACCATCCCCCAGCTCCTCCCAAAACTGGCCGATTCAAATCTCCCTATCGTTCTCCTCGGCTCCGATAGCGGTACTCAGATCGATCCAAATTCAACCAAATTGAGAACTGTATCGTCAATAGAGAAAATGATGAGGAGAGAACCGAGTCAGAGCCGAGTCAAGGAACGAGTCCACCAAAACGACACCGCAACACTCCTCTACTCCTCCGGCACAACCGGCGCCAGCAAAGGTGTGGTTTCCTCTCACAGAAACTTAATTGCAATGGTCCAAACAGTCGTGAACCGGTTCAAACTAGAAGACGAAAATCAAACATTCATTTGTACCGTGCCAATGTTCCACATATACGGATTAGTAGCCTTCGCCACCGGTCTGATAGCTTCGGGTTCGACGGTCGTGATACTTTCGAAATTCGAGATGGATGAAATGCTAATGGCGATCCAGAAATTCTCGGCCAGTTATCTGCCATTAGTGCCACCGATTCTGGTGGCGTTAGTGAACAACGTTGACATGATTAGAAAAAAGTATGATTTGAGCAGCTTACACTCTGTTCTGTCGGGCGGTGCACCGCTGAGTAAGGAGGTGATAGAAGGGTTCGCGGAGAAGTATCCGAACGTTACGATTCTACAGGGGTATGGACTGACTGAGTCAACTGGGATTGGAGCTTCGACGGACTCTCAAGAGGAGAGCCGGAAGTACGGGACGGCGGGGCTTCTGTCGCCAAGCATGGAGGCGAAGATCGTTGATCCGGAGAGTGGCGCGGCGTTGCCGGTGAATCGGACGGGAGAGCTTTGGTTGAGGGGGCCCTCCATTATGAAAGGTATGGATCGTTTGATGTATTTATTTGTTTATTAATTCTGATAAAGTAAAATCTATTATATTTAATTATTAATTCAATTACGTTCGGTAACGTATTGCTTTTTTGTTTCTTTTCTTTTTTATAGTACAGTAGCTAGGGTAAAGATAAGTAAAAAAAGAAAAATCAAAATAAAGAGAAATGAATTTAGATGATATAATAATAATAATACTTCTTTTTCAAGTATTTTAATTTTAGATTATTGAAGTTGTTCTTATATTTATTTTGAGAAAAGAAACGTACGTCGTCCACTAATGTCATATTTTTTCATCTATATATCATCCACTAAACTAATAAAGAAGAAAGAGACCACATCACATGTGTTTGCATGTGGCTGGACTCTGGAGTTTATACTTACACCATCCCCACTTTTTTTTTTAATTAATGTTACATTACACCACCCCACTGGCCACTCTATATGTAAATCATCATCTTTTTTACCGAAACAATTAATTAATATATAGAATCTACAATTTAATAATACTAACTAGCTAGCGACACTAATTGTCTGACCAAAAATAAATAAAAAATTGTCTACACTCTAGCTAGCTAGTTCTATTTTCAATATTTTGTCCTTCTGGCTTCCTACTAAAATATTATAACCATGTAATTTGACATATATATAATGTATGTCATTTTTTCAAGTATCAAAATTCAAAACTATAAATTTAAGAAAAGCCATGTCCCTTTTATTTATACTTTTCAATTATCATGTTTAATTTTGAGACATATATTATCATGAAAAGGTAAAAATAATTAATTATTGAAGCATCTAAAGTTCTAAACGTACACATGGCATGCAATTAAAGAATTTCATAATTAATATTTCATTTTTAGTCACAGGCAGGCAGTTTAAATATTTCCACATCTATTTTTCCTAGCAGTATCTGCAGTTTGAATATTTCACGACTCGTACGACCTATCAATTAGCTAGTGGTCGGAATCATATTTATCATCTACTGCATGCTCGATCGCTTTTTAATTTTCTTCTTCTTTTCACTTTAAAAAGAAAAAGAAACAAACTTTATTTCCAGTACTGGTCTGTGGTGGTCCATACCTAAGGTAGATCGACGAGACGACTTAATTTAGTCGTCTAGTGCTGAAAATTAAAACGAGCAGAAATGAATTGAGGTGGGGGTTCCAAATTTCAATTGAACTTATCTTTTGCATGTGCCTTGGTGCCTGTCTCATTCGCAATTTCTAATTTCCTTTAATTTCAATATTAATTATTATTGTAATTCCAAGACTAACGACTATACAACTATTATTTTCATGTTATACATCAAGATGTACATGATCTTTTTGTCTTCTAAAAATTAAAGAAATAAAAAACAAGATTTTTTAAACTAAATACAGCTGCTTATGTTGTAGCATAAACAAATTAAAGAAAATAATTAATTAATATTGTCATGAATAAATCTATGACTACAGGTTATTTTTACAATGAAGAGGCAACAGCTTCGACGCTTGATTCAGAAGGGTGGTTGAGAACTGGAGATTTATGTTACATTGACGAGGATGGGTTTATATTTGTTGTTGACAGGTTGAAGGAACTCATTAAATATAAGGGTTATCAGGTAATTAAAATTATATAAAGACGTACGGAATTATATGAAGAGCTAGCAAAATATATAGATATATATGTAGTTTCCAACATGAGCAGCTAGCAAATTAAAATTATATTAATTAATTAGAATTAAGCTTAGACGCTAGCTTTTGGTTTGCAGGTTCCTCCAGCAGAGTTGGAGGCTTTGCTACTCACTCACCCAGAAATAGCCGACGTTGCTGTTATACCGTAAGTCATGTTATAAGCTAAGTCTGTTCCAATATATTATATATGATGACATGCAAGATATCTGAAATTAAAGTCGTTGTTTTATTAATTAGGTTCCCGGATAAGGATGTTGGACAATTTCCAATGGCATATGTGGTACGCAATATTGCAGGATCAAGTGCAATTACAGAGAGCCAAGTGATGGAATTCATTGCTAAACAGGTGGCTCCATACAAGAGAATTCGAAGAGTCGCATTTGTGGCTTCTATTCCTAAGAATCCGTCCGGAAAGATACTCAGAAAGGATCTAATCAAGCTTGCAGCTGTCTCTAAAATGTGAATTAAGCTGCATGCATTTCTTACTCTTACATTTAGGCCACAAATTAAAGAATTGAAATTTTCAGTTATGTCATATGTGCATGCCTGTATATTTATTAAATAATAATAAGCTTGGCTTGGTCGATCTGTAGACACAGAATTAATATATCTATATATAACAAATATAATCTGTTTGCATTGCTGGTTCTCTTTTCAAATATACTGCTGATCTTAATTATGCCACGATATTGATCACACAAAAGAATATATAATCAAATTGCATTTCTAGATAAAAAAACACTAACTACACCACACAAAAATTTAAATATGAAGACTTGAGAGAAGTTGTGATGGGATCTGCTAACGCAAATTAGATCAAAGAAGTTTGTAAAGCACAAAATTTCACATTCTAATTATCTCAATGCACAAAAAACATTAGTTTATCTATTATTTTCAAGAACAAAATTTACTCAACTACAAGATATCCCACCTTGATCATGAGAACTGATCAAACTGGAACTGGAACTGGAACTGGAACTCGCCCCTCAGCACGTTGCAATGGATAAGAATGCCTTTTCAACATCCTGATCAGATTTTTCCTTAGCAAGAAAATAATGTATTCCTCTTCTCACAAGGAACACGTAACGGGCCGTGAACAGTTAAACCATACTCCTCTTCAGCCATCTCCAGCAGCACTTTGAAAATGGGGAGATTTAGATAACACAAAGGCATAAGAAATCTCCTGTTGTCCTTTGAATAAACAACAAATTAAATGACCCTTGTTTTTCCAGTACTTTGAAACACTATCTTGGTCAACTTCTTAGAGCTGTTCTTCTTGGGCGACCTCATATGAGAATGGAAAACTTGAGTATCATCAACAATCTGTTTCCAAAAAATATGGAACTTTTTTTATTGGGTGAAAGGGCTAATTAAGAGTAGTTTGTGGTAATTTATCTGTTTGATGACCAGTCCTCCAGGGTATGGCAGTTGGAAGAAGACAAAAAAAAAAAGGTAAAGAGATAAAATTAAGTTGTGTGTGGACTGGAGGTAATCAAGTGTCTTGTGACTGGTAAAAAAAAAAATTAAAGCGAAAGTTTTAATTTAAATATATGTATAGCTAGAGAGAGAGATCTAGTGGGCAAATTAAATTAAGGTCTAGTTGTGTGTTGAAAATGTCCATGTTTAGTCGCTGGAGATATGTAGAAACATCCAAGATTAAGCAAAGACAAAGTAGTAGTTACGTTACAATAGGCCGGTAGATGCAGAATGTTGTAACTTATATCCATCTAATCAAAAGCGAGTCAGTTAAGCACGTCAAAGTTGAAGGCGAATACTCAGATTTTACACTAGTGACTCAATTAATCCTACTGATGTGACATAATTTCATAATGTCACGTGGTCAATCCCTCTCTACTCGTCTCATGCAAAGGAGCTTCACTCAATTACTAAAACAAACACTAGGTATTCCTCTCGAAGATATCTTTCGAGGAGATATCTCTACAAGTAACACAAAACCCACATCTTGTTAAATTCCATCTCGAAGAGGAACTGCTCCACCTCGAACCAATCCCCGAAATAATGACACTTTACCTAAGAACCGCCCATCTACGGATAACTTCCCACTACTATTAGTGGCCCCCAAAATCAGGGAATAACTGATCCAATAATCTCAGACAATTCAAGATAACCCCCACGTTGAGGACGTGGCCCATAACTCATCCCACGATCTGGGAAAACACTCATAAATACCCAGAAACACAACCAAGTAAGGTACGCACAATTTACATACTAAAACTCTGCCAAAATATTCTCTCAAGTGTCCTTACATGCATTCGTTACCTCCTGATACCTGATTTAACTCAGTGGAGGATCAACGCTGGCTAAAACCCCAGCTTGATCTTAACTTTAGAGTTCTTGGTTGTTTTTAGCAGGTAGAATCCACAAATATTAACAGATTATTGCTGAATTCAAAGAAGTTCTCTCCTCCTCGAAGTTTCAAGCCAATTTTCAACATCATCACCTACAATACCTAGCTAATTATTTTTCTTTCTAAGTTTTTCGTATTTATATATTTGATCAACAACGAGTCAGTGATAATTAATTAAGGTCCTGGACGATTGAAAAGTCAAGCAAAAATTACATAGCATTTCATATTCAAACTCGAAGAAAGAGACATATAATTATTAATTATAATTAAAAAGCCAAAATAAAGAAAATTGGCCTTGACTTAACCATTTGAAAGCTAAGACTTTATTAAGAAGCCAATTCCAATTATCTTGGAATTCAATACTTAATTTTTTTGTTAAATAAAATAAGGAATAATCGATTACTTTTTTCCTCAAATTAAAATGTAACGTAAGAATCACAAACCAATTATTAAATTCAAGTCTCAAGATATCTGTCCCGTCTTTTCTTAAAAATTTTATTATCAAAATTAACTTTAATTTGGAATTTTATTGCTCCTTCTAGAATCTAGATAGACAGACGGGAAGAGAAGGCAATTGAAATCAACGTAGGACGCGGGTTTTAGGTTTATTACACACAAAAGTCTCGTAGGTAGTTGGAGTAGCGCGCGTCCCTTGGAAATATCTACACCAACTGACGTACGTTTTCTCAATTGATTTTGCATAAATACAAAAACGTTTCTATTTAAGTCATATACTAATTTAGACGTTTTTATTTGAGTCATATATTATTCGACCAAAAAAAAAAGTCATATATTAATTTAGAATATTCCAATTAACCAAGAAAATATATAGAAACCAAGCTTTTCCACTAATTATTGAAAATCAAATTGATAAGGGAATATTTCCGATCGTCCACGTGACACGATCTTACCGATCAGAAGCCATGTGGATCAATTCAAAGTCACCCCAGTTGACCGATCAACGACTCTCGTGGTCGACGATCCTGATTGTAAGTTCAAAACCAATCGGCGACAAAATGACCCGGTCAGTGGTCGAGCGTTAAGCGTTGACCACGATCATGAGGTTGGTCTGCCAAGCTAAGAGCTGTGTTGAGAGATTACTGCTAAGCCCATGCCCTCAGACAGACAAGGCATAGCGATCGATCCCTACTACGTCCCATCCAATAGGTCAGCATTATTTGCGGCTGCATTAAATGTAACTTTCCTGCAATCTGTACCTCAGACAGGACGGATTAGACAGGAACATCCCTTTTAAGGAATGTCTCTGACTTTCTGATCGAGCATTAAATGCTCCTCAATCGAGCATTAATTAGTGTGTGTTAACCAGACCTATAAATACCCTTAACATTTATTATGGTTGGTAATTAAGCTTTCATTATTTCTCGATCGCACTCTTTTTCTTCATATCCATTTCTAGTTCACTTATACTGACTTGAGCGTGGGAAGTACTACACCGGAGACAACCTTCTCTGGCCAAGTAACCCCTTATTCATGTACTTCAGGTCGAGATTGTCCCCATCAACTATAAATTTAACTGTTGTAATCGGATAATCAAATCAGTCACCCAAAGCCTAAATCATCACAAATCAAGTTTGAGAAAATTAATAAAACAATTACACGATCATTAAATGCAAAAAATGCCGGTCAGCGCAAGTAGTCACCCAACTATTAATTTTTGTCAACCCTTCATACATTCAAAAGTGCCCGCAATTCATACACACATCTTCTACATATAGTGCCCACGTAATCAACATTTTCTGACTTCCCAGCGAGCTGAGAAACAAGAGAGAGAGTAAACCATGGCGGAGGTGGTTGAGAATGGGCCAACAGCTCCGCAGGTGCACGGCGGAGAGATATCCTCCGCGGCGGCGCCGTCAGCCCCTCCCATGCAAACACAGTACATTAATTCACCCTCTCTTTCGAGGAAGCCATTGCTGTTGATCGAAGTACTGCAGCCAAATGCGGAGGCGAACGCGAAATCGAGTACCTCTCGAACTCCAAATTTCATTACTCCGTTGGGCAGTCCAATAAGAAGGGCGATGAAGATGACGAAGTTTGATCCTCACGATGCTTGGCTTCCCATTACTGAGTCGCGAAATGGAAATGCGTTTTATGCAGCTTTTCACACGCTTTGTGCTGCCCTTGGAATTCAAGCGCTCGTACTTCCCGTTGCCTTCACCATTCTTGGATGGTCAGTTATAATTAGCTTAGTACTGATCTATATATATTTCTTTTACAAAATTACATGTTAAATTAATTGGACTAATTTGAAACTCTGATCGATCGATCTGTTTTCCAAGTACATAATCTCTTCTCTAATCTATGAATGCAGGACCTGGGGAATCATAAGCCTAACAGTGGCGTTCATATGGCAACTCTACACCTTCTGGATTTTGACTAATCTTCATGAATCAACCGAAACAGGAATGCGTTACAGCAGATTTCTCCAACTTTTCAGTGCCACTTTCGGTACTCAAATTAAAAACATGATAAATTCAATTTCATCTTAATTAAATCATATCCCAATTAAACATTTATATATTTTACGAATAAAATATTTCTTCCAGGTGAGAAAATGGGGAAAATATTTGCTCTGTTTCCAATCATGTACTTATCAGGCGGGACATGCGTTGCCCTCATCGTGGTGGGCGGCTCCACCTCAAAGCTCTTCTATCAGATCGTGTGTGGCGGCCATGGCTGCTCGGCGAAGCCCTTAACCACCGTGGAATGGTATCTGGTTTTTACTTGTGCCGCCGTGGTACTCTCCCAGCTCCCAAATCTGAACTCGATCGCCGGGGTGTCACTGATAGGGGCTGCCACCGCCATTGGATACTGCACCATCATGTGGTTAGTGTCTGTTACAGAAGGGAGGCTTGAGCGCGTGTCGTATGATCGCGTTAAACCGAATACGAATACGGAATGGTTTTTTGGAATTCTGAATGCTCTTGGAATTATTGCTTTCGCTTTTAGAGGACATAACGTTACGCTTGAAATCCAGGTACGTATGTGGATTAATGCATGTGTGAATATATATTATCGATTTTAACAAGTTAATTATATATATATATATTAACTACGTACGTACTATTGATATGTTGATGTTGCAGGCAACTATGCCTTCAAGTGAAAAGAAGCCATCTCGTGTACCAATGTGGAGAGGCGTCCAATCTGCATATATTGTCGTTGCGCTATGTTTGTTTCCCATTGCAATAGCTGGATACTGGGCTTATGGGAATAAGGTACGTATATATTATTAATCTCACTCTAATTATATTTATTGCACAAATTTGATGATCGAATAATAGGAAAAATTACAAACAGTACCCCTAAGGTCTCCCTAATTACAGAATACCCCCTACGTGAGGATTCAAACAATTACCAAAATCCAAGGAAATACCCCAGACAGAATAAAACCCTGTGATTTGTAATTGTTTGAAATCTCAGGGGGTCTTCAGTAATATTTTAAACAGAGGGGAGTATTTTGTAATTATGGAAAATCCTAAGAATTAATATAATATTGCAATATTAGATACCAGAAAATGGTGGAATGCTGACAGCAATATACACGTACCACGGACGCGACACCTCCCAAACAATTCTAGGATTAATAAGCTTATTTGTGATAATGAATGCATTGAGCTCATTCCAAATATACGGGATGCCAATGTTTGATGACATGGAATCCAGAATAACCCAAAGGATGAAAAGGGCATGCCCATGGTGGCTGAGGGTGATATCTCGGGTGATGTTTGGCTTTGGGTGTTTCTTTATTGCGGTTGCTATTCCATTCCTGGGAAGTCTTGCAGGATTAATTGGTGGGATTGCAGTTCCTGTGACTTTTGCGTATCCATGTTTGATGTGGATTAGGATTAAGAAGCCTAAGAAATATGGATTCATGTGGTGGCTGAATTGGGGATTGGGTATTTCAGGGATTTTGCTCACCATATTGCTGGTGGCTGCTGGTTTCTATGTGGTGATTGACACTGGAGTTGAAGTTAGCTTCTTCAAGCCTCATTAGCTTAACTTATTATTTTTTTGTTTGTAATTGTCTTATGATGACATTAGTTATTAATGTTGATTTGATATTTAATATTTGATTGCGTTTGCTGCTTCTTGTACAGTTTATTTAAGTTTCTATAAAGTTGAATTAAATGAAAAAACATTATCTTGATTATATTTTATAAAAGTTCAATATGTTATATCTTCGTCCTTTAAGTTTACAACAGATTAATTCTTGATTAATCTTGATCATGGAATGTGTAGAGCTAGCTAGCATTTAATTTGCCTTGGACGAACAATTAAGAAGCTAGGGTCTTCTTAATTTCTCGTGGCAGCCGGGAACAGAACAAGAGGAGAAGACCCGGCCGGCATGGGACCGGCCCAGGGCCCGAGCTAGCGCTGATGTGGAATATTCCGGAAAATACACGTGGCGCACTCTTAAAGAGTCAATCCCCAAGTCTATCTAGTCAAAGGCCAACCCACACGTGGCCCAAGGACAAGCTCGGCGATCGACCACATGGCTCGGCCAGATGGCTCGACCGTCATAATGGCTCGGAAGTCTCTAAGGTCCCTAGCTCGACCGTAACACGCTCGAGAATCGATACTCGACTCGCTATTTCTCCCCAAGAGCGTGCCTTGAGGGTCGAGATCATTGGGCTCGAACCTGTCCCATCTCCACACAGTCGACCACACTGTAGTCGCATTAATTGCGCCGTATCCGTTCTGATTACATTCCGTACTCTGTACCCGCTGAAGTGACAGACAATCATTCTATTTAAGGAATGAGTCTGACTCGAGGCACAGGCATTAAATGCCCTTCGGTCGAGGCCATTAATGCACGTACAAACAGTGTACTCAGCGTGTGTGGATCCACCCTATAAATACCCCCTCATTTATTATGAAGGGTAAGTTCTCATTAATTGCTCCAACCTCCCTTTGCGAATATTATATTCTAAACTGACTTAATTCAGTGGAGAGGCTACGCCGGAGACAATCCCCTCCGGCCAAGTAACCCCGTGCTAGTGTTTTTCAGGTCAAAGTCGGACTCCCCTCTACAAATTCAACTGACAGATCGAGGCCAAGTGGTTGAAACTGATCACTTACCAAAAACCGACATCATCAGCTTGGCGCCGTCTGTGGGAAACCACACTTTCGACCTTTGAGCAATCAAGCGTTAGCCATGGTGCACAAGAAAACAAAAAGCACTCACAGCCTCGTCAGGACTCGATCTCAAATTGAGGCCGATCGAGCCACTGCGGCCGCTGAAGAACAGGCGGCCTTCGCCACCCGACTCGAAGAGATCGACCGCCCTGAGGGGGCAAACCCCCTCAACGATGGGGAGGAAGACGCTATCTCCCGCGCGGACCTACCCGCAGTCATACTCCCGGCTCAGCCATCAGCCCAGGACCTAGCCGCATATACCAGTCAGGTTTATGAGGAAGCTAGGCAGGCTCTCGAGGCGGGAAGGCCCATAAGGGTGATTCCCCTCACAGTCAATGTCACTGAGCCCTCTCCCATACAGTATCGGCTATCTCGACCTCCGCCTCTCCCGCGAGCTCAAACTCATGCAGGAAGGGGGAACGAGGGCCGCAAGCTTGAAGCTGCCCGACCTCCACGTTATCCCGTCGACCATTCCCCAGAGGGGGAAGATGAGAATAATGGCCACACGGTCCAAAGGCCAGAAAAGGCGCATGTCGCCGAGCAAGAAAACGATCCGGAAGAGGAGGGCTACTATGACGACGAATATGATCGAGAGGAATACGACGATCAGCTCAACGAAAGGGACTACGTCCCCCCGCCTCCCATCCGTCGGAGGGCATACTCACAGCCCATCTGACCCGTACAACCACATCATGTCTGCCCTACGGGTGGGCTCATGCAGGACGCTAGACGTCCCCCTCCTCCCTGACTTCCAGTCAGGGAGAGGTTAACGAACAAATACGCCGGCATCCCACCATTTGGGGACTTGAGAGACAGACTTCCCCCCCGACGTGACGTGGCTCGTAATGAGCAATGGGAACCCGAGCGTAACGCGCGAAGCCGGCGACAGAAGCTGTCGCCATTTACAGAGGAGATCCTCAGCGAGGACCCAGGGTCGACCACCATTCCTCGGGATCTTCCTATCTACGATGGGAAAACCGACCCTGGGGACCACATAACCAGCTTCGAGCTGTCAATGAACCTGTTCCTCCATACCCCGCACACATGGGCCAAGGTACTAGCCACCACTTTCAAAGGGGCGGCGCTCGACTGGTTCCTCAGGCAACCTCCTGCCTCCATAAGGTCTTACGACGAGCTCTCCACGGCGCTCGAAGGCCACTTCTCCCCTTTGATCCAAGATAGGCTCGGGGTGTCCCGGTTGGATTCCATAGTCCAGGGAGTGAACGAATCCCTACGGGATTACTTTACTCGGTTCAATGCAGAACTGGTCCGTGTCGCACCGCCGGACCTGGCAGTCGTCCTCAGCGCCTTGGGGAAAAATTGTCATTGCCGAGACTTCACCAAGGATATCTTTGGCCGAGTTCCCATAAACAGCCCGAGGGACATCCAAGACTGCGCTACGAAGTGGATGGACTATGAGGAGATCGAAGGGAGCTATTGGGCAAATCACGGCCAAGCCATGCTGCGAAGCATTGCTCGAGCCTCCGCTCACAGCAACTACTACAATCGATCTCGGGGAGCTGAAGATCGGAGTCCCCCTACATCAAGTCGAGGGAAGAATAAGGGTCGTCAAGAGAGCAGCGCTCGGCCCGAAGGAAGCTCGAATACTCGGCGGCCCGACCGGGAGAAGTACGAGCCCCTAATATGCGCGATAGGGGATATCCTTCCGAAAATCCCTGGGAAACTCCTCAATTACCCCAAGAAGCTGAAGCTTAACCTGCGGAAGATCGATGACTCTAAATACTGTGAGTTTCACGATCAGCCTGGGCATGATACAAACGACTGTAACCAGCTGAAGGATGAGATAGAGAGGCTCATCCAAGGGGGGCATTTGGCCGAGTTTGTCAAAAGATTGAAGAGGAATAGGGATCGAGGGCGCGAGCGGCGCTGCAATGAGAACGAGGACAGGCGGTCGAGATCTAGGACTCGATCGCCCCCACCCAAACGTAATCAGCGGGAAGGAAAGCAGGCCGCCACCCCTAGCACGATCCCGAACGCACCAACCCACGGTCGAATTGATATGATTGTGGGGGGCCCCGACGGTGGAGATACCAGGACAGCCAGAAAGAGAGGGATTCGCCGCGCTCAAACCAGCCTCCATGGCCCTCACGAAATGCTACAAGTAGAGCCTGGGGAAGAATAGAAGCAGAAGGAAGTGGCTTTCACGAACAGGGACTTTCATCTAGATCCCCATCAGGACGGCGTAACGCCGAGTTGTCCGATGGTGGTTACTTTAGATATTGCAAACTATGCTGTAAGTAAATGTGTGGTTGATACTGGAGCTAGCTCGAACATTGTTCTTTACTCGACTCTTCAGCGAATGCATTTGAGTAAATTAAGATATGAACCAGTAAAAACAACCCTCAAAGGCTTTGGTGGCTCGATCATCGCCCCAAAAGGCCAAATTAAAATGTTCACTTCCATGGGCGTCCATCCCGCTCGAACGACGATGGAAATTAATTGGGTCGTCGTCGATATCCCCGACTTCCCTTATAACATGATTTTAGGTCGACCCGGCCTCATTGACTTCAAGGCCGTCATCTCGACCTACCACCAAAAGATCAAACTCCCGACTCCCTACGGGATCGGGGAGGTATGCTGTGATTTGGCCGAGTCTTGGGCTTGCTACGCAATTGCTAACGAGGCTCGACCCCCCACAGAGGATGTGCTTAAACCGGGCGATCTTATCATGGATGATGCAGACGAAGACGAAAGGATCCCCGACCCGAAAGGGGATGGAGCCTCGCGCTCCAAAATGAGTACCCATGAAGCTCGAAAGAAAAGGAAGGTGGACGAGTCCCGACTGTCGGCGGCAGAGGACACTCGGTTGGTCCAACTCGATCCCCAGGATCGAGAAAAAACTACCAGGGTCGGGGCGAGTCTCGAGGAAAGACAGCTGGAGTGCCTCACCATCTTCCTGCAGGAGAATGTGGACGTCTTTGCTTGGAAAGCCAAAGATTTGGAGGGGGTCGACCCGAGGGTAATCTCGCACTATCTAAACATTGACCCTGCCTTCAAACCTATAAAACAAAAGCTGAGGACCCAGAGCGTCGTCCGCAACTCGATCATCGAAGATGAAGTCAATAAGCTGCTCGATGCTGGATACATCACCCCAGAGAAATACGTCGATTGGCTCTGCAATGTGGTCCTCGTGGCCAAAACAGGAGGCAAATGGAGGATGTGCAATGACTTCACGGACCTTAATCGAGCGTGTCCTAAGGACCCTTACCCTTTACCTCGGATCGACCAACTAGTCGACTCGACCGCCGGATGTGAGCTAATGAGCATGATGGATGCCTTCCAAGGGTATTATCAGATTAGAATGGCTCCCCAAGACCAAAAACACACGGCGTTCATCGTCGTCAAGGGGATATATTGCTTCAAAGTGATGCCATTCGGGCTCAAGAACGCAGGGGCCACCTATCAAAGGTTGGTTAACCTAATATTTGATCCCTTGTTGGGAAAGACGGTAGAAGTTTATGTTGACAACATGATCGTCAAGAGTTTGAAGGCGGAAAATCATCAAAACGACCTAAGCGAGATGTTTGCCTTGATAAGGAAGCATCGCCTCAAGCTCAATCCCATGAAATGTGTGTTCGGGGTTAAAGGAGGAAAGTTTCTGGGATACATGGTAAGCCAACGAGGGATCGAAGCCAACCCAGAAAAAATCTCGGCCATTATTAACATACCTCGACCAGAAACCGTCAGAAGGGTCCAGCAGTTAGTCGGGCGAATCGTGGCACTCAACAGGTTCATATCTCGATCGGCCGAGCGTAATTTGCCCTTCTTCAAAATATTGAGAGATGTGAACAAGTTTGAGTGGATGGAGGAGTGCGACCGAGCCTTTGAGGAAATGAAGGAATACCTAGCATCCGCTCCGCTGATCGCCAAACCCGAGCAAGGGGAGATACTCTATCTCTACCTCGCCGTCTCAGACGAAACCATAAGCTCGGTTCTAGTAACCATCAGGGATCGGAAACACCTCCCGGTATATTACGTTAGCAAGATCCTTCACGGAGCAGAAATTCGATACCTGGAGATCGAGAAGTTTGCGCTACCTTTAGTGGTCTGTTCAAGGAAGCTACGCCCATATTTTCAAGCGCACGAGATCGTTGTCCTGACCGACCAACCGCTGAAGCAGGTGATGGTACGGCCTGATAATTCTGGTCGACTGATCAAGTGGGCTATTGAGCTCGGGCAATTTGATATCACTTTCCAGCCAAGGGTCGCCATGCAAGGTCAAGTCCTCGCAGACTTTCTGGTCGAGAAAATAACCATGGCAAAGACACCTAAAAGCAAGAACACCTATTGGCTCCTGAAGGTCGACGGGTCGTCGACCGCCCAGGGTGGGGGCGCGGGGATCTCTCTAACCAACCCGGATGGGTTGGATCTAGACTTTGCCATCGGTCTGAACTTTCGAGTCACCAATAACGAAGCGGAGTATGAAGCACTCATCGCAGGACTGAAAACCGCACTCGAAAGCGGCGCCAAGTGGATCGCGGTTATCACCGATTCGCAACTCGTTGCACATCAGGTCCAAGGACTCTACGAGGCCCGAGAGGAAAACATGATCAAATACTTAGAGGAGGTACGCAAGCTAACAGCACGGTTCACCAGCTTCGTGATCAACCAAGTGCCCCATGAGGAAAACACAAGGGCCGACGTGTTGTCAAAGCTTGCCAACGGCCTTAAGGGCACTGAAGAACGCGAGATTACCTTCAAAATCGCCAATCATCGAGCCATCGATGGGCCCGAGGCAGCCATAATCACGATCGACCCTGAGGAGCTCTGTTGGCTCGATGAAATTGTGCTATATCTAAGGGACGGGGTGCTGCCACAAGATCGAAACGCCGCTCGACGATTACGCCAGCGGGCCACAAGATACACCCTCGATTCCGAAGGTCGACTCTACAAGCGGGGTAACCGCCGACCCCCAATGAGGTGTCTTCGACCCTCGCAAGTTGAAGAGGTTCTCTACGAGATCCATGCAGGAAGTTGCGGCAACCATGCAGGGGGCCGATCTCTAGCCAGGAAAGTAACACGAGCCGGCTACTTCTGGCCGACCCTCGACCGGGACGCCGAAAGATGTTCCAAGCGTTGCGTCAAGTGCCAAAACATAGGAAATTATTCCCACAAGCATGCCGCGGAAATGATAGCGGTCGATGTTTCATGGCCGTTTGATCAATGGAGGATCGGTATTGTGGGGCCACTCCCAACGTCCACCGTACGACAGGCCGAATATTGCATCGTGGCCTGCGAGTACTTCTCCAAGTGGGTCGAGGCAATAGCCGTTAGGAAGACGACCTCTAAGGTCATCCAAAACTTCATATGGAGGAACATAGTATGTCGGTTCGGAGTGCCTCGAATCCTAATTTGCGACAATGGGCCTCAATTCAGAGCCGATGATATGAAAGAATGGTGCAAGGATCATGGGATCGATCAGCGGTTCGCTTCAGTCGGATACCCACAAGCAAACGGGCAAGCGGAAGTGACCAATCGCACCATCCTTCGAAGTCTCAGCGCTCGACTTGACGCCAAAAGGAAGGCATGGGCAGATGAGCCCGATGAGGTTTTATGGGCCTACAGGACCACCCCGCGGACCGCCACAGGCGAAACTCCATTTGCTCTTGTATATGGGTCGGAAGCCCTGATTCCCACGGAGTTGCTCCACGAAACTGCTCGAGTCTCACACTTCCAGTTGGCCCAAAACAACGAAGGGCGAGCGCTCGAGCTAGATCTCATTGAGGAGAAGCGCCATCGTGCGTTAGGACGAATGCAGCAACACAAGGCGGCTGCCGCTCGAAGCTACAACAAAAACGTTCGACCATTAAGCTTTCAAGTGGGCGATCTAGTCCTAAAAAAGGTTGAGGTGTCTAGAAAAGTTAAGAAGCTCGAGGAGAAATGGGATGGACCGTACCGTGTTGCACGAATCGCCAAAAGCAATGCATATAGGCTGGAAACCTTAGGCTCGGAATCCGAGGAGTTGCCTCGACCGTGGAATGCCTACAATTTAAAATTGTATTATCCTTAGAACCGATCCTTACGGGATTCAAATATGTAACTCCCCTCGAAGGGCCCAATTTGTAACAGCTATGCTTGTGTTAAATACATCATAAGAATTCTTGTTTTAACAACATCTACGATTAATCAGCGCTTCAGCAACGAAGCTAGGGGCTCGAGCGTAAAGCTCGAGCCCACAAAGTTAAAACAACTTGTTGAAGCTACGCTTCAGCAAAGGAGCCGAGAACTCGAGCATGAAACTCGAGCCCGCCATTCAAACCAACCCTTGGTTGGAACTAAGTTTCAACAAGTAAATTAAGGATTCAAGTAAAAAATAAAAAGCAAGGGAATAGACAAATGAGAAAGAACTAAATTTCATTAAGTCGATAGAGATTTACAACAAGACTCGAGCCTATTGCTCAAGGGAAAATCCTATTACAAGACTCGAGCCTATTGCTCGAGGAAAGAATCCTATTACAAAGCGAAAAATTGGAAAAGGTTCAAGGATCGGCAGGGGCCGCCGACTCGCTCGGGCCAGCCTCGAGCGCCAGAGAGCTCAACCACTCGAGCTCCGCCGCAGACCACTCAGGATCGGCCTCATTTGGATCAACAGAGGGGAACAGTCGATCCATAGTGGGCTCCAGCGGTTCGTCCTTTCCGTCATACGGCTTCTTCATGAGCTCGGCAAGGAGCCTTTGGACCACGAAGCCATACGGATGCTGATCAGGCTCGGACGTTTCGACGGTAGTCTTCGTCACTACCGCTTGAGCCTCGGCGTCGGGGGCGGCCTGCTTCTGAGGGCGGGGATCGGCTGCGGCTACCCCGACCCTGGAGAGATCAGCCCCTGAGACAATGAGATTCTGGGCCTGTAATTGGGCCAGGCAGAGCGCATGGCCGTCTTTGAAATCGTCAAACGCCTTAATGGCGCTGGCCTTTTCGAACATGGGCCCTTCCACGAACTTTTTCACGGCCCATCGTTCCATGGCCATCTGGGCTTTTTGGAGGAAGCCCCGAGCCTTGCGGCAGTACTTGGCCTCCATTTCGCCCTCGGCCGCCGCTCGACCAGCCGCCTGCCCCTTTACAAAGCCCTCTTGGGCCTCGAGCCTGAGGGATCGGGCCTCACCCTCGAGCCTTGAGACTTCAAGGGTTCGCTCCTCAACAGCCCTCGAAAGCTCGATCGCCTTCGCTTTGAGCTCCTTATTCTCCTCCTCCAGCAGTTGAGCCGACTGCTGAAATCCTTGGGCTTGCCTTTTCCAATCGCCACCCTCCTTTTGCTCCTCGATTTCTTTCTTAAGCTCGAGGCACTTGCTCTTGTAAAAGTGCTTCCTCGAGCGGAGGGCCTTCGCATATTGCACCAATCCATGAGTGATCGGGGCGGTGCGCTGCAAAGTCGACCAAGAGGAAGAAAGTTAGACCGATTCGGGTAAAGTCACTTGGGATTAATAAACAAAATGAAAGAATTACTTACAGACATAAAGGTGGTGGCCAGGTTACGCTCGAAGGTCTCTAACGACCATTCGGCCATGCGCTTGTGGTCGGGCTCTGTCGCTACCGACCGCCAGATGGCCCTCACGGCCTCATAGTCCGACCCCGAGCTGAGGAGGGATCGGGGTTGTCCCGCGACCAACTCGGGGACCCCTCCGGGGAAGTGTGGCTCGGCCACTGGAAGATAATCCTGGATGCGACGTGCCAGGAACTCGGCGCTCGTCTCAGAGCCCGAGTCTTCCGCTGGGTGGGCCTCGCTAGTCGACCCTTTGCCCTTCAACTTTTTGGATGGAGGGGCAGGTTTGCGGGCGGGCTTGGGAGCAGCTCTTTTGCGAGTTAGAGGCTCGGCCTCCTCCCCCTCCTCCTCATCTAGGTCGACCGTGGTGGGGCCGACCGGCCGGCTGTATCCCGCCGCGGGCCTTTTGAACAGCCCCTTGCCGAGCCCGGGGCCTTGTCGGGGTGACGGCAGCCCCGCCTCTATGTCCGCGCCGAGGATCGGGGGCTCGGCTGTAGGAAGATCGGGCCGACTTTGAACGGCCTTGTTAAGTTCCTCCAACTTCTCGGCGGTCGCCAGATCGTGCTCTGGCAAAAGAGCCTTACCCAAGCTCTGAAGGAAGGAAGTTCGGGATGCCATGAGGATGCGGGTATCTGCACAAACAACAAATCGATTAGAAACAGTTAGAGAAAAACACATCCAGCATAAATAAAGGGCAAAAAGGGGCCTATACCCAAAACAAATCCCTCCCACACTCGTCCGCGACCGATCCCCGCGGCCGCTAAGTTTTCCTCGCTGCAGAAGGTCTTGCAGTCGAGCAAGACTTGGTCGGAGCATATGTCTCGACCCAAAAACCCCATTATTAGTTCAAGCGACTCCTCGAGGACTTCATCCTTCGCGGGTCGAAGGGTCGGGGGCCGATTGTCTTCCCATTGGGTCGGGATGAGAAACCCGTCAGGGTGTTGGACGATCACGAATTCAGTCTTCCACTGATCGCCATGAGAAGAGGTCGGGATGGTGAATATTTTCTTGCCCCTTTTCTGAGACAAGCTATAAAATCCCTCGCCCGAGGAAGAAGAGGCGGAGAGGGTGTACATATGGAAGAATCGAGCCAACGTCGGCTCGAGTCTCAAGACCCTCATCAGTATAAAGAAACAGGAGATGAGGGAGAAGCACTTGGCGGTCATCTGGCTGGGGCAAACCCGTAAAGCCCGGAACAAGCTGGTGTATTGGGTGTTCCCGACCAGACGAAAACCGTTCATCACCGCATTATAGTTGACGGCGATCTCCCCGTGAGCTTGTCGACCCAGGATGTCGTCCTTAGTCGCCGCCCGGATGGCATAGGGCTCGGGCAGATTCAGTCGATCGGCAATCTTGTCGAATTGCTCCTCTGAAACTCCTCCGACTATGCTATCATGAGGAGCAGGCACTCCCCTTTCCGACTGATGGGGCTCGACCCCAGCATCTCTCGACCCTCCCACCTTCGACTTTCCCTTGGCGGCGGCAGGAATCTTGCTGCGGTACCCGCGTTGGGGCAAGGCTGCGGCCCGACCGCGCGACCGACTGGTGGTCTCCTCTTCCCGACCACTGGTAGAGGTGGTTTTATCCTTATTTAGTCCCGCGACCCTTCGGGACGAGACCTCGGCCTCCGACTCTGACTCGGTGTCAAACCCTAAGTCGACTACGTCGAAGCCCGCTGCGTAGTCCCTCACCCTCTCACTAGATCCCTCTGACGCTCCAGACATTTTATAAATTATAAAAAAGTGGAGTTGAGGGTCGAGGGTTACCTAGATAGTGGATGATGTGTTTACGCTCGAATCGAGTTCCTTCGCTTGGATGATTTTCTCGCTAAAAAGTGCTTCTGCTCGGAGTAAATAATCAGAGAATGTAAGAAATGTGAATAGGGTTATGCCCTTATTTATAATATTCTTGCCTCCGAATGCGAAAAGTCGCCATAATTACTCTTCGTAGCGCTGACGAAACAAGCACGCTTTTTGAGAACAAGCCGAGGGTCGACCTACTTTATTGTCGGTTGCGTGTAACGGTAATACCGGGTGACGTGGCCCAACCTAAAATGGCCACGTGTATCGAGCTTCAAAATGGCGACCAATTTCAAATCCCGGTCGAATATATTCGACCGGAACTTGGGGGACTCGTGATGTGGAATATTCCGGAAAATACACGTGGCGCACTCTTAAAGAGTCAATCCCCAAGTCTATCTAGTCAAAGGCCAACCCACACGTGGCCCAAGGACAAGCTCGGCGATCGACCACATGGCTCGGCCAGATGGCTCGACCGTCATAATGGCTCGCAAGTCTCTAAGGTCCCTAGCTCGACCGTAACACGCTCGAGAATCGATACTCGACTCGCTATTTCTCCCCAAGAGCGTGCCTTGAGGGTCGAGATCATTGGGCTCGAACCTGTCCCATCTCCACACAGTCGACCACACTGTAGTCGCATTAATTGCGCCGTATCCGTTCTGATTACATTCCGTACTCTATACCCGCTGAAGTGACAGACAATCATTCCATTTAAGGAATGAGTCTGACTCGAGGCACAGGCATTAAATGCCCTTCGGTCGAGGCCATTAATGCACGTACAAACAGTGTACTCAGCGTGTGTGGATCCACCCTATAAATACCCCCTCATTTATTATGAAGAGTAAGTTCTCATTAATTGCTCCAACCTCCCTTTGCGAATATTATATTCTAAACTGACTTAATTCAGTGGAGAGGCTACGCCGGAGACAATCCCCTCCGGCCAAGTAACCTTGTGCTAGTGTTTTTCAGGTCAAAGTCGGACTCCCCTCTACAAATTCAACTGACAGATCGAGGCCACGTGGTTGAAACTGATCACTTACCAAAAACCGACATCATCAAGCGCGAATTTTATTTATTTAAGAGAGAATATATGGGAAGTGAGTCGAAGTAAAGGCTTCCGTTTCCTTTCCGTTCTTTTTGAATTAGAAGTAGTAATTCATGTTTGCAACTAATCATATATATATATATGAAAATGAATAAGTGGGATGTTTTAGAAAATATGCTTATGTGTTAGTGAGATGGATTAGTTAGAATTAGTCCATTTTGCCATGTAGATTGTTTCTATAAATATGTTCATTAATTATTATTTTTGTAACTTACATATATATTTAATTGACATTCCATATATTTGTTTATATTAAAGAATTTGTAACTCCTATTTAATTATATAATTATATAACTACTTTATATAATATTGATATTAAAAATTTCATTCAAGAAATAATTTTAAGTAAATTTTAATCAGTTATACTAATTATTATGAGCTTTACGTTTATGTGCTAAATATATATATATATATATATATATATATATATATATATATATATATAGATATATATATATATAGGATTGAAGAGGAGTTTAAAACTATTTATAATTTAAATATAATATTCAATTTGTACATAAAAGCATAGTATGGAAGAATTACCATTGACAAAATATTAACACTATTTGGGTAAAAGATTATTTAGTTCTATAATTAATATTTTTTTATTTTGTATTCTTATTATCTATCATGTAATTATTTTTTTAATTTTTTTTAATTATTTGTGGGGGTCACATAATTATGTATATTTTTTCAAATGTATGTTTAATTAAATTTTATTATTATCTTAATATTATAAAATAATAAATAGTTGATTTTTTTGGAAAAACCAAGTGTTTTAATTTTATATTATGGTGGAAAAATTATATTTCATTTCAATGTGAATAAATTGATTAAGTTATTATATTTAAAAATTAATATTTTCATAATATAAATAAAATTTCAATAAAATAAATATTATTATTAATTAAAAATGAAATAATAAGAAATTGTTCAATAAAAAATAATATCAAATATACAAGAGATTCCAATCATTATTTATATAGTATATTATTGAATATATTTTTACACAAATCCCGAAAAATAGTTTACTCAAAAACATTTTATATTATATATATATAATTAGAAACGAAATCAAAGAATGGAGTGAAACGTTTATTCATGTGAAAAAAATAATTTACAATAATATTAATATTATAGAATAATATTTATTCATAATTTTAAAATTCTTTAGGTAAGTTAAATATATTTTCATATAAATATCTTTCAAAATATATTATTTCAATTATAATAATAATAATAATAATAATAATACCTATTAAAATAGTCTTACGTATCATTGGTATATTTTCTTATGTACAACCAAATTAATTTAGAAATTTTTCTATAATCAATATTACAAATCATTACCAACTTATTATTAGCGAAATGGGGGAAAATGTTGCAAATCATTACCAACTTATGACCTAAATGCTAGATTTTCTTTTTTTTCTTTTTTGATTTTTCTAAATTGTATATATTTTTGCAGGAAAATATGAAGATTTATTAAAAAAAAATGGTATAATTATAAAAGTGATGATGTTGTTCCCTTGATACTTCTATGAAATATTTTCAAAAATTAATTTGTTCTCTTAATTAAATAATTGCACTAAGTTGAGTAGCTTTTCTGTGATATTTCATATATAAAATATTTTTCTGTTAATTTGTGATTTTTATTAAAATTGCCAGTATCTATATCATAATTAAAATTAAAATTAATTCAATGATTCTAAATTAACTACCCGTGCAATGCACGAGGTTAAAAACTAGTTGCAATTATAATAATAGATATATCATGATGTATTGATGTTTAGAAGCTCTGTATCTCTAGTTGAAATTATAGATATAATCATAATCTCCTCTGCCCAGATTTCTAATTTCCTTTTAAGAGTTAATTAGACAGCTTAAATTAATAAAATTATATATATTTAGCCATCATCAGATAAAGCAAATTAAGAACTAATAATATTAATAATCATGGAGCTAGCTAGCATGCAGTGCTAATGCATTAATTTTAATATGATCTACTGGCCTGGCTTTTACAAAAGTGCCAAAGCCTTTTCACTTTAGCTTTTAATCTTATTGGTGCAGTTAAAGTTGCCAAATAAAATTTAGACGTGAATTATGGTTACTCTTGATTCACAAAGTAGAGTAAAACCTTTTAAGTTTAGTACTTGTCTTTTTTTTTTGCTGGTGGAATTGAACGATTAGTACTTGTCTGGTTTCCCACTCATCAATTAATTATCCAAAGCAACAAATTAAAAACAGATCATATCTCAAGTTTCTATTAGGATTATCATCCATCATATCATTTTTCGACTATTTAGCAAAGTTTCAGTTACCCTATGACCAGAAAAAGAAAAAAGAAAAAAAAAATCAAAGTGCAATCATTAATTTCAATATATATCTTTTTGAAAACTGAAATTTTTGAGCCCTGGCCTTGTATGAGTGATTTTGAATCCGTACGTACTTTATTTCATGAAAATTTAATTATAAGCAATATATATCAAAGTTGTTCTTTAGTAATATATATATATATATCAATTAATTAAATTAAAAATAGTTTTACAAATTTCAGATGTGTTGGTTCATATATAACGTCATCGGATTGCATCATTGCAGTCGTCAATTCAGCAGCCATATATATATATAAGACTTGGTTTTTTTATAATTATATTTAGCTATAAATTAAGATAGCTATTAGTGGCTTGTACACTAGCTTTTCCACAGTTAATCCACGAGAATGCATGCAGGGACCATTTGATCATTCATAATAAAAGCCAAAAAAATATATAAGAAGAAAAATGCTTTTGATATTTTTAGATTATCTATATCAATATTTAAACACGTACACACACAATAGACAAAGGAGATCGATCGATCGAGTCCTCTGCGTCAGGACTCAGGATATTCAACATATATTCATCGTATATACTGATTAGACTTTTCAGAAATTTCCTTGCATTTTACTCTGTAAAGTAAAGCTACAATTTACCAAATAAATGAAAAAAGTAAAGCTAGCTAGCGACCACAAATTCACAAATTAAAGAAAAAAGGATATGTATATATGTTCACACCTAAACAATTAAGCAGTCAAGCACCTTTCACTTGATAAAGCTGGATTAGAAGTCGAGCTAGCTAGCTAGCTAGATTAAAATTTAATTAATCTAAATATTTCATAAGCTAGCTCGATCTCAACATCACTAATTTTGACGTTGTTAGAAATTTTGTTCAAACCGCAATTAAATCTTTGGTAATTTACAATTGATCAGGAAAGATTTAGTCATTAATTGATCAACAGATATTGTCTAATCTAAAACAAAATTTAGGACGTGTCTTGCACAATTAATGTTCTGTAGCTGCTTTGTTTTAATATATAAAACTTATTAAAATGAGCAGACACAAGTGGGGTTTGGTCAAACATTCACTTTATTCCTTCTCCACTTATTAATTCGGCTCTTTGTTTATTATCTTTCCATAACCCTCCTCAAACATGCATGTAATTAATTAATTAGGAGAGATTCATCCATCTTGAATTCTTGATTTAAATATTAGGGATTCGATCTCTATTTTGGGTATGGATCAATAAAGAATAATCACTGTGTATATATATGTTCACAGTTAATATTCTGATCTTGATAAAAAAATATAATATATATATATAATACAATATAATCATAATCGGATAATTAAGGGCAAATTACCCAAACTCCACTGAGCTAGGTTTATGGTATTCACGAAAAATACCTTGAAATCTTACATTTATATCATGTGGGGAGTAAATGTAAGGTTTCAAGGTTAGTGGTATTTTGGACTTTTTAAGTTAATTACGTGAGGGGATTTTTAATAATTTTCCCTAAAAAATATTAAAACTCTGCAGGCGAATTGGACGTGAATTTCTTTAGAAAGTTAAGTTTTCCACGTACACAAATCGATCCCGACAGGGCCCGGCCCGATAAAAAAGTAACAACTTTAAACATTGATTCAGTTCTATATAAACCTCATCATCGCCAGTACTTCAACTGACAACATAAGAGAGAGAGAGAGAAAGAGATGAACATCTAGATCATAGAGCGAGATAGGAGAAAGAAAGAGATATTATTCTAGTGTAATATATATAATCTGATTCCGATTTCCAAATTGAATTCCAATAATAATGAGTGAGGTCCTGCAGGAAATAAACTCAAG
The DNA here is from genome assembly GCA_958496215.1 of Verbena officinalis. NCBI lineage: Eukaryota > Viridiplantae > Streptophyta > Magnoliopsida > Lamiales > Verbenaceae > Verbena > Verbena officinalis. Next base: position 35,281,962 of record OY292390.1, read on the forward strand.
CCCGATATCGATACCATCACAATTAGCACAAGATCATCATCAATATTCAGCAGCGACTTCAAGTACTCCATCAACATGCTGTTATCATGACGATTCCAATATTCCAAAGACCCCTAGAAGCCCATTTTCCATCATGATTTCGTCGACCCCTAATTTGGCCAGTCCCATGAAAAAAGCTATTTCAAGCATGCAAACATATCTCGAAGAAATGGGACATCTCACAAAGCTTGATCCTCAGGATTCATGGCTTCCAATTACCGAGTCCCGTAATGGGAATTCATATTACGCCGCTTTTCACACGCTCAGCTCTGGAATTGGATTCCAGGCTCTTCTTCTTCCCATTGCTTTCACAGCTCTTGGCTGGTAGGATTAATTAAGCTAGCTAGAATTAATTCATTCATTATAATTTTTCTATCTATTTAGTTTGTATAAAAAATTAATCTGATGATCTTCTCGTTCTTTTAACAGGGTTTGGGGAATTATAAGCCTGAGTTTGGCTTTTGTATGGCAATTATACACTTTATGGTTACTAATTCAGCTCCACGAATCCGTCCCTGGGACGCGCTACAGCCGATACCTCAGGCTTTGCATGGCTGCTTTTGGTAATCATCTCATTATTATGTTCTAATTTTCTAGAGTAGTAAAAAAAAAATGAAAATAAAAAGCTGATGATTTCTATTTTCTTTTTTCCAGGTGAAAGGATGGGGAAAATGTTGGCCCTGTTTCCAACTCTATACTTAGCAGGAGGAACCTGTGTTAGCCTAATAATGATGGGAGGAAGCACATTGAAAATCTTCTTCCACACTGTCTGTGGTACAACCTGCAATGCCAATTCACTCTCAACTATTGAGTGGTACATAGTTTTTGTGTGCTCGGCGGTGATTTTATCTCAGCTTCCCAATCTCAACTCCATAGCTGGGATTTCTCTGATCGGCGCAATCACCGCCATCACTTATTGTACTCTAACATGGGCACTGTCTGTATATTTATCCAAGATTAGACCTTTGGGTATATCGTACGAGCCTGTCAGGACGAAATCAGATATTTCCAACGTTTGCAGCGTTTTGAACGCTCTTGGGATCATTGCGTTTGCTTTTAGGGGCCACAATCTTATATTAGAAATTCAGGTCAGCAGTTTTGATATAATATCATGTACATAAATAAAATAAGAAAAGGGGATGATAGACAGAATTGATCTGGATCTGTGTTTGCAGGGAACCATGCCTTCATCTCTCAAGAACCCATCAAGTGTGCCTATGTGGAGAGGAGTCAAATTTTCATATCTAATCATCGCATGCTGCTTGTTTCCAATGGCTATAGGCGGTTATTGGGCCTATGGGAATTTGGTGAGACCAAAACTAAAATTAATCATATATACAAAACAACAATTGGGTATATATGGCCATAAATAATTTTCTTTACAAAACTGCCCATTTGGCATTTCGAGATCCAATCCATTATCAAGGGCAAATTACATAGAGTACCCCTTAAGTTTGCCATGATTATAAAATACCCCCCTCTATTTCCAAACTTTATGGAAAACCCCCTGAGATTAGTGAAACTTCACAGCTCTAAATTCTAATCAGTAAACACATATGAATTGTTCCAGATACCCACAAACGAAGGGATGTTAAGCGCATTAGACGAATACCACAGAAACGACACATCAAGGGCCATTTTGGGACTAACAAGTCTATTTGTTGTGATCAATTGCCTTACTTCGTTCCAGATCTACGCCATGCCAGTTTTTGACAATCTGGAATTCAGATACACCAGCAACAAAAACGAGCCATGCCCATGGTGGCTTAGAACTGGAATAAGAGTGTTTTTTGGCTGCCTTGCTTTCTTCATCTCTGTTGCGCTCCCATTTTTGAAAAGTTTGGCAGGTTTGATTGGAGGAATCGCCTTACCTGTCACTCTAGCATATCCCTGTTTGATGTGGATTATGATAAAGAACCCTCAGAAATATAGCTCAATGTGGTGGCTCAATTGGTCCCTTGGAATTTTAGGAATGCTGTTGAGCATTCTGCTGGTGTTTGGAGCTGTATGGACTATAGCAACACAGGGAATTTCGATCCACTTCTTTAAGCCAGAGTAAAGGGGTGTTTGAAAACACTACTGCTTTTGGAGAAGCTAAAACCGTAAAAAAAGTGGAGTAGAGTTGAGTGTTCGGAGATTAAAGATAAGAAGCACTTTACTACACTGAAGAAACTTTATTTATTTACGAAAATAACCTAGAAGCTAGCTAGATGCTTAAAACAACAAATAGGCTGCTAGGTGCTTCTAGCTTATCTTTGCTTAAATTAAGAAGTTAGGAGTCTTTGGAAAAATCAAAGCACTGAAAAAAAAAGGCTATAGCAAATAAATGCTTTGTTTAGAGTTTGGAAACACTACCTAAGTAAAGCAAATTGCTGCTGAGAGATGCAAATTCCTGCAAAATCAGTATTCTATGTACTAGTAGAATGAAAATTTGGATGCAAATTAATAGAGAAGCATTCACCATTTCTTTGTACAATAAATGGTCAGAAAAATCCCTGACCAGATATATTCAACAATTAAAGAAGGAAAAAAGGAAATTTGTAAAACATTTGGTGGATAATATCAGCAAGATTTAGGTTCAATTACATATACAATGAATAAAAGGAATTAATACTGACCAGAAGCCAAGAACACTCGAACTGTACAGGAAAAACTTGATGATTTGTATGTGAAATTTTTTCGAGTTGACTGTCATCTACATAGATAATGGAAGAAGCATCCTTCGCTGCTTCTTCTTAGCTAGCCTTACTTGCTTTGTAAGTTTCATGCATAAAAGCAATAGCAGCGTCATACATAACGAGAGAAAAGCAAGCCTTAAATGCCTAAAATATAATGAAACAGCTGAGAAAACAAAGAATGCTAGAATCACAAGCTCCCATATAACAAAGATTGCAACATCCACCCTGCAAAGAATAAACAAGATAAATATCACATCAGAAGCTGTATTTAAAGATAAAGTTTTTCCTTTTTTCTTTATATTCTAATATCCAAACAATAGTTCAATACCGAATCAATCCTTAAGATTTCCAGACGCCCATCGATGAAAAGCTATCAAAAACCCGTTTTGTAGGATCAAAACTAAATTTTTGTTAAAAGAGTTCCCAAACCCTTGAATATGAACGTTCAACAATTAAATAACGCATACGCAGAAACCCCAATATTATCTAATTTGAGCTACAAACACCCAAAAACTCAAACTTTATGGTCAAATCACCTACAGTATAAAATCATTCAAATAAATGAACAATTAAACAAGCCAAAGAACCAACCGTAAGCACATATATAGAGATGTGACTTCTCAGAATAGAAAGGGATTAGAAAAATAAAAAGATAACCTAGAAGAAGCGAGAACGGAGGCCCAATCATACTTGGATCGAATCTGATACTCTCTGAGCTGCTCCGCCAACTTTGATCGCGTTATCATGATTCTTATCTCCCCGCGCCGCCGCGGTTAGTTTCTCTTCGTCTTTCTCGTTTGGCCAGTGAAGGAGAGGCTGACCACCACGACGGCGATTTCAAACTGGCGATCGGAAAAATCAAAAAATGAAAGTAACTAATAAGTTAATGAATAATATTCCTTTTTTAATTATTGTTTATTGATTTCTACATTGATATTTGCTTACTCTTTTGTGATAAATTTTTTTAATTTCATTATCACTTTTCATGTTTTCAGTTTTCTCTCTCTGATAAATTTATATCTATGGTCAAAACTTAAATAACTGTAAGAGCTCCTTAGACGTCTGTATCAATAGATTAGTTATAAATTTATTAGCAATTTATAATTTAACTAATTTAACGATTTATTTACATTGTTTATGAATAGATAAAATAGCTACTATTTTTTCACTATATTATTATTCATAGTGATAATCCAATTAGTCTAAAGTCCACCTCCTTACACAAGGCTCCAAGCAAATCAAAGTAAACATGTTTTATGATTTATTATCTAACTATCTATCATAATCTAAGTAAGTAAACTAGCTCTAAGTATTTAGTGAAACCTGCAAGTGCGTGGTGTGATATAATTGGCAATACGAGTTGAGTTTGTAGAATTGGCCTTAGGTTTGATCCAAATTAAGGGCTCTCAAGGTAGAATTTTTCAAACCGTTAATTCACACCAGGAAAAAAAACAATATTTTGAAAACTGGACTCGCCGGTTCGACTGGTGACCGGAGAATGGTACGGTCCGGTAGACCTCTTAGAAATAGTGGGGACTGAAACTGGACAGAACCGGCCCCAAAACCGGTGCCGGTAAACCGGAGTGCCGATTGGTTTAATATTTCAATATTTTTTTTGTATAAAAAAGAAGAAATTGAGTGTAGAAGCTAGGATTTGAACTTGGGACTTAACCCAACTATAGAAGGAAGCTAAACAGTTAAGCTATACTTATTTTTGTTTTTAGTGTTGGGTTTTATAGTTTACATTTACCATTTTCCAAACAAACTTGCACATACTTGTGTGATATTATTATTTCTATCTTTTTTATTATAGTTTTTTCCTTATGAATATATAAGCCAATTATTATTTCTTCTATTTTTTTTGTCATTTCTTTTGAAATATACAACATTCATCGATTTTATTTATTCTTTATGAATACATTGAAATTATTTCAATTCAAGTTTTTTGTATGTTCAGTTGTTAAATACTAATTGATTTTGAAGTGTTTTATAACTTAAAGAAGTTATAAAATAGTGTTTTATTTTATTGCTTGTACTTCAAATAATATGAAATAAATTATAGAATTTTATTATTTTATGCATTTATAAAATTATATATATAATAATAATTATGATATCATGCCGGTCAAATTGGTTGAACCGGTGACCAGTGAGACTGTCGGCTCGACCTCCGGTCCGCTTTTTAAAATATTGGAAAAAAGTAAGTATTGAAATGAATGGTTCTCAATATAGGATTTCCCGAACCGACAATTTACAAAAAAAATTAAGTATTGAATTGTGATCTCGACCAAAAAAAAAAAGGTACTGAGTTGGTCCGGCCCAAATTCAGAACTCCAAGGCCCACTTTGGGTATTAGAGAACTGAACTTTAACAAGCCCAATTTAAAAAAATATATATTATATTTACTCCACACCAAAAGACCAAAAAGAAAAAAAGATATCAAATAAAACATATAGGAATAACTAAACGAATTCAAAATTTTCAGAGTAAAATAACAGACTAAGAAAAGGAATTAAAATAGTAAGTAGTACAAATCATGTTATCAAATGAGAAAGAAACACCACACCCATTGATGGTGTCCCATATTTTTCAATACACGTCACCGATGACACAAAAAATAAATAGATTGATAAAATGAAATTATTATGAATAGATTCGCCAGAAAAGAATCTATGGATGATGTTCGGTTTGATCGACGTAACATGGCAGAAAGCACAGAGAGTTGAAAGTTTAATAGCTGAGGATCTATAATCCACGAATATGGATACTGTAATATAGATTTTTTTCAAGGAATTCATCTCTTAAAGGTACACTCGAAAAGTTTCCTTCTTATGAAAAGACGAGCATTTTTTAATTTTTTTTTCAACAAAAGATATAGATTTTTTTCAAAATTTATCATTAGATAGGATCTGACATGATGATCCGACACAATTTTTGATACAATATAATAATGTATGGTAATTTATGTAGAAATATTTATATATCATAGTTGAGTATGTAGGATAATGACGTCTAAGAAAGTAACAAAAGATCATTTCTGGTACCATTGGTTTGACTATTGAGTGAATCACTGAATGTCTGAATCAACATTGAAAAATTGGTCATTTTTTGAAACTATAATGTGGCCATGACTAACGTGTTTGTCTGTTTGGGAAAATCATGTTATTTTACGTCATTTTAGGTAATTTGCTATTTTACTCTAGGGTTTATTAATTTTTTTTTGGTGAATTTAGAATTTTAATTTGTACACATGGAAATACAATAATTGAAGTAAGTTAGTAATTTTGATGGAAGTAAATGAATTTTAAAAAAATTAAATTAAAAATTATAAAAAAAATGTTATGGTCATTATTGTGTTTGAGCAAAGGTGTTCAAGCTTGTTAGTCGAGCAGAGAAAATGATGGAACGGTATTAGTATTACCAATTAACGTTGGCTACATGAAGATGCTCCTTGCAAGAGGAAATTATTGATATTTTCTTTAGTTATATAATGATGGAATGAGCATTGGAGGAGGATGCAAATAATGGAGCTTAAAGGTGCTCAAAATTGTTTAGAATTATTTACCAATTGCAATAAATTATGGAGTACTTTTAGGCGGAAATCCTGTGTGTAGGGAGAGGTCGATCGGGTTTATTTGATACTAGGGTTTTTCCTAGTGGGGAAGATATTTAAGATTTTGACATGTGTCTTATGATTATCAATCATGATCTTAAATCCTTTCTTGATTTTAATCATAAGACATATGTCAGAATCTTACAATATCATCCCTACTAGGGAAGACCCTAGCATCAACCTAACCGGTCGAGAGACTTCTAATCGAGCTCTCACATAGTCATTATTGCAAAACTAGGTTTAGGGTACGTGATGTCAGATGATTAATCGCTGATCCATGTTTTAAGGTCAAATAAGTACCTTACCCTTTATTTAATGCAATGTGAGCTAAGGAGAGGCTTGTCTAACTTGAGTTTGACATTCACCTGGAATAGGTATCTAGGATTGGTGAACCACTGAATAGCTGAGCATGCAAGCCAGCGGTGGTGTCGAGCTTCAAGATGTTGGTTGATACGAGAAGTCGATCTCAACCATTTTTAGTCAGGCCATAGCTATGTTCCGGGAGACACTTGTGTTTATTATACTTTGCTTAACTTGAGATTCAGTGATAAAAAAGGCTTAAGTAGCTAACCTAGTTATTGTCGTAACTCAGATAAGCGGTACCGAAATAGTGACTTTAATTAATGCTTAACTTGTGGTCACAATATACCTAGCTTTTTCAATAAGTTCATGATTTAATGAGTTTTCATGAATTAGGATAGCACTTCGTATTTAGGCCGAGATCGAAATTGACGAGGTCTGTTTTTGGTATGCGATTGTGGTCGTCCACGTGTCCAAGCTCGTCAGTTGAATTTGTAGAAGTATGAACGACTTCGACCTGAAACACACGAATACTAGAGTTACTTGGCCGGAGAGGGTTGTCTCCGGCGTAGCATTTCCGACGCTCAAGTCAGTATTGATGAACTGAAACGAGTGAAAGGTAGAGTGCTGTCGAAGCTAATAAGAGTACTTACCAACCATAATAAATGTTGGGGGTATTTATAGTGGTGGATAACACACACTAAGTACACCTCCTAGAGTGTGCATTTAATGCATCGACCGGCAGGCATTTAATGCCTGATCAGAGAGTTGCAAAAGATCTGCAATATTCTTTAAAATAGGGAATATTCGTGTCAGAATTGTCCAGTCCAAGATACAGATGTCTGGCGGCTGCTTTTAATGCGCTGCAATACAACGATCGCCTGCTGAAGGCTAAATGGTCGAGGACGACCTACTTGGACGCGTCTTGTGACGATTTGGCCTTGGGCCCAAAGGCTATCTTCTATTGTCTTGGAGTGGGTGGCTTGCCTTAAGGTGCCTTACGACGATCCTGACCGCACCGATCTTAGCAACTCGTGGTCGGCCGTCGACTAGGCGGTCTTTTGCAGGGTGGTTTTGACATCACGGTCATCGACCAATCAACTGGGACATCCTGACTAAATCCACGTGGCAATTCGACCGCTAGGATCATGACACGTGGATTGTCAGAAATATCCGCTATCATAAATAATATCACATCATCAATTAATACACAAGTATGTGAATAAAGTTGCATTACAAAATATAATAAAGTATATATCTATCATAAGAAAAAACTTGAATCCGCATAGGAGTTTTAATGAAGAGGGCTTTTAAACGATATGTGAATTTACGAAGTCCAGACGGTCGAGATATTAGAATTTCATTCACCTATGAAAAACTCCCTAATTTCTGTTATTTGTGCGGACTTTGCGATCACACGGAGAGATTGTTTGGCTAGATTCGAGGATTGGTTTGTGGATCCAGCGCCCAATTATCCGTACGGGGAGGGATGAACCTCAGGAGAACATTATTAATGAAAAGAGAATTCCAGGAGCTCAAGGCAGATCGCCGCCTCGGCGACTTCCCTCCCCACCGCCGACCGACATCAGGATTGCGAGTCTTCGACATTCAGTTCAGCCTCCAACTGTCATTCCGAATTCTTCGCAACAGCAGCCTAACGAGGAGCGAATTTCTCGGCAGATTCAACCCACTTTACGTGGTGAAGTTCCCGATAGTCATGCACATGTGATCAATAACGTGCATGAAAAGTCCTCTTTACCAAACCAATCCCAATTTCTTAATGATGGCCCATCCAAATTTGAAAAGGGAGGCCATCTGGCCTCAACACAAAACACTATCACCCAATGCCCACATCTCTCCAAGCCCAACAAAAATTGAATATCCCAGGAATTGGGCCAGCCCACACACAAAGTCAGACAATTAAACCTCCGGCCCCACCACCCTCTTCTCCTTACTCCAGCCCGCCTGAAGTCACTCAACCCATAATCCCTTACGTTCCTCAATACATCCATCAACCAATCTTAAGTCATTCAATTGGCTCAAATTCGACACCACCAACTATCAATAGCCCCCCTGATAATCAAGTGATTCCTAATAATTTCATCACTAACACTGATAAACTTTTCCATGTTGATACTTGTGTTCCTCAGGTTAAGAAGAGACTGCAGTATTCACATGCCGAGGAGTCCCGACCGTTTGATAATCATTCTCCCTCACCGGAGGAGTTTCCTCACCGGATGAAAAAATAGAATATATATGCAACTCCGCTGCCAACTAGCTTTGCGCTTCCCCCGCTAGACTTGGTGAATGTTCCTCTTGTATTCCCGACAGTCCCACCACCGACACCACAGAAACGGAAACAACGTAAATTCAGGGGCAAGCACTCAATCTCCACGCAGAATTCTTCCAGAAACCCTAACCCTAGACTTCGAATCGGGAATTAGGAGCAGAAAAGTGATCAAGGGTCATGGCCTGCTAACGATGACAATCCGGCGGAGGCTGCCGCACAGCCCCGCCCGGAGCTATGAGTTACTTAAGTTAGAACTGCCAGGGTTTGAGGGGTCCCGGGCGAGTTCAGTGCATTCGATCTCTTCTACGAGATTATAACCCCTCAATCATCTTCTTGTGCGAGACTAAGTGCAAAAAGAGGACAGTTGATTCTTTGAAACGTAATTTAAATTTTAATGGAGTACACGTCGACTGTGTTGGAAAAAGTGGGGGATTGGCTCTATTGTGGAAAAGGGATTTACAAGTTAGTTTGCAAAGTATGTCGAAGAATCATATTAACGTGTTTGTGGATAATCCGGATGCTGGGTCTGAGTGGAGGTTTACAGGGTTTTATGGGGATCCTGATCAATCTAAGAGACACCAATCGTGGGATCTATTGCGGCTTCTGAGTAGTACATCGAGCAAACCATGGGTTCTATTGGGAGATTTCAATGAAATATTGTCTAATGATGAACTTATGGGAGGGGCTGAACGAAGACCGAGCCGATTAGCAGGATTTTGAAATGTTTTATTTGATTGTGGATTGGCTGATTTGGGTTTCAGAGTAAATATTTTTACTTGGTGCAACAAGTAATTTGAGCCGGATACTATTCGAGGTAGGCTTGATCGTGGTGTTGCTGATTGCAATTGGAGAGCTATTTTTCCTCTGTCTAACATTAATCATATTCAAACTCCAGTTTCGGACCATGGAGTAGTTCTCTTGTCTATTACTAATGGGCCAGTTAAAGTGGTGAGAAGGGCTCACCCATTTTGGTTCGAGGCTTATTGGGCGAGGTCCGATGATTGTGCTCGGGTTATTAGTGAATCTTGGGCTCCTTATATTGGACGCAATACAACTGAGACTGTTATGATTAATGCAGAAGCTTGCCGGATTGGCCTTCTGACTTGGAGAAAATCTGTGAAACAACCTGGACGTGATTTGCAAGCATTGGAGAAACGTCTCATGAGGTTACAACAAAGTACTCTCACTACTGCATCACGAGAAGAGGAAAAAAATCTTAGATCAGAAATTCATGAAAAAATCCAATATGAGGAAACAAAGTGGAAGCAACAGTCTAAGGAACATTGGCTTAAGGAGGGAGATAGGAATACAAAAATTTTCCATGAAAAAGCCTCGGCTAGAGCTGAAAATAATAGAATCAAATTGCTTATTGATGATATGGGAGTTCGGTGCACTTCAAAAAAAGATATACAAGGAGACATTGAAAAATACTTTGGGAGTTTGTTTAAATCTGATCAAGGTTCATTGGCGGACATTGAAGAAGCGCTGGAGTGTATTCAATCAGGCCTTACGACATCCATGCAAGAAGAGATGACTCGAACATTCACGATGGAGGAGGTAATGACGACTTTAAAGAATATGTATCCCTTGAAATCCCCTGGCCCCAACGGGCTCCCCCTTTCTTTTTTCAACATTATTGGTCAATTGTGGGTCGTGATGTAATAAATTGTGTACTTTGTAGAAAGAATAAGAAAGAGTGTGATCTTGAAGAAACAAGTTGTGAGAAGGACGAGGAGTACAATGGGAGAAATGATGATGGCGTTACTTCCTGTAAAAGGAACTCTAATCAAGAAACAGGAGGAGGACGTGACAATTGTCATTGAGGATACGAAAAGTGCAAGAATCAGTCGGAAGAACGAAATAGATAATGACAGTGATGATGGACCTTACATTGGGATTTTCTGATTCTTGGTCGTAATGGACGAGAATGTGTGTCTTGGATGAGCCATGAGCTATTTACCTTTATTTTCTTCTTCGTCGTTAGCTTTGTTTAGGGTTTTTGTAATCCCGTTTTTCGCATGACTTTGGATTCTATTTTTGTTGTGAATGATGTTTTATAATGTATTTTAATTGCTCTTAAATGTTCGTTTTTAATTCGCGTTATCAGAATTTTTATAGATTATACTCCTCTTAACTAACCCCGAAGTCCGGAGGAGAATCTGAGGACAGATTCTCTTGAAAAGGGGAGTATTGTAACGACCCGAATATTTTAATTATATTATTAATTATTACGCGAATTCTTTCTTGCCTAATTTCTCGATCTATCCAATTGGATTAATTAATCTTATGGAAAAGATTGATTTAACCTATCTTTTAAATGCCCTCAATTACTTAAATTACATAAATGCCCTTAAAAGCCTAAATGACCATTTTACCCCCCGAGATATTTTCCTAAATATCTACCTATCTCTCTCATTCTCTCATTACACACAAAGAAGGAGAAAATAAGAAAGGAAGGAGAAAGAAGGAGAAGAAAGGAGGGAATCTTCCCGATGCCCTACCGAGCCCGTTTCTCGACCGATCGACGAGCCGTGAAAACCCAAATGATCCTCACTACATTCTCTACTGGTAATCCTTTTACCCCATTTCATTTCGTTCCCTCTTCATTAAGATTTTCGTGGCTTTTGTATAGGAATTTTATAATATTAGGATTTTCGTGTTTAGGAAGAATTACTTGACCATTTTACGTGATTCTTGTGTCTATGTGTAGCTAATATGGTATAGATGACTATATGTGAAAATTAGGATGTTTTATGGAATAAATTAGGAGATGTATGAATTTAAATGTTGGTTTCGCGTGTGAGGTTTCGCGATCTGCTGAGTCTGCTGCTCAGTAGATCCACACGGGCGAACGCACGGTCTTGATCAAGACCGTGCAGGAGCCCGTGCGCAGCCCTTTTCAACCTGCACGGGCTTGAGCCCGTGCACAGGCCCGTGCGCAGGCCCGTTTGCACCTGGACGGTCTTGGCACCATGCTCAAGACCGTGCGTGAGACCGTGCACCTCTATTTGTGCTTGCACCGGCTTGCCAAGCCCGTGCGTTGGCCGGTGCAACCTACTTAGTGGATTTTCTAGCCTTTTCCTTCTTGCACTTCGGGAATTGGGTCAACCCCACTCATTTAAATGTTGACTTTTCACATACGACCTCCGAATATCAATCCGATTTCACCTATAGCTTCCTCGAGCCTCGGGACTTGATATTCTTCATAATTTATAATTTATCCGACCCTATTTGACCGTCAATTGACACCTTTCTCATGTAGGGATTTTATCCCACCTTTCCCGTTCCTTATCCGTTTGATCTCGTATTCGCGAGAGAGCGTCCTTATATTATTTTAAACATGCCTACGTGCCCTAATTGCGTTTAAGTATGCCTTTAATATTTAATTTATATTCTTTCATTATCTAGAATTTCATTTACCTTTCCTTAGTTGTTATTCCGTATTTTATATATCTTCACATGTTTAATTACCTGGCTTTCCATATTGCAACTGTAGCATGATTGAGGTTCCATATGAATTGCCGTGCGTCATCTGTTGTCTTGTGTCTTGCTTTTAGTATTGTCGGTCTTGTTTTCATCCTCTAGGCCCTGTGTATTACAGGTGGGACCAACAAGGGAGAAACCTGACTACCGTCTGCTTTCATACTATTTGAGCCAGGTAAGGGTTTTAAATTGTTTTCAACTGGAGTAAGAACATAGTTACTTAGGTTTGCGAAATAAACCAATATCCCGCTTTCTTATTACTTGTTGTATTGTCTTTACTATTTCTCTATCTGCTTAGTCAAACCGTTTTGATAGTAAACCAAAATGTTTTAAATACTTTCAACTAGAGGCAAGGAAAACCCATTTGTTTTAAATGCGAACTTTGGTATCTCGACCTCGCAATTATAACCTTGTCTCGAATGGCCCATTTGGCCTCCCAAACCCCGATTTCTCGCTTTCGAATGGCCCTTTTGGCCACCCAAACTATCATTGATTTCAAAAGCGAGTCATAGATTGATTAATGACTTGGGCCCGGAGTATACAGGAGGTGAGCCTGGGGACGAGCGTCTAGGGCAAATCCCGATGTGTACTTCTAGCGTGTTAACTTGAGCCAGCTAGGAGGTTGGCTAGCCTGAGTTGATACGAACGGTGGTGCTAACAGCGTCTCCTTAAAACTCTGTATAGTATTGTTGGTGGTGGAGTACTTGACTATATGCTTGCATGTTTTTCAATTGTGTCACGACCCCCGGGCGCGGAGAGGAGAACCCTCACTACGGCGCCCGTTGGACGCGCGGGTATAAGCTTCGAATCCACTGTGCACAACCCTAAAGTTTGGCTTAGGAAGCACTTGCCAAAAGGGATTAATCCATATTGATTGTACATGAATTCTAACTTATAAACCCTTCGAATTACATTTGAATTTCCGATGTGGGACGGAAATCAACTCACACGGCCTGTCCACACAACCTGCTGCAAGGCCGTGAGTACCATCCTCACGGCCTCACCACATGGCCGTGACATGAGGCCGTGTGAGGCCTCAAATTGCTCACGGCCTCTCCACATGGCCACACAAGGCCGTGAGGCTCTCTCTCAAATTGGGGCGTTACAATTCGTCCCTCCTTTCAGAGCGTAATGTCCTCATTACGTCGTGACATAGGCCCCTTGCTCCCCGTCAGTGGAGAATGTGGAGCGCGGCTCCCCACACACGCGGAGCCCCTTTTAGAGGTGACACTAACGATGTGGAACATGCATTCCCACGACTGACGGCTGGCTCTGATACCACTTGTCACGACCCCCGGGCGCGGAGAGGAGAACCCTCACTACGGCGCCCGTTGGACGCGCGGGTATAAGCTTCGAATCCACTGTGCACAACCCTAAAGTTTGGCTTAGGAAGCACTTGCCAAAAGGGATTAATCCATATTGATTGTACATGAGTTCTAACTTATAAACCCTTCGAATTACATTTGAATTTCCGATGTGGGACGGAAATCAACTCACACGGCCTGTCCACACAACCTGCTGCAAGGCCGTGAGTACCATCCTCACGGCCTCACCACATGGCCGTGACATGAGGCCGTGTGAGGCCTCAAATTGCTCATGGCCTCTCCACATGGCCACACAAGGCCGTGAGGCTCTCTCTCAAATTGGGGCGTTACAAATTGGGAGTTATAAGGAGAGGGCCCATTCTCGTCGGGACACATTATTTGCATGATTTATTGCATTTGTTGCTTGTCTAATTATTTTACGGCTTTCGTCACAAGTCGAAGCACATTCCGGTTCTCTTCATTTATCATATGTATTTTCCTATATATATATACATATAAAACCCGGAAGTGTGACTCGTGCTTGCCACCGTAAGCCTCCTTTATTATTCAATTAATTAGTTGAATTACGAGCCGTGTTTATTTATCGATTCCAACTTATTTATATCATGTTTTTCGACCCGTAACAGCTTCGTAACTCAACTAATATCCTTTCAATTTATCGGCTTGATATTACGTGCAAATGTTTTAAAGGATCCGGTTCGTCAACCTTTTGTGTTTTCAAATAAGCCGAACCCGAGTGTTGCTTTGTGTCATTTTACAACTTATATTTCGTTATTCGTATTCTTTCTCAAAACGGGCAACACTCACCACTTTAAGTTTTAAAAAGATAAATGACGAACTGTGATCAAAACCCCCCCTTACTGAGTATCATTTATACTCACCCCTGCTATTTTGGTTCTTGCTTCAGGTAGACAGGTGGCGACGTCACCTAGCTTGTCAGTCGGCATCAGCAGGTCTAGATAGGCTCAGTCTTTCTGGTTTGTCTTGTCAGTGGTCCCAACAACCGTCGAGTCTTGTTTATTGTATTTATTTACTTTACGTACTTATGTGCCCCTGATGTGGGATAGTTGACGATATCTAGGATTGTACAGGATAGACTAGTTGAGCCATGGATGGCACTACGTGTTGTTATTCTATTGTATTTCGAATTTCACATGTTTAATTGATATTATGTTAGTCTCGTAGGCGTTTATGGAATTTATCTGTTTACTTTATAATCGCTTCCGCATTCTCTGTTTTATTGTGGTTGTTGTTGGGATGGTTGTCGCTGTTGCCGATGGTTGTTGCTTGAGTGCCGTTCGCCGGAGTGAATTTTTGAGTTAAGGCTCCTCGCTGAAGCTCGGGAGTTCGCTTCGGTGCGGATGTGGCGGTCCTTCTTCAGGGGGCGCTACAGTCAGTGGTATCAGAGCCTAGGTTCCCATAAGGAACCGAAGCTTTGTAATCGTGTCGTGTCTTGTCTCTTGTGTCTGCCCGTTTCGTGTCAATGAGACTTAGAATTTCCAGTCATCGGTGTTTGAGAACTCCTTAGTATTGAAATTGTGATTGATCTTCTTTTGGAATGATTATAATCAACTTTGATGGCTCACTTTTCAGATCGGCGGGGGAGATTGGGTTTGGTATTGTCGCTCGTGATTATAGGGGCCAAATACTTGCATGGAAGAGTGATAAGATGATCGGTAATGAAGATGCGGAATTTGCTGAAGCGGTGGCAGCTCTTGCAGCAGTTCGGCTTGCCTTGGAAAGAGGGTGGAGTCATATCCTAATTGAGGGGGATTGTGCTAATTTGATTAGGTGATTAAAGGATCCACATCCGGACTATTCTTACTTTGGTCATTTGGTAGATGAGGCTAGGAATTTAGCTTTATTGTTTAATTCTTGTTGCTTTAATTTTATTCGACGTGATGTAAATCATATAGCTCACATGCTTGCTCGTAATGTGGCTCAGGCCAGCGTTAATACGGAACTTTTGCCCCATTGTATTGAAGAATATGTATTTGCTGATTTAAATTAATATATTACATCCTTTCTTAAAAAAAAAAAAAAAAACTTGAATCTTATCATCAAAGTAGCTAGCGTAATCATTTCAAACAACGACCAACCCAGTGAGTCCCACCACCTAGCTAGTAAATTCCATAACAATTTGGCCTGTAACATAACATCCATCGACCTTCGAGATATATATACTTTCACTTTACACCCCAAAATATATCCTAATTTCATTGCCACCCCAACAGCAAACAAGTCACGTGCACTAGAATACGGAAAATAAATATAAATGAAAGGGGATTAAATTAGGAGCTTGGCCTTGGGAGCATCATCATCGATACTCAAAACAATCCGACACCGTCTAAACCGACCTCCCTCCCTCACTCTTGTAATAAGGTAAGGTGGGCCCTTCCCATCCAATTGTAAAGCATACCGACAACGGTCCACGAGACGTACCGTACAACCGCGAAGCACCCGATATAATTTTCATAAAATATCGCGCGATCGAGAAGCTAGCTCATTGGCCCTCGCCACGTGTCCGGTTGAATTCTTTCACCGCCCTTCCACTGACTTTAGCCAATCAAGGCCGACATTGGTGGACCCACAAGGTACAACCATGCACGTTGGCGTCTGACGTGGGCGAATTTCATTGGCTGGGGCTTGCGTCTTGGTGCAGCGTGCCTGTCTTCTTCACTTTTCTTTTTTACTTAATTGCCCCGCTGTGCTGTGTGCGTACTTGACAAATGCCTTTGTAATTTTTCCACTTGTTTAATTATTTGTAATTTCTTCTTTTTCTTTTTTGAGATTTTTAGCTCGATAAAATTTGGTATTATCATTTTGCTGCTAATTAATCATTCTTAGTTGGAATTTGGAAATTTCTTCATAAAACCAGTACATTATTTGGCACATATATGTACATGGAATGAAATAAAAACATTATAAATATAAATAACATTTGGAGTCTTGGACAGGTCAGAACTGAGAACGTGGTGGGGGGTTACACAGACACTTACACCAAAATATAATAATAAAAATACAAATGGAGCAGTTGATTAGTCTTTAGCTTTTCTTGGCTTTTGAACTGCTCTGATATATGCTTTGCTTTGGTAATAAAATAAAGTTAATCGCGTCCATCCCGCGTTATGCTCTTTCCTATATAAACCCCTCCACTCTCCAAACCATTTCCATCATCATTTCCAATTAGCTTTCTACTTTATCAGTATCAATCTCGATCAGTACTTAGTTTTAATTTCCCAGTTGCCAGCATTTGAAAACCGACTGTAATAATTAATTTGGAGATCAAAATGGCTGATGAAGTCAAGTACACCCACCACGAGAGCAAGATCGATGAGCCATGCGACGTCGTCGCCACCCCTCCCAAGGCTGAGGAGTGTGAGTCCACCGATCGTGGGCTGTTCGGTTTCATGGGGAAGAAAGACGGGGAGGAGGCGGAGAAGAGCAAGTGCGAGGAGGAGGTGATCGCCACCCAGTTTGAGGACAAAGTTCAGGTTTGTGAGGAGGAGGAGAAAGAGAAGAAGCATGAAACCTTGCTTCAAAAGATGCACAGGTCTGACAGCTCCAGCAGCTCGGTAAGTATATACGTAATTACTTATTGATCAAATCATGCATCCCGGCCCGCCATAATTAATATTGTTTAATTTATATATATGTTAATTATATACATGATACCCTTTTATTTATATTAACATATATGATTACATATATATGTGTATATCTGATCATGGCAGTCAAGCGACGAGGAGGAAATCGACGAAAATGGAGAAAAGAAGAAGAAAAAGAAGGGTTTGAAGGAAAAGATTAAGGAAAAAATATCTGGAGACAACAAGGATGATGATGAGGTTAAGTGTGATCAAGACAGTACTTCTGTGCCAATTGAGAAGTGCGATGATGTTCCTGCAGCTCATGAACCAGAGGAGAAGAAAGCTGGTTTACTAGATAAAATCAAGGATAAGCTTCCAGGTCATGGCAAGAAGCCCGAGGAAGAGGTGGTGGTGGTTCCACCACCACCACCTCCGGCTGTGGAGTACTGTGAGGCAGCTGAGGGCAAGGAAAAGAAAGGTTTCTTGGAGAAGATCAAGGAGAAGATCCCTGGGTACCACCCCAAGAGTGATGAAGACAAGGACAAGGAAAAAGAATGCCACTAATTAAGAAATTAATTAAAGCAAATATTGTTTGGTTTTATATAATTTGCTCTTTAATCATTTCTGCTTTATTTGGGAGTGTAAGTGTCATTATGATGTTTGGGGTGGCTGGCTGGCTTCTTGATGGGCTTAATTATTCTGCTTTTTCATTTTCGGTTTGGGTTTGGAAATTAAAATTTGTAAGTGCTTTTATGTGGTAATTATGTATTTTATTATATTAAAATTAAAAAAAAAAAAAAAAAAAGAGAGAAGTTTGTGTAGCTGCGTACGTTGTGCTGTTTTACAAATTGAAATTTTGTTGCACACTTTCTCAACGAATGGAATGATTACTTGCTTCTTTTGTAATTATTCCTTATCCAAGACTTTAAATAATGTACTCTTGACTTTATAGCTTGGCAAATGTGGATTTGAAGTTTTAAAATAAAGATTAAGGAAAAATGTGTTTTGCAGATGATCATTATGGATAAGATGACATGTAATAGTGTATTTGTTTATTCATGAAAAATGATGATAAGTGGTTTAGGTATAGAAAAAGATGGTTAGGAAAAGAGGTTACGAAATAATTGAATTATTTTCTATACACATTAAATGTGTACATGCACTAGCTAAGGACTAAACTAAATCGCATCAATGCTTAATTGGGACGATCATATCAGATATATGTAATATTCATCAGCTCAAGTACTACTGTAGGGGACCTCTTTATCTGAACCGGACGAACTTAATTGTCTCATTGAATTCGTATTTATTTTTGCATTCAAAGCAATGACAAGAATTTATCATCGTTTTTGACTAAATTTGTAGGTGATCATAATGCTATAGGTCATTGAGTTCAATTGATGATCCTGATAAAAAAAAGTTACTGCAATTTTGTGATTTTCTTTTTCCTTTTTACCAAATGATTATAATATATAGGCGTGTAATGGTATTAACTAAAACACAAACTTCTCACTATTGCAAATTGTGATAAAGACCAAATACTTTGATACTGGACAACTATGATTTAGTGGCAATTTTATGTTATAATTTGAGATATGTTACTACTTTATTTTTCAACTCTTTTTATCGAGGGCATCAGGGTATAGAATTTTACAATTGCCCTTAGTTTTTTCATTAGACTTAAAATTTCAGTGAGGAATTGATAATTTCTGAAATCTCATGGGATTCTTGTATTTAATTAGTAGAGAATTAATGAGTTGCATATACCATATGGCTATGAAAATAATGCATGCAGCCGAAGACGGCATTATTCTGCCAATTAACAAAACCAGACAAAAGCAAATTCCTAACTAGCACTGCACGTTCGGAGCAGCCTAAGCATGTACCTAGCTTCTTGTGATAACTATGTCAACACTAAGAAAAACATATTTAAAAGGTACTCGACAAAAAGTTCCAAAATCTTTATATTAATTCGATAAACCTAGCTAGCTAGAAATTAAGAATTACGTACTAATTAATTAACTGGCCTGGTGACATGAGAAGCAAAATGTGTGAGCGCCAAGCTCTAATAAGTAATTTGATTTCTCTATTTTTCATGATTTATTCCATTGCAGTTGGTAATGGAGATTACTTAATTGGATTGGGAAGCTACGACATGACGGGTCCAGCAGCAGGAGTGAACATGATGGGATATGCTAATATGGAACAGGTCACCGGCGGTATACATTTTCGACTAAGGGCGCGAGCATTCATAGTTGCAGAGAGCGTAGAAGGTGCTAGGATTGCATTTGTTAACCTTGATGCAGGAATGGCTTCTCAACTTGTCACAATTAAAGTGCTTCAGAAGCTAAAAGCTAGGTATTTTACAACACGCCGATATTTAATTGGAAATATTATATAGTCTCCCTATGTCTGATACAACAATTAATATTATTCCTCCAGCAATGTAATATGTGTAAATACAAATCGATCCTCTAATTTGAGAAATTATGATCATATAGTTCCTGAGATTTTCAAACTAGAGGCCTGGGATGGTTTGTAAATACACCAAAATCCAATATATATATACAGTCAGATCAGATGTAATCCGTTCTATAATATATGAAGTCCTGTGTCCGTATAATATACATGCTGATTATGGTTATCTTAATTTGAAGGTATGGAGACTTATACAACGAAGACAATGTTGCAATAAGTGGTACTCACACTCATGCAGGTCCAGGGGGCTATTTGCAATATGTAACTTATTCCGTTACTTCCCTTGGTTTCATTCAACAATCTTTCGATGCTCTTGTCACTGCAATCGAACTCAGCATTGCCCAGGCTCACGACAATCTCAAGCCCGGTTCTATTTTCATCAACTCAGGTAAAAAATAAAAAGACAAAAAAACACAACAAATACCAACAAGAATTAATACTTCCATCACTTATAAATAATTACAAGAAGAATTGATTGTTTGCAGGAGACCTAAAAAATGCAGGAATAAACAGAAGTCCGAGTGCGTACTTATTTAACCCTCCTGAGGAAAGGGCTAAATATCCGAGCAATGTTGATACGCTAATGACCCTTTTGAAATTTGTTGATAAAAGCAGTGGGAAAGACATTGGAGCATTCAGCTGGTTTGCTACACATGGAACCTCAATGAGCAGAGACAACAAGCTCATTAGTGGTGACAATAAAGGAGCTGCTGCGAGGTTCTTTGAGGACTGGTTCACTGCACCAAACACCAATGTTTCCAATCCCAGCTATACAAGACTTAAGCTTTCAAGTAAGTCATTTGATATGCATAGAAAAGTAACTTCAAGAACTAAAATAATTATATATTGCCAATATTTTCATGATGCAAGGAGGATTATTGAAGCAAGCGTTAAGAATTAAAGCCACAGGAGGGCAATCCTGTTCCAAAACAGCTAGCCAAAGTTCTAAAGTAAGGAAGAATGATGGTTCCCGATTCATCGGGGCATTTTGTCAGTCAAATGTTGGAGACGTGAGTCCTAACGTGCTTGGAGCATTCTGTTTAGACAGTGGAAAGCCCTGTCACTTTAATCACTCATCCTGCCATGGAGATGACCAGCTTTGTGTAGGCCGTGGTCCAGGGTACTAAATATTATCATTTCATTTTCTTTTTTCCATTTTTCGGTTATCTTCTAGTGAAAATATATTTTTATGAATATATATGAACTCGTGTGACAGATATCCTGATGAAATTTTGAGCACTAAGATCATCGGCAAGAGGCAATTCCAGAAAGCTGTTGAGTTATTTACATCTGCTAAAGAGGAAATTAGTGGAAAAATCGACTCCCGGCTTGTGTACCTCAATTTTACTAACATAGAAGTAGTGTTAGATGGAAATAATGTAGTGAAAACATGCCCTGCAGCACTCGGGCCGGGTTTTGCTGCTGGAACTACTGATGGACCTGGAATGTTTGGTTTCCAGCAAGGTGATAATGAGGTCAGAAAAATTATTAACTGAGTTTAACG
This sequence comes from Verbena officinalis, assembly GCA_958496215.1. Lineage (NCBI taxonomy): Eukaryota > Viridiplantae > Streptophyta > Magnoliopsida > Lamiales > Verbenaceae > Verbena > Verbena officinalis. The sequence goes on from OY292390.1 coordinate 35,303,259, forward strand.
TCCTGTTTCGTTCCACTGTTTGATACCATATTTATAAGGCTTTTGCATTTGTTCAGATTAATGAGTTTTGGAAGAAAGTTAGAGATGCCATAAAAGAACCTAGTGAATACCAAGTGAATTGTCAGCTGCCAAAGACTGTTTTGCTGGACACTGGGGAAATGTTTTGGCCTTATGCTTGGGCGGTAATCTAGTTAACATAAAGAATTAAAATTTAAAATCCCATCTCTAGTTGAAACAATGTTTAGATTTTGTTTGGCATAATTTACTTTTTATTAACTCTGCAGCCCTCAATTCTTCCAATTCAAATCCTCAGGTTGGGGAAATTGGTCATACTTTCTGTACCAGGAGGTTTGTGATCATGATTCTCCTATGGCTATGGCGATTAGTTTCTTTATTTTAGTTCTGTTTTAACTTTATATTGTCTTTCCAGAATTCACAACTATGGCAGGCAGAAGACTAAGGGAGGCAGTTAAGGAAACACTAATTAGCTCTGGAAATAATGGGGAATTCAACAATGACACAGAAGTTGTAATAGCAGGCCTAACAAACACATACTCTCAGTACATTGCTACTTTTGAAGAATACAAGCAACAACGTTATGAGGTAAAAAAAAAAAAAAAAAAATTAATTCATATTAATCAAGATCAAACTTACTAATTGCTAAAAAATTCTCCCACAGTCTTCATCAACACTGTACGGCCCACACACATTATCAGCTTACATCCAAGAATTCAAGAAACTAGCACAAGCATTAGCAAGAGGAGATAAAAACGTCCAGAAAGGTCCATCACCTCCCGATCTCTCAGCCGTCCAGCTCAGCCTCTTAGCAGACCCGTCGGGCGATTCTCCACCGCAAGGTGTCAAATTTGGAGACATTAAAAAAGATGTAAAAATTGCTTCGTTTAAAGGTGGAGATAGAGTTAACGCCACGTTTTGGAGTGCGAACCCGAGATATGATTTGCTGACGGAAGGGACGTTTGGTGTTGTTGAGATGCTTCAAGGGGATAATAAATGGATAGGTTCATATGATGATGATGATTTCTGCCTTTATTTCAAGTGGGATGGGCCGTTTTTCAGTTCCTCTGGTGCTTATGGACTTGCGACAGTTGAGTGGGAAGTGCCTCTACAGGCGAGTTCTGGGGTTTATCGGTTGAGGCATTATGGGTCGTTTAAGAAAAATAAGGACTCTGCTATCAGTTATTTTACTGGGGCGTCTAGTGGATTTACTGTGGCATAAGTTTATCGTTATCTTCTTTCCGGAAAAATGGAAATATATATTTGCCCAAACGAATAATCTATATGTGATATGATATGTGCTATTTAGTTGACAGAATAATGACGGAAATTTGGAAAAAAAGTTTCATGTTAGTTTCCTTTTTTATCTGGAAAAAGATGATATTTAAGTACTATACTTTAATACCTTCAGTGAAGTTGCGGTTCCGGGTCGGATTTGGGTGTCTTCGGCCCACCCGCAAACCCAAGATCCAACTGTAAACCCCTGCAAAACCCTAATACGAAATCCATCTTCCCTAAGTCAAGGTTCGAAACTGTTCTAAAGAAAGTTGAAATGGGGAAAAATCCACCAACTTTCAGAAGGGCAGCTGCCCAATCCCCAGTGTCAACTCTCCTCAAACCCAGCACGGCTTCGGCTTCTGCTTCTGCTCCTGAAGAACAAATCTCATCATCAATTTCTAGCTTGCTACCCAAGAAAAAATCCTCCAAAGAGAAACCCATCAGAAGCCATGATTCATCGTCAAAAACAAACGTCCCATCAATCATTTTCGAGTCCGCAAATCTCTCAGACGCCAAATCCCGTTTCAATTCTCTCATTGCCTCCGCCAGAGCCACCTCTTCAGATCCCAGCTTCTATAATTCGATCCTAGAGTCTTTTTCCTCAGTTTCATCTCTCCAAGATTCAATCTTTTTCCTCAATCACATGATCAAAAGGCAACCTTCTTTTTCCCCAACCATTTCACTTATAATATACTTATTATACAGTCATGTTCATTACCTGATAAACCATCTCTCTCCAATGTACACCATATCCTCAACCTCATGACGAACAATCATTTTCCACCCAATCAAGTGTCTGACAGATATCGCCGTGAGGACCCTTTGCAGCTGTGGCCGAGAAGAGCACGCTATTGAGCTAATTAAAGAGCTTCCTGCTAAGAATTCACCGTCCGATACTTACACATACAATTTTCTGGTGAGACATTTAGTCGAGAACAAGCCGTTGACTACTTTGAATTGCTTTATAGAGGATATGAGAATGTTTGGTATAAATCCAGACATTGTGACATACACTATATCATTATTGATAATGTTTGTAACACCAAGAATTTAAGGGAGGCGGCACTATTATGATTTATGAAGGGTTATTGTATGTTAGAGTCAAGGCTATGAGGTTTTCGGAGTATATAAAAAATGCAAGATGAAGGAATTGAATCCGGCCGTTATAATACTTTGATATTTGGATTGTCCAAATCAGGTAGGGTTAAAGAGGCCAAGAAGTTTCCAAGTGTTATGACTGAAAATGGTCACTTTCCAGATGCAATTATTTATACTTCATTGATGAATGGAATGTATAGAGAAGGAGATGCATTGGGAGCATTGGCATTGTTTAAGGAGATGAAATAAAAGAGTTGTAGTCCAAATGTGTGTACTTATAACACTTTGCTTCCTGGATTGTGTAAAGCTAGGTATTTGTATAAGGAAGTTGAGTTGTATGAAGTGATAAAGAAAGGTGATATAAACCTGGAAACGGGATCTTATGGAATATTTATAAGGGCATCGCGTAGAAAGGGCGGATTAGCTGAAGCTTATGAAGTTTTTGATTATGCAGTTGAGAGCAAGAGCTTCCAGATGTTGCTGCTTATTCAACTTTTGAAAGTACTCTTAAGTGGCTGAGGAAAGCTAGAGGACAAGGTCTTGTTGTCTGACATTAACTGCTGCTACTTCTCATTCATTACACATGAAAATTGTTATATTCTTATTTCTGGACTAATTGTTATTTTGGAGTATGCCTTAGAATGTGGTTAGTTCATAATCGTTCTTGCTTTAATAGTTTGATACCTTTGTTATGACATTTGTAATTTCCCTGGCAAGTTCAAGTAAAATTAAAGATGTAGCCATTGGTTTCAATATCTTAATAGATCCTTACATTTCACAATTGCTTTTTGTTATCTTGTGTTTTAGGCTTTTAGCCGCACGCCTTAGCAATGGAACAAAGGTTCTTGGGAGTTCACTATTTCCAAATTGCTAACTGAGATTCATGTTACATTGGTTTATTATTGACCCCATTTCTTAGAGTTTTGAAAATTGATGGCACTTATTGGATTTAATATTAGATTTCAATTCTTTGGTTAAAAGGCTATCATTCTTTTAAAGCCTTCTCTGGTTCAAGGATTTGATGAGGAAGCAAAAATGTTATGAAAAGGGAAATTTTCCGATGCTGAGATAACATTGACTTCTGTTCAATTGCAGCATAATGATAGTGGCCTGATAACATACCTACTATAAGACTTATTCTCATCCTGTGATCTCTCAAAATCTATCCCTGTTGCATGTATAGGAAACAGCATATCTTACATTTTAGTGCTGTGCACATGCTTTGATATCTCTGCAAGATTGCTCTGTTCTGTGCTATTGAGCTACTTGGCTCTCTGTTTTTAATTCTAACAATGCATAAGGATTCTTGAATATTGCCTTGTGCCCTGCTGGAGATGATGCCAGTATTCTTTGTTGTGCAGAAGGTTTACTTTGTCTTGTTTCTCTTTTACAGTTTTACATACATAATTTGTTCCATTGTTGTAGAATCTAATTCAAAAAGACTGCTGAGCAGAGACAATGGTTTATCTTAAATCCATATTAGAGGCTATTAGCTATATACTTAACTGAATTGTGAAGTAAATAATAAGATTCTGTACTAAATGAATGTAGATCTTAAGAGTATATGAGTTAATATTTTACAAGCATGCATACGAATGATAATATGATGATGAAATAAAAAGAAAGGGAAAATTACTAAAAACCCCCTGAGGTTACCTAAAAAATCCTAAACGCCATTGTAACCTTGAAACCTTACAAATACCCCCCTGAAAATGCAAAAAAATGTTGAAATCTTACAAATACCCCTCCTGAAAAACCTTACATTTACCACCACCCCCCCCAGGTCCCACCCCCCACAGGGGTGTAAATGTAAGGTTTCAAGGTTTTAGGGTGTTTTTCGTAAATGCCGTAAATCTCAGGGGGGGTTGGGTAATTCGCCCAAAAAGAAATATTGATATGAAACATGCACAAGAAAAAGATCTAAAGAAACTCTGTTTATTGTTTAATTCTTATGCTTTATGGCAACACCAAGTAAATAACTGTGCAGCTTCACAACTTGTATTGTCCATTACTCCATTACGTTTTAGCATTCCCTTCCATTCCTTGGAAAAAGATAGGATTCCATTATTTCACTCAAAATAAATGCCTATGCCTCGTTGTAAACTTACATTTTTCTGATCAAATTCTGTAGACTAGAGTACATAAAACATGAAGAGTTAATGATTTGCTGCTGTTTGTGCTCGCCTGCTACAACAGCCACCGCCCAACTCCAATTAAAAACCTTCCATTTTTTGTGGTAAAATACAGCATTCTAACAAGTACCAATTTCCAAGGAGTGAAATAAATGGTGCATATATTCTAAGTACGTACTTCCTTGTTCCCTGTTCCTTGTCTACCCCATCAGACATATCCCTATCTTTGCCAACTCATTTCAAATCTCATATTTGATCTACACTAATTCTTGCAATACCAACCCTATGTCCCTATCTAGATCTATGCACCTAGCATTAGATCTTTTAATTTCTTGAAAAATTATTGGGTTTGGATTCTTTCCTCTACTGGCTGCCATTAGCGTTCAAAGTCCAAACTTTTTAAATTCAAAATTTCATATTAAAGTATGTTGTTAGAATTGGTTGAAAGAATCCTACTAATGATTGGGGAGGCAGAGGGACAAAAAGAAATTATAGTATATAGACTTATGGTCAATATTCAATGAATAATGAATATGCATGACTGACACACAGTTGATCAACATTAAAAGCTGCCCTCCATGCATTAGCCATCACCATTAATCAAAACAAACTATAGAGTATAGATATAATTAAATATACATAGAATTGCCGGTTTGATCGTGAAAATTGCAACAAAGATATTAAAATAGTTAAGGGTGACTCACATGGGAAATCATCCCAAAGCGTTCTTGTCTCACTATAAATAGAATCATCATCATTTTCATCACTTTCATCCCATTCTCAGCAAGAAATAGCTTTTTTCCTTGAGCCCTTCAATAATAATTCCCAAAAATGGCAGCTTTCCAAAATCATTTCAGGTCAATAAGCCTTCCTGCAAGATTACACCCCATTAACTCCTCAACTTTTGAAGCTGAGCTACAAAAGCTAAAAGCTTCTGCTTTTTCACAAGCTTCTCCTATTACCTCAGAAACCATCCAATCCAATCTCCTCAAATTAGCAGATCTGTACAATTCTGGAAAGTCAACTGAAGAATCACTTGAGGGATCGGTGGAGCTTCTAGATTGTTGCAACACCATCAGAGAATTGGTTCAAATGATCAAAGAAAATGTACAAGCCCTTCAATCAGCTTTTCGCCGGAAGGGTCCGGAATGTTCCAGCATCCATAGCTACTTTTGCATCAGAAAGAAGATGAACAAGTGTATAGCCAAGTGCCTCAAGAAACTCAAGAATGGATCATCAAATACCTCAGTACTTAATGGCTTAACGATTGCCATTTTCAATGGTATTTTCGTCTTTTTGTCATACGAAACGGCCCGACCCGGTGGCTGGAACTTGGTTTCAAGGCTGATGCTGATAAAATCTGTTAAGCATCATAGTCTTGTTAGTGAGTTGGGGTGTGTAGATTTTGCATTGAGTACACTTTTTCAAGGGAAAGGTAGAAATAATGATGATCTTGATAAGCAAATGTCGCAGAAGAGTTTGCAAAATCTTGATGTTTGCATAGAAGGAATTGAGGCAGGATTAGATATATTGTTTAGGGAATTGATTCAGAGTAGAGTTAGGCTTCTCAATAATATTCTTACCGATCATTGAGATAAAAACCTTTGTGTAGTATGATCAAGGGTTTTCAATTTCAAAACCAAAATTTTTGTAGTATAAGACATATATGTGTTGAGACTTGAGAGATATATAATTGCAAATATTCTAACTTTAATCACATTTAATTCCTGTGCAGGATTGTTTTATCTGAAGAACTCTCCAACAAAATTAACTAAAAAGAAAAAAAAAAAAAAAGTAGAAGTAACAAATAAAGGTAAAACTTGGGAAACTGAAATTAAACACAATAAATATTAATTATATTGTTTATTGTTATAAAGTCTATTTATACGGGTCGTCGAGCCGCATGACTCGAACTCAAAACTTCTGGTTAAATTATTATAGTGCCGAACTGCTAAGTTATCAACACAATAAATGTTGGATGTACAACTATTGGCCATAATTTGTCAAATTTGAATATGTAAACAACTAAAACCATGAGACTAAGAAATGAATTCTCTAATACTCTAAAATATATTACTTTTAATACTTTATATAGAAAGTTTTTTTTGAATATTTGTTGATTTTTTAATACAAGAGAAGTATCCTTTTAATAATAATTATATCTGGTACAATAATATATATATACATTTTGGTGCATGAAATTAAAACTAGTTATTTTTATGTAACATTCATATTCTAAATCACGGTACCTTAAATCTTAAAAGATAAGTAATTAAAGCTGATAATGAGATAAAATAAAAAATAAAGAAGAAATAGCTAGTAATGAATAATGAATGCATTATGGTTCAATAATTGAAGCACTAATCCAGAAGAGAACCGGCCTAGTACGTATTTCATGGGCCTGTGCTGGGCCTGGGTTTCATTTGAGCCGAATTCGTTGTACCTCTATCAACTTTTATGACGTTAAAAATATAAAATTTAAATACTGGTTATAAATCAACTCTAGTCTCGTCCCAAGAAAAAAATAAATAAATAAACAAAAACTATATCCTTATTAGCATTGAAAAACCATGATAATTGTAAAGTATCAGGACATGTTACAGATTGGGTAGTGGGGGAAGTTAGTTATACTTATAATATCGATCTGTAACCTGATATATATTTATGAAAGTATATTAATTGGCACATTAATTAATTATTGAGAGGCATGCAATAATTAAGGCCGCGTGTAAAATGCACGGCATGCCACATATATACATTTGGTAATGAAATGAAATTAGGGAATTATATTGTTGTAAGTTGTAACAAACCCAATATTATTTCCAGCTGAGCATGCCTGCAAATTCTTAATTTTGTATACACAAATCTAGGAAAGATAGATAACAAATCTATAAAATTAATAGTGAATAATTTGAAGGAGATCGACACATGTATTTAAATTATTGAACTATTTAAAAATTCGATATCCCCCGTCATTTGGTATAGCTAGGTTTTGTCAATAGTATTTAGTATACGTGGTGCATGTCAACTCTTGGAATCATAGAAAAGGCGATCCAATTCGAGGCTTTTGCTATTGCTATTGGTTGAGTGAATTAGACCAACTTGCGGAAGGGATTAATTATTACTATTGCACAATTATGGTCGCTCTGCTCATCTCCTTTTGCCACCTGCATGCTAATAATTTTAATTTTTGGTGAGTTTATATAATTTTGTTCTGTATAATTAAGGTATTCATCCAACTGTTAAACAATCTCACATCGAATAATCAAAGATGTAGGATTCACTATATAATGGCTTGACAAACCTCCTCCCTTGAGCTAGCTTTTGGGATTGAGTTAGGCAACATTGTTTGTAATGTACATCAGTACATGTATTGAAAAACTTTTGAGTTTTGATATATATGTATATATACTCCAACAACGAACGGCGAGTATCTAGTTCTTAGTCTCATGTTGCCATGGCCCTGGGCCCTACCCCTGCAGGCCGACAACCAACAGACACCATGCATTAATCTCTCTCTATTATATATAAGGGAAATAATTAACAAATTAAATGCGTTATTGATTAATTCCCAAACATGACATTGTACTCATTAATTGCAATTATGGAGCTAGCTAGCTAGGATTAACTATTTGATTCGGGCTCGGGCCAGACAGATTGTCTACTATCCCTCATACATGCATAAATACATCTTCCTTGGATTTTGGGATCAGACAGATAGATGTATACACATTTCTTTCATTTTTATTATTAATTAATAATTAATCTGCACCTATAATTGTACTTAGATGTACTGGATCAATAATACTACTTTTATTGCGTACTCTCAATTTTCCAAACACCAACCATGAAAAAAAAAAAAGAAAGGTTCCAAACAGGTGATTGAGGTAGTACTTTCACACTTTCACTTGAGCAAATTTGAGTACTTAACTTTGATGATTATTCCAAATAGGCAAAACGATACCACAAACACGACCACGAACGGATATAACCATTAACCATTCATTAATCCATCCAAATCACACATCTGAGGCTCTTTCCTTCAACAAGTAAGTCGAAAGCTTTGTTGATGTCTTGGAAATTAACCTCGTGTGTAACAAACTTATCAAGTTCCAATTCCTGCACTTACAAAACCACATAACATGCATGTCACAATCCTGCAGCTGCAAACTCAATCAAGACAAAAGGGATCGAAAGGCGATCGAAAAAAGAACCTTGTCAAGGTAGCGTTTAATGAGGATTGGAATGTCAGATTTTGGTTTAAGACCGCCAAATAACGATCCGATTATAGTTTTCCCGAGATGAAGGACTTCAGAAGAGCGAAATGTCAGTGTTGCTCCAGGCTTGTCCACACCAAGAACAACTGTTTTTCCCCATCCCTAAACAAATCCCCAAAAAACAAAAAGATTTTTTTTTCAAGTGCTAGCTATTTTATGAGAATATATCTCAATCTCAACGGCTATATATGTAATATTACCTTTCTGCAGCAAGCATAAGCTTCTTCAACCAAGGATGCCTTTCCTACACACTCAAAGCAATAATCTGCTCCTCCATCAGTCATATCATTTAAGATCTAAAAAATACAATGTCAAACAAACTTGAATAAATATAATGAAATACAAACAATCATCTAATTTGAGGAAGAACTAAGGTATCATCTCTAATTACCTGCTAAGAAAAAACGATGCACACTATATATGCTAAGAAAATTAAACTACCTGGCTCACACGATTGTCCCCACAGCTCATAGAATCAACAAAATCAGTTACTCCAAACTTTTTTCCTATTAAGGGCAAGTAAGATGAAGTCAGTACACATTATATATATATTGATTAGTTGAATTTTCATGTTAATCTATTACGTGTTTCAAAATTCTAATGAAGAACTAATACGAACATACCTATTTCAAATTTATCAGGGTTCACATCAATTCCAAAGATTCTCTTAGCTCCACATAATCTTGCCCCTTCTGCAACCTTCACACAAGCTCTAGTTTTTTCTGTTATCCCAAATTGTAAGTATCATATGAAATGAACAACTAAAATACTGAGAAATGTGCTTACTGCTAATCCTATTGATCCCAGCCCAAATATAGCAACTGTAGATCCTGCTTCAACATTTGCAGACCTCCAAGCAGCTCCTACACCTGTAAAAATATGTACCATAGGAAAATTATATATGAAAGATTGTTTTATAGGGTGAATCACATTTAGACTTAGACCTCCCTGACATTTGATTTATTACATTTAGATGCCCTGCACTATCAGAAATTACACCTAGATCCCATGTACTTTGACTATTTTGCAAGTTGTAACCTACTCAACTTACCCTTACATGGGCGATAAAACTTTTATGCGCTAATTTAGTAGATTTTTGTGTAGCTGCACTATCAGAAATTACACCTAGACCCCATGTACTTTGACTATTTTGCAAGTTGTAACCTACTCAACTTACCCTTACATGGGCGGTAAAACTTTTATGCGCTAATTTAGTAGATTTTTGTGTAGCTGAATGTCTATGGGCATTTCAATCACACAAATTCCAATAAATTGGGGAACAAAAATTTTCCAACCTATGGACGGTAATATGGGCAGTTAAATCCACAAACCGAACAGAAGACGCTAAACCAAAGCATATGGAAGGGGCAATTTGTAAGAGTGAGTCAATGTATAGGGTGTCCAGGTGTAATTGTCCATAATACAAAAAGTCTAAGTCTAATTAGACCACATGTCACAGGGTGAAGAAATCACCCTGTTTTATATTGGAAATAAGCATTAATTAATCAACATTTACTATACAATACCTGTTGACACTCCACAACTAAGGAGGCAGGCCCTATTTGGAGGGATTGAAGTATCAATTTTTGTTAAATTTGCAACATGTACAACTGTGTACTCCGAGAAACTAGACACGAAAAGAAAATGGTATAAAGTCTCTCCATTTAGGTTTGTAAATCTGCTTGATCCATCATGCATCCAAGGAGACACTTGGAATGGAAATTTGGAACAATGATTGCTCTTCTTGGATGTGCAATCTCTACATTCTGCACAATCTGGTAAAAATACGGGAATGACCATATCACCCTCAACGAGCTCAGTTACATCATCGCCAGTGCTCTCAACAACACTTCCATTGAAGAAAAACATCAAACAGTTAGAGAATGCGAAAAATATGAAAACTAATAATACTCAAATAAATTAATGATTATGCCAGCACCAAGACTACGCTGATCTGAGTATCAGCTGTAATCAAATATTTCAACTTCAAATGGTAAAAATTAACAGTTTAAGCAAATTATATATATGAAGATTACCCGACAGCTTCATGGCCCAGAATTCTTGGAAAACATGCTGGAGGATCCTTGAAAAGGTAGAAAATAAAGAAAAAATAATATTAATTGAAAACGAGCTTTAATTTATGTGAAAATTGGTTCATAATTTTGCACGCTTGGAAAAGCTAGCATAAATACTTTCAATTTCAGGAAAGTGACATCACTGTAGCAGAGAGAAGTGCATATGATTTTAATGCGAACTTCAGCAGATTTTGGAGGGGCCACTATCACTTCCTCCATTTCGAGCGGTTCCCCAGGTTTTCTGGCCACAGCCGCTGCACACCGACGCCATTAACTGCTTGTTATACACATGGGTGTTAACGAAAACCATAAATTGAGATTGAAATGTATTTTTTTTTACCTCGGCATCGTATTGGTTTCCCCGCCGTTTTACTGGAGTCAACCGGAGATTTATCCATTTCAAGGCGAGAAAAAGAAAAGCTAACAAGTCTTATCAGTGGCAGACTGGCAGTAGGTAGTAATAGTATGAAATATTGAAGTTTGCTTTCCAGTTGAAGATTAGATAATGAAATGATGAACGGAACCGTACAATAAATAATAATTAATAAAGAAGGTACTTACTATTAAATTTAATTATTAAACCCCACGTATATGCAGCATATAAATCAACAAACATTTTACTATTTGATTCGTACTTACATATCACATTAGAAATCGTTTACTGCGGCATTTAATATGCGTTATCCTCAGAATTAACAGGTCCAGCTTGTTTACTGCGCTCCGCTCGTTACCCGACTTAACCATGGAGACCCGCATTTTTTAGCACTGTTCACAGCTTATGGTACTAGTCATTTTTGGTGCGGTTATCCAACCAGCTACAGTAGCTATGTAATGATCCGTTCATAATCCATTTGAACAAATTAAAGGGCTGGGCTTATAGGGTTTGGGTGGGGGACTAGAAATGTAAACAGGTTTTTTTTTTATTATTATTTTGAGTGGATAAATTGGATTATTTGGATAATCCAAATAGTATAGGTTGGTAATCCGTCCAAGTCATGCACCAATTTGCCCGGACGCAATTATTATTAATTAATCATTTAATCTGTATAATATATCTATGGACCTGGACAGATTATTCATTTGGATTTGGTAATCCGACGTCCAAGACTCCTAAACTATAATGGAGACCCCTAAAAATTTTATTCTGCCGTGTCGGACACTACTCTAGTGTAAAATATCAAAAAGAAATCCGTGTCGCCGTATATGTCCGTATTTCATAGCTCCCAAGTGATGCACCTATTTTCCAGGAAGCATGCAATTATATATATTGCGAATAGAAGATAAATTTTTTATATCTACATATTGTTCATTGACATTGGATAATATGATCATTTATTCATCCAGATCACACATCTGAGGCTCTTTCCTTGAAGCAGTAGATCAAAAGCTTTATTGATGTCTTGGAAACTAACTTCGTGTGTCACAAACTTATCAAGTTCCAATTCCTGAAATAATTTATTCATCCGGCCGGATTATATATGTCTGCTTGAATAAGCTAGAATAATATATGAAGACAGACCCTCAATTAATATTTATAATACGTACGTACCTTGTCCAAGTAGCGTTTAATGAGTATTGGGATGTCTGATTTGGGTTTGAGACCTCCAAATATGCACCCTAAGAGCGTTTTTCCATGTCGCAAAACCTCTACAGATTTCAGCCTCACTTCTGCACCAGGCTTGTCCACTCCTAGCACAATTGTTTTGCCCCACCCCTGCAGGAAATTATTAAGCATATATATATATATATATATATATATATGTATAATATAGTTATATATTTCAGGAACTACATATTTTAACTCTTGTGTATAATATTATCATGATCACTAAATCAAATGGAAGAAACCTTTCTGCAGCAAGCATATGCTTCCTCGACCAAGGATGACATTCCTACACATTCAAAACAATAGTCTGCTCCTCCACCACTCATCTCATTTATCACCTGAAATTCTTGCTGAATACACTTTAATAACAATATATCTATTGGATTTCAATTTTCAAACAAGGGAATTAAGGGACCATCTATCCTTAATTTACTCATTTTTGGAAAAAAAAAACAGAGACATTAATTATAAGGAAATGCACCTGGCTTACAGGCTTGTCACTAGAGCTCATCCACTGAACAAAATCAGTCACTCCAAATCTTTTACCTATATATATAATAATTTCATCAATTGGCAAACAGTAATACTATCTGATTAATTAATTCACATCAAATTGGACACTTGGAAATTAATTAAAGATGCATGCATGATTTAAGGGCCATGTGTAAAAATTAATTAAACTTAATTCACACACCACTAAATCTATTAGAGTACCTATTTCATATTTTTCAGGGTTCACATCCACACCAATGATTTTCGCAGCACCACATAGCCTTGCCCCTTCTGCGACCTAAAATACCACTCAAAGTTATGATCATCTATTTGAGTTAATTGCATTGTAACAACAAGATCGATCGATCGAGTTAAATTAAAATTAAGGATAACTATTGATCGATCCCAAAGTCAAATTAGCATTAATTAATTATTCTTACTGCCAATCCTATTGATCCCAACCCAAAAATGGCAACAGTTGATCCTGGTTTAACTTTTGCACACCTCCACGCAGCTCCTACACCTGAACTAATTACACATTAATTTATTAGAGTATATATAGAATTGGAAGTTTTCACGTGTAAATTAGTATATGTATACCTGTTGAAACTCCACAACTTAGGAGGCAAGCCATATTAGGCGGAATTATGGGGTGAATTTTGTTCACATTGGCAAGATTCAAGACAGTGTAGTGACTAAAACTAGAGACGAATAGGTAATGGTAAATATTGTCTCCCTTAAGATCAGTAAACCTGCTACTTCCATCATGTAGATACTCAGATGACCCAAACGGGAATTTGGAACATAGATTGCTCTTCTTTGATCTGCAATCATCACACTCTCCACACTCTGCCACAAATACTGGAATCACAGTATCGCCTTCAACTAACTCACTTACACTGCCCTCACCGATGCTCTCAACAATACTGTAATTAACTTAGTGTATGTCACCACACAATTACACACAGCTAGCAAATTAGTTACAAGTATATGTATATATATCTAAAGTCAGCTAATTGTAAAAATTTACCCGACAGCTTCATGCCCCAAAATTCTTGGGAAATACCCCGGAGGATCCTTCAAGTTTTAAAATAATTGGAAAAACAATTAGTATTAAGAAACAAGCAATCGAGATTACTGCTTAGAGAAGAAGAAGAAGAAGAAGATGTACAGAAATTTAGCTACTTTGAGATTCAAAACAGTGACGTCGCTGTGGCAGAGAGATGTACATATGATTTTGATGCGAACTTCTCCAGATTTTGGAGGCGCTACCATGACTTCCTCTATCACCAGCGGCCCACCTGATTTCCTAGCCACCGCAGCTGCACACACCACATAATTAGGATCAATTTCAAGTACTTATCGAGTAAGATCCAGATTAAAAGAATAAGGATGTACCCCTGCATTTTATCGGTTTCCCCGCAGTTCTGCTACACTCTTTTTTAGCCTGATCCATTGCAAGGAGGCCGACAATTGTCAGAGATCTTCTCTACTCTTGGTACACATTAGCTAGCTTGCTATTACTGTGGCATTAATACGGGAAGAATAGCAAAGCACTCCCCTTTGAAAATCCAAAATAACAAAAAAGACTCTCGTAAAAAAATATCTCAATAAAAGCGCTACAAGTTAAAATTTATCTTAAATAAGAAAATATTTATGTAAATTGATAAGGTCTGTTTTTGGTAGGAGATTGGGATCGTCCACGTGTCGAGCTCGTTAGTTGAATTTGTAGAGGCAGGAATGACTTCGACCTGAAACACACAAATACTGGGTTTACTTGGCCGGAGAAAGTTGTCTCTAGCGTAGCACCTCTGACGCTCAAATCAGTATTGATGAACTGAAAGGGATAAAAGGTAGATTATGCAGTCGGAGCAATTAAGAATAGTTACCAACCGTAATAAATATTGAGGGTATTTATAGTGGTGGTTAACACATACTAAGTACACTTCCTAGAGTGTGCATTTAATACGTCAATCGGCGAGCATTTAATGCCCGATTAGAAAGTTGCAGAGGAACTGCAATATTTCTTAAAATAGAAATAAGTTTTTCAAATGTAATTTGGAGTAAACTATTTTTTTATTTTTTGGTTTCTAAATTTGGACTAAACTATACTCTAATGTTTTAGATGAAATAACAACATCAGATAAATACAAGAGATGCAATCATGAGACGACGTTTATAGAAATAAAACTGTAATAAAGATCTGTCAATTATATTTGGACCTAGTTTACATACATAGATTATGCTAGATAAATTATATAATAAATCATAAAACATGTTTACTTGGATTTGCTTGGGGCTTTGTTAGATGAGTTTTAGACTAATTGGGTTATCACTATGGATAATAATCTAGTGAAAAGTAGTAGCTATTTTATTTATTCATAAGCCATATAAATAAACATTAGATTAGTTAAATTATAAATTGCTAATAAATTCATAATAAATCTATTGGTATAGAAGTATAAGGAAATAAATTAGCTATTAGTTTCAACAAATAGAGAAATAACCAGAAAGAATCAATAGGTAATTGAAGGAGAATTGGTCCTAAAGATTCAAATTCTTATAGCCCATTTGGATTGAAGGATTTGAGTTTAATGGATTTTATATCCACAATTCAAATCCATAAGAATCATTTGGATAAAAAATGAAATCAATTGATTTAAAATCCACACTTTTTATAGAGTGGAATTGTAGGCCAATTTTAATGGATTTTAAATCCATCCAAATAGGTTATCATTGAAAATCCACTCTATTTTCTCCATTATTCTACCATAACTCATCTCACAATGCAGTACCTAGTGGGGAACATATTTAAGATTCTGACACATGTACTATGTATTATAAATCCTGATTTTAAATCATTTTCTAACTAGAAATAACCCCGTGCCAAGGCACGGGATACAACTTCAAAACAGATGATTACAATTATTTTCATTTATTTAAAAATTATAAGTTGCTAAAATCCAAATCATAACTAATTCATTATTTCTTAATCAACTAACAAATATTTAATTGATTAAAAGATTAATTCTTGTCCCATAATAATAATAGTAGTACAAAATATGAAATAATTACATTACTTTTTTAATATAAATTATAGTTGAATTTATCATAAATAAAATTATAAAATATTTTGCATTTAGTATTAGAAAATGATAAAAATAAATTTGAATTCAAATTTTACCAATCACGTATTTATAAGTAGAGATAGATGAATATTTTAAACTATTCTAATTTGAATTTGAAGGATAATAGTTGTTAAAAAAGATAATGACTTTATCGTAACTAATTTTATTAAATATTATCTTGACAAAAAGTAGAATGCAAAAATTCCATGCATACAATCCAGGCGTGAAAAATTAGATTCTTTTAAAAAAAATAACTGTAAATATTTGAGTCTTGTAACCATAAATCTCAAAATATTTGTTATACTATTATATATATATATATATATATATATATATTGTATTTAAACTATCATATATCTATATATTATCTTTAGATTGTTTTAGATAATATCCATAATAAATGGTATTTTAAAATAGTATTAATCTAATGGCAGAATATAATTCATTGAGGCTATCCATGTGGACGCTTAGTTGGATAGCCTCAAGAGTTCTGAATTATTATATATAGATTTTAATCATAGAATACGTGTCAGAATTTGAAAATACCTTCCGCACTAGGTAGAGTCTAGCATCAACCAAACCAATTTTCACTATCTTTCTTACATGCACATAGTTTATCTTTCTACTCTCTCTCCTCATGTGTCTCTCTCTCTATATATATTTGTGTCTCTCTTCTCTCTTAATTTATTTGCTCTTTATATTTTCTCTCTATACATCTCTCACTACATATATCTCTCTATATATATCTCTCTTAATATTTTTCTTATCTTTTATCTTTTCCATTAAAAGATAAATTTTGGACTAAATGATTTGAAATTCATCCTTAAATTTATAATATATCCAAATAAATAATTTCTAATTACATGAATTTGAAATCAAAGATATTTTAAATCAATTCATTTCAAATACCTTCTCAAATCCAAATGGATCTAAAGTTTATGAAAAATCAAGGGCTGAACTAGGGATGGCAATGGTTCCGGTTCCTGTCGGTTCCGGATCCGGAACCGATCCGTTAGAACTGCACGGATCCGGTTCCATCGGTGAGCCCAATTAAATTTCTGAAAGGCCCACAAACAATTACGGAAATTTCGTTTGTACACCAATCTCAAACGAGTGAAGACTGAAGACACACAAGGCCCGAAAGGCTGAAACGCGTTTTTGCGAGCTCTTGATTGAAAGTTGAAACAGAAACAAAATACAGTGCTACATAATGGAAAAAGCGGGTGGGTCTTTACAAGTTTACTCCAGACCCTTCTGGAACAAAGCGAATTTCATGGTGGGATTACGTTTAACCCCTCGCGGATTACATAGTTTTCTTTCCATAATATTTTTTTCTTTGACTCCAAGTTTCTGCAAATCGGACTGATTTCTTCTCTCGCGGTTCCTCCTATTCTCTTTCCGAAATCTCCGAGGTCTGATTGCACCGATTTCATAGTGCATTTGCGTCTGCTATTTTGTTTATTTATCTTTTTATTTTACTTCTTGTTAGATTTGCTATTGCAAACCCTAGACATCCACTTCATGTTAATTTTGCATCTTCATTTGATGACATTGATTGTGCCTAGGTATTATTTGTCTGTGAAGTTACATGGCGGAATCGCAGCCTCATGAAGGTTCAAGTACGAGTGATGTCACTGGTGGGAGTTCTGAATCAATTGTTCAGCTCAATATCAAGACTCTGGATTCCCGGATTTACAGCTTTCAAGTGGATAAGAATGTAATTTCTTATGTAATCTTGTCACGGGTTCGTAGTAATTTAGAAATAGTTCTTCATGCAGATTAGGGAGCATTCGAGGCATATGCTATTCCTTTATCATGTGCCTGTCATGTAATGTTGTCTTGTTGCAAGTCAATCCATATTTTTTCATAATTGCTTTCTAGAAAAAGGAGTAGAGATACTGAAGAGAGCATGAGAACAGTTCCATTAGGTTATACCAGACACTCAGGTCATTTTTGCTTAGATGCTCAAAATTTCTTGCTTGGTACTTGCAAGTTTTATTGATTTGTTGCGGGTCATAAATTTAGATGTAAACATCATGGACTTAAGTTTTCATTTGGATGATTTTTAAGGTACTCTCGTATCTTGAATATAAATAATGGAATCATTGTCTAACTGTTTGTTGATATGCAACGTATCAGATTGTTATATCAGCATTCAAGGAGAAAATAGCAACTCAAAGTGGTGTACCAGTGGGGCAGCAACGTCTGATTTTTAGGGGCAAGGTCTTGAAGGATGATCACCTTCTCTCCGAATATAGTATCCTATCATTCTGTTGCTTTTATATGAGTGGTGTCAGTCTTCTCACAGCTGAATATGAACTCTCATACATCTAGATTCAATTTGCATTTTTGGAAGAGATTCGAGGTAACTCTTTGTATATGTGTGTGTGCATAAGCATACACATGGATATTATCACGAGTACATGAAATATAAATGTAAGCCCTAATATATCATCTGTGTCGTTATGCTGTCTCTACCTTGGTCCTTCTGCATGTAGTGTCTCTGGTTAAGCATTTTATTACCTGGAAATGCCCTTCATTTGCTCCACACACACACACACACACACACACATATATATATGTCTCCCATCTTTCATTGCATTTTTCATAGACTTATGAGTTCATTATTATGTCATCTTTATGGTGTCTACTTAACAGCGCAACAGATGTTGAAAATGGGGATACATTACATTTGGTTGAAAGGCAACCACAACCCCCAACTGGATCCAACACTGGAGAGGCCGCTTCAAGTAATGGTAGTAGAGGTAGTAGGACGCGCTGTGTCTTGGTTTTAGGTTTTCTTTGAGATGTAGGTGATCTTACCTAGTTTAGAATTTTATCACTCACTATTTCTGTCTGCAGCCCAGGATCCTAATGCTGGTGGGCCGCGGGCTCGTATAGGTCAAGTTGCTCACAGTATAGTATTGGGAACCTTAAATGTTGGGGATCAAGGGGAAGCTGTTGTGCCGGATCTAAGTCGGGTGTGTTTGTGTTGTTTGGATTTGCGAAGTATAGTGATGGTGGAACACTGTGAACTTGTCAATTCACTAGATTGATTCTATGCTTTTTAGGTAATTGGAGCGGTATTGAACTCTATTGGCATTGGCAACCAGGCAGGAGGGGCAGGAGTTGTGCAACCTGGTGTTCCAGTAATAGCTTCTTTACTCTAGCTATGCTCCTTTTAACAAGTTTCTTATCGGTGCACATGCAATTAGTTGATGGAGATAGCTTGCAAATTTCTCTACATGTGAACTGATTTTTTTGGACTCCATGCCATAGATTTAAGCTCCTGCTTCTCATGGTGCCTGTGTTTTAAATTTGGGAAATTTGTAAGTTAATGGGTTTATTAATAGTCAACTTTTTTTCATGTTCAGGCTCCACATGGAAATGAAATGGGAGGATCACAAGCTAATGCTGGAGGTCAGAGTCAGGGGGGAAATCAATCAGTCCCTTGGCAGGCCTTCCACGGTCAATCAGCACCCCCTATGCAAATTCCACTAGGGGCAGCAATTGCTGTTCCATCGCTCAACATGGTAGGGAGATATCATTTTCCGACTATGCTTTACATAAGCTTTACTTACTGTATTAACCTAATTGGCGTTTTCTCCATGAACAGCCAATTCCCGATTCCCTGAACACACTTATTGAGTTTATAAACCGAATGGGACAGGCGTTCTCACAAAATGGTAATCATTGACCGTTTTTGAGTTTTTTCTTGTTTCTGTGAAATTCTTCTTACATGGAATCCTTTTGTCTTCGAATTTAGGTAGTCAACAAAACCAATCAACAACTGCAAGTGGCAATCCACCTGTGATTGAATTGCCTTCAAATTCTCGTGGTTTACCTACAGTTGAAGCTCTAAGCATCGTTCTAAGACATGCCCACCATCTTCTTAGCGATCATGCTGCTCCAGCACTATCTGTAAGCACAATCTCTGTGACATTACCTTTCTTTTTCTCGTTCAGTGCTATAATAAGAAAAACCTTGACATCACTTCTTTTGTTCTGTTGCACGGGTCTAATCTCTTGTGATCTGTTTGCTACAATCCTGTGTACTGTGATCTATTGATCGCTCTTCAATTTTTCTGGTTTTATCATTGTTTATTTTTGCATGTAACAAAGTTTTCATTTAATAGGATTGTGGTTATTACTATCTTCATTTTCTGTTTGTTGGTCTGTTTCTATTCATAACCTGCTTCAACTTTATAGCATATTGCAGGTCGTTTAGATCAAGAGAGGGAATCAAATGATCTTGCGGTGAGGGGGCAATTACAGACAGAATCTGTCCAGTTAGGCATGGCTATGCAGCACTTGGGTGCTCTTCTTCTAGAGCTGGGGAGGACAATTTTGACTCTTCGCATGGGACAATCTCCTGTATGTCCTTTCCCTTGACTGGTTAACTTGAAATTTTCTTGATGAGGGTCAGTGACAATCTTATGGTGTTTATGCAGGCTGAATCTTTTGTCAATGCTGGACCTGCTGTTTATATTTCTCCATCAGGGCCTAATCCAATTATGGTTCAGGTTTGCGAAACTGATATCTATTCAAAGTTCCTGCTTGTTGTCCTGAATGAGGATGTGTTAGTTGTATTAATTGATTTAGGAGAACTAGTTTCGACCTTTACATGCTGATTTTATTTCGCATATGTTGGATAGAACTTACAATGATGGATGGTTCGTGATCACTGTTTCTGAAATCGCAGTCTGTCTAATTTTCTTAAGCTGCAGGAATCACCCCTTGATGCATGTTGTCTCTAGTGATGTACATGTCTTTTTCATTTAAATTTGCTGGTAATGGTTGATGATAAAAAAAAAAATTTAAAAAGAAAAATGGTCATTGACACGCATTATTTGCAGCCATTCCCTCTTCAAACTGGCTCTCTGTTTGGTGCTTCATCTGGTGCATCATCAATTCCTGTAGCTATGGGTTCAGTTGGTGTTTCTGGCGCTCCAAGGAATGTGAATATTCATATTCATACTGGTATGTGGTATTTAAGATGAGCTGTCTTGTGTAATTATCTGCATAGGGAAGATCATTCTCACTGTCTCTGTGGCGTTGAACTCTAAACCAGGGGCATCAATGGCGCCTATAGTTTCTGCTGGTGGTAGGGCATCTAATGGAGAAGCTGTTCCATCCCAACCTGCAATGGTTTCAACTTCCGATTCTGCACCACCTGGTACTGGTATTTCACAGGATCCTGATTCTAATTCTATTTCCTCAAGAGTAGCTGAAATCAATGCCCAAATAAGGAGACGACTAGTTGCTATGCAGAGTGAAAATCATGCAGCAACAGGTACGTTCACCTTTGGAATCGGTTCTGTTAAATAGAACATGTCATATGCTGAATTACTTTTCTGTTCATGAAGGTCAACCAGAAGGTTCAGCCAATCAAGAGCAACATGCTTTTTGTGGTCCTCGAGAAGATGACAGAAGCAGAGACAGTACCACTGCTGGTGAGGCTAGCCATGCTGTGTGTAATGTCACCACAGAAGATCAGAAGGTGAAAGCAGGGACAAATTAATTTGATAACTTGTGTTTGAAACAACATATGTACTTACTGAATGTGAACTATCAGGCACAGATTGCATGCAACCAGCCTGATAGTAGGGAGATGGAAGATGTTGTGAAGTCAAATACTGTGCCTTCTATCATTTCAGGGGAAGGCTCTCTTAAAAGATCAAGTGAGTCTAATGAGGGTACTGATAACCCTGATGGTTCTTCAGGTGTCCCTCTCGGATTAGGATTAGGAGGCCTTCAGCCTAAGGTAACACATGTTTTCACATATTTTTATTTGGCATACACTTTCTAGATGTGTCCGACTTCGTAATACAGGTTTAGAACATAAATTCTTATTTCTTAATTCAACTAGTTTAGATGGATATATTTGCAAAATTTGGTACCTCCCGATTGGCATGTGTCTTGGTTTTAGCAATTTTGGTTCTCTGCTCAATGATTTCTTCTGAAATTGATGCTTCACAACTATAGTTGAAAATTTGTAGAGTTAATAAATAGCATGTCAATGTACAATATTTCCGTATGGGATAATTTCATTTTGTCCCCCTGAATTATAGGCTACTATTAGATTTTGTCCCTACAAGTTTAAAACTATCCCATTGTGTCCCTGAGTTTCTAAATTTTATCAATGTTTGTCCTTCCGCCAGTTGACTAACAAAAGTTGTTTTGGCGCGTATTTATTCCGGCCAGCAGCCTTTCTTTTTCACAAAAAACCCTAAATTAAGTTACTAAACCTAAATTAAAAGATTAATTTCTTCTACTTGCTCCAAAACCACTAAAATGAGATACATGTGTAGAAAGTTCTACAACAAGCGACTCTAGCTGTCCTCAAATGTTGTTGAAACGAAAAAATTATGTGGATGTGGTTTGCTCAAAAATCTCCTTTCGGCATTCTTCTTAGTCCAAGCGGTTTACAATGGGACCTCAAAACCACATCCACACAATTTCTTCGTTCCAGCAGCATTTGAGGACAGGTTAGAGCCGCTTGTGGTAGAACTTTCACCCATATAGCTCATTTTAGTGGTTTTGGAGTAAATAAAAGAAATTAATCTTTTTAATTTAGGGTTTAATAAATTAATTTAAGGTTTTTTGTGAAGGAAAGAGGTTGTTGGGTGGGATAAATATGCACCAAAACAACTTCCGTTAGTCAACTGACGGAAGGACAGACATTGATAAAATTTAGAAACTCAGGGACACAATGTAATAGTTTTAAACTTGTAGCGACACAGTCTGATAATGGCCTATAGTTCAGGGACGGAAAATCAAATTATCCCTTTCCCTATTTATGAGAAGTTATAAATTTTATGTGGCCCATTCATTAGCGGAGGAAGTAATTTCATCTTGTCTGCTAGTCATAATTTGGTAGTGTTTGCATACTTAAAAAAGAAGTGTACTTCTCCGCTTTTGGGTTTTTTCAGCAATTTGGTTCTCCAAACACTCCCAACTTTTGCTAATTTAAGGAGAAATAAGCTTCAAGCTCTTTCCTAGTTTTGGCTTCAGCTTGTAGGTTATTTTCGTAAATAAATGGAAGTTTCTTGAGAGTGGTAAAAGTGCTTCTTATCTTTTTTTGTTCTTTTTCCAAACACACAATTGCCTTTTCTTTTTGGGGTGCTTTTTCACTTTTTTTTTCCAAGCACTTCCTGCTTTTACTACTACAATTTTCTTTTACACTTTTTCACAACTTTAGCTGCTCCAAAAGCAGTGGAGTTAGCAAACACCTGCTCATGTGCTTGTTCTCATGATAACTAACAATTTTTGTATTAATGTGATTTAGAGGAGGAGTAAGCAGCCAAGATCACAAACCAAGGACAGTGATGGTGCAAGTGGTAGTAGTCAGAACCAGCAATCTTCAATAGTTGGACAACACGTTCTGCAATCCCTTGCATCACTTTCATCGCAGGGAAATACTAATCCTGTGCCTTCACCATCGCCAGACGTTAGTGTGCCTACAGCAAGACAACAACATCCTGATGGACAAAGTGATGTAACAGAAGCAATGTCCCAGATTCTGCAGAGTCCTTCTCTAGATGGTTTATTGTCTGGGGTTTCACAGCAAACTGGGGTTGGTTCACCAGATATGTTGAGAAATATGTTGCAACAATTCACACAAAATCCTGCAATGAGGAATACAGTGAATCAGATTGCCCAGCAGATTGACAACCACGATCTTGGGAGCATGTTTTCGGGTATGGATAGTGGACCTGGAGGTGGGTTTGATCTATCCAGAATGATGCAACAGATGATGCCTATTGTTTCTCAAGCTCTAGGAGGTTTTTCAGCTGCTTCTCAACCGACTCCATCCTCTGAATCGAGGTCAACTAGAGAGATGACTGCAGTTAATCATGATCCGCAGGTTAGTCAATGGCTTCTCTATGCGGTTAATTCCTTTCTCCGAAGCTTCTTGAATTATATAAAAGTTAGAGATGACACCAAATTACTTAACATGCTATATTTTCTTTATTAAGGTTATTTTTGCAAACTCTATAAAAAAATTACTTCTCTGCTTTTTACTTTTTTTGAGCACTTTGGTTTTCAAAACACTCCCAATTTCTGCTTAGTTTAAGTAGAAATAAGCTAGAACTTCCACGGACATGCTTTTGGCTTCAACTTTTAGCTTATAGGTTATTTTCGTAAATAAATGGAAGTTTCTTTTGGCGGCTTAGTTTTTTTTTTACCCCAAACACTAAACTATACATTTTTTTTCTGACACAACCAAGTTTTACTACTACAATATTTTGCAACTTCAATTTCTACTTTAGCTTTGTCAAAATAGTAGTGTTTGCAAACACTCACTTGGTCTAATATTACGTAGTTTCTTCTCATCTAGCAGATTGATATCCAAAGAGTAGTTGGGAGGCTTGAAAATCAAAATTCACCAAATGAAATATTCCGGTCTCTAGTTGATAGTGCAGTAAACATCTATAGTGATGGCAGAGCAGGGGAAAATGTTGTAAATGAATTGTGCAGCCAGGGGGAACTTGCACAGGTACCCCTTGTTCATGAATTTTTATATTAATGACTATATTATCTAACCACAAATTTGGATTTGCTGATATTACTCTTTCTGGTCATCCATCAACAGGAGTTTGTGGAAATGCTGAATCGTGATGTATCACACAGATTTCAGGATGGAATGGGATCATAGTGTTTGTATTTTGCACGACCTCAGTATGTTAAATGTCTTCAAAGTGGCAATTGTTGGTATTTAACTATTTGTAAGATTTAAATGTTTTTGGATGGTAACAAACTGCCATTATACTTCAATACATGGTACAGATGAAGTTTTCTCAAAGGATTTCATGTTCGAAATCTTTTTACTGATGTAGTTTGTTGGATATCTGGCTATCATTTTTATCGTATTCTCTTCTTCTTTTTGGTGCAAAAAGAAGCTATCGTATCCTCTTCTAGCTTGCTGCTAAGTGCTAATATGGCATTGGCGATTTGAATTTCTTGTTAGATGTAATGACATCTTTTGGCTTACGGTGAAGTTTCTTTTTATCAATGATTTATTTGATTTTAGGGTATATTATTCAGTAGATTGGAAAATGTAACATTACCATAATGCTTTATCTTAGATAAAGAATAAAATTATTATACAGATTTTTTCCGATATGTCGGATTGGTTAGGATAATTTGTTGCTTTCAACTGGTGGAACTTGAACTATGTAATTAGTTTTGGTCCCTGTTCATTTGTTTCTAATCGTCGCTTTCAACTGGTGGAACTCGAACTATGTTATTATTACTTTTGGTTCCTGTTTCATTTGTTTCTAATCGTCTTAACTGAAATAGAACATCCATGTGAGTAAGTTTTTGTTTACTTTTATAGTTGTAAATTTTATATACTTGTATCATTATAGATTTATAGTGATAATATTAATATGGAAGTATAAAGAAATTTATCGTGACATCTATGAACATGACTAAATTGATATGCAAAAGACGTATTTGGGCAGGTTGATTGGTTTAATTCTTATACTTTTTTTTTTCGTTGTAAAGTCAATGTTGTGGTTCACGAATTAGCTAGAAATGCAGCTTATACCTGCGTTGGTTCGGGTGATAATGATACACCCACTCTTATAATGAATTTTGTAATTGCTAATTCTAATTAATATAATTCCTATTTTCTTAAAAAAAATACTTTTCAAAAAACATGTTTTCGAAACGCTCTAAAGTAGATGAAGTTTACCGACTCTTGAATTAAGCTACTCCTTTAACTCAAAAAATTATATAAAAGATCGTTGTTTAAGAATATGAGGGAAAGGGCTCGTTAAACATCCACCCGATTTTAATTAAAAAAAATACATTACTTTGGTCTGAAAGTACTCTTGAAGTCTTGATTAACAGGAAGAAGGGTGAAAAAGTAAAAGAGTAGAAGGGACTTTGGCTACTTGAAGCAATTTTTGGGCATTGTCGCATTGATCGATCCGATAGCTTTGTAAATTTTGAGAAGTGGACAGAGCCCAGACCAGAAGTCAGTAGCAGTCATAACACAGGGATGGCATTCTCAGTCCCACCACCCGCGGCCGGCGGCGTCCAAAACCCTAATGGCGGCCGCAAGCCTATTGGTTTCGTGGCGAATGCGATGAAAAGAAAGCAGAATTTCATACAACTTTTCGCGATGACTGGTATACTACTGCTGAGCTTCCGATCGTTGGGTCAGAAGTATCGCATACACGACCTCAATGAGGACACCTTCGCTTTGAGGGAGGAGCAGGAAAGCCTCACCTCTCGCATGAATAACATAAAACAACGCCTCCTTGCTGAAGCAGCTCTCGAGCCGACCGGTGCTTTCGCTGCTAGGCTTCGCGTTCTCTTTGGTGAAGAACATGATTGAGGTGATAAGGATGTTGGTTTTGTAGGTGAGTAGCTCGATTATAGGTTTTTTAGCTGTATGCTTCCTGTTGATGAAAAAAATATAGCGTAGGATATGTGCTGATTGTTCCCTTTGTTTTTCAATTTGAATAAATGTGGGGGATATGAGACTATGAGGATTGTGAATTGAGGTGATTCTGCTGCCTGTATTGTTTATTTGCTTTAGATGTTATATCATTGCTCAGTGCCTCTTCAGATTTCTTTAATGTGTCTATTATAACAAAGTTTTGCTTAATTGAAGTAAGAACTGTGGTTATTAAACTGAGAAACTAGGAAGTGTTAGTCCAAACAGAAGTCGTGATGATATGGAGAGTGGAACTGTGAAATCTTCCTTTGAATTTAGCAGCTCTCTGCTGAAACGGTCTTTTATTTGCTATAGTTTGTTGCTAAGTTGAGCTACCCTGTAGCTAGCATATGAGTTCCGACTCTTGCATGGTCTAAGACTTGAGTTCTTCACTTCTTTGTTTCACTCTTGCGGTTTGTTTAGATTGTTAGTGTGATTTAGTGGTCTTGTCATGGTCTGTTTAGATTCTTGATGCTGCTATTCACTAGCTTTATGTGAGAAAATCTAACATCTGGACCAAGAACTTATATAACAATTATGTGGTCTTTAGAATGAAAAAACACGAGGACAAAAGTAGTGTAAATGTTTTTGGGAGAAGCCATGAATGCAGCTGGAACTTTGATATAGGTGCTTTGTCACTACTCTTAGTGCCTCAGCCAGGGGAGAGAATATAGAAGATAGAGGACGATTATGTTAAGAATCACTAGGTCCAGAGGTTAGCTTGTTCAGTATTACTTACGTATGTTACCTGAATAAAAAGAAAGCAGTTGGCAGTGGCGATCTTCGCTTGTCTAACTATCCTATTCTCTCAAGACCCCACTCTCACTAAGCACTAATTTTATGTGAATACCAACATCAAAAGTCGTATGATACATTCTGGCTCCTCTCCTGGGTCAAAGTTTCAAAACCATTATCTGACAGACTTCAGCTTCTATAGTTTCTTATGATTAGTAAAACAGCAACTTTTCAGTCAAATTTGATTGTGTGAATGCTTGTTGGCTTATTGCTTTGTGTCGCATGCCCACTAATTGCGTCCTACTGCTAATCAATGTGAATTTGCTTGCTTCCCCACCAAAATCGCTTTATTCTTTCCTTGTTCCGCTGCTTCTGGGTTTTATTAATAATTTTGGAAGTGTATTGTCTGCATATATTAGGGTTGCTGTTTTGATGTTTCCATAATTTGAACTTTGAAAAACGTGGTACTTTCTGATTTCAGGTTGTAAAGGTTGCTCTATGATATTATTCTAATTTATAAGTTAGGAAGAAAAAGTTGTAATTTTCCTTTTCATTTGTTGTTGCCGTCGAATTGCCAAGTTACCCCTGCTTGGTCCAGGCTTGCAATCGACTAGCGAGCCTGTTAGACTCGAGCTCGAGACTGTTACGCTATTAAATATAATAATTACTGCTTCTGTGAAATTTTTAGACTAAATTACCCTTTAGTTTATAAAAAGAAATATACATTTATATAGTTCATAAAGTATTTTCAATATTTTATGTCTTTAGTTTCAAGTTTCATTTTTTATAATTTAACATATTTTAAATTAATCATATAGAAAGTATGTAATAAAAAATTTGATATCAAACTTAAAGTAATTCTAATATGTGAGCGTAGAGAATATAAAAGTATTTCTTAAATCAACTAGAAATTAAGTTATTGAATATTTGATTCTTTTATTTAAATAACTTTTGAACAATCTTCTAAATAAATATTATATATTTTCATAAAATTCAACTTGTATATATTTTTTATATATCATTTAGCTCTTGAATATTTTATTGCATGTAAAAAGAATTATCATTATAATTTAATTTAATTTAGAAAAAGCAACTAACGCCTTAACAAATTTCTATTGTAAAAGTCAAATTAATTTATTAATACTTCAAAACATTTAAATTCAATTAAATTTTTATCTATTTTAATGAGGTTTGAGGATTGTGGATGATAATAATAACATATATTCGTCTCTCAACTGGACAAATTATTTGTACCAAACAAAAAAAAAGAACAAAATATAGCATACTTAAACAAATATTGGCCTGCACTTTCAGCTGTTAAAGCAGCCCGGGATTTTGGGCGGAAGAATGTGATCTTTAAAGGTGATTGTGCCAATGTGATTTAGACGGATTATTAGCGATGATGAAGACTTCTCTGCCATTGGAACATTGTTTTAGAAATTCTTAGTTTATTTGGCCACTTTTGGACTTGTTCTTTTGTTTTTGTTCATCGGGAGGTTAATTGTATAGCACATTCCCTTACTCCGAATGGAACCTCAACTTGTATTGGTTCCACTAACATTCCCAATTTTACTTGGGATATTCTTGTTTCTAATTTAAGTTAATAATATTATGTTTTTCCCTAAAAAATATATATATATGTATATATATTGGACCTTCTGAATAGAAACAAATAAATAACCTGTTTGGCTTACCTGTAAGATAATACAAAATATATATTAGTAAATGGCTAAATTGTATTTTTGTTCCTGTAACTATCAAAAAATAGCATTATTAGTCCTAAGATTTTTCATTTTGTGATTTTGGCCCTATATTTCTAAAATATTGCAATTTTAGTCCTGTGCTCACCGGATTTTCAATTCCTGGCCGGAAAGTCGCACGTGTGGTGGGCGTGTGAAGGATTCCGACCAATTCTTGTCTACCTGGCAGTAATAATTGTAGGATAATTTGCTGAGTTGGACTGAGAGCTGGCAATTATTACTGCCAGGTAGACAAAAATTGGTTGGAATCCGACGAGCACAGGACTAAAATTGCAACATTTTAGAAATTATAGGACTAAAATCGCAAAATGAAAAAACCTTATGACTAATAATGCTACTGTCTGATAGTTATAGGACCAAAAATACAATTTGGCCTTAGTAAATTTTGAAAGTAATATATAAATACACTATTGAAGGCAATGATTACTCTGTTAGTAAAAACACGTATTATACCCGTATAGTACACGTACGTACGAATAATTGAAAAGTACTTCTGTTTCTTATACACATTCTGAACTTAATGAATAATACTTGTACTTTTGATTTCATACGTTTAGTACACGTATTATATATATCCTGTATAATACTTGACGAATAAAACTCAATTTTTATCCTAAAAAAATATTTATTTAAACTTTTAAATATATCAAAATTATTTTAAAAATTAAATACATAAAAAATATTTATTTACATTAATGAAATATTATACAAATAATTATTGAAATAACTTATAAGAATATTAAACATTATTTATATATTTATCTCTAAATTATAAATTTAATTATTTAATATTATATTTAAAATAATTTTTTATAATATTTAAAGTGAAGGTAGGTATGTTATATGTAAAACTTATAGAAATTTTAAATAAAAATACATAGTGATGCGTACTGTTTTCGGGGAATGAAGCACCACCAAATTTATATTCGGGAAACTTTGAATAATTTAGATCAACGGAGCTTCTTAATATGGAAGAACCTGCAAAAAATATGTTAGCCCCTCCACTGAATTGTATCAGTATCTCAGAAGGAAGAAACAATAATAATAAATGTGGCGCCCCGAAAATTCAGCGTGAAATGGGCCACATTCAGGGAAGCCACACAGGCCTACGCACGGTCCCAAGACCGTGCGGGCAGGACCGTGTGTGCCTGGCGTGACCACCTGTCGTGAGTGTTGCACAGGCTAACGCACGGGGTTCAAGCCCGTGCGTCCTGGGGGAGCCATCCCACATCGGAAATTCATGATTGAAATGAAGGGTTTATAACCCAATCTCCAAGCACAACTACCATAAGGTTGCAAACCCTTTTGGCATGTGGTTTTAAGTCAAACTTTAGGGTTGTGCTCGGTGGGGACGAAGGTTATACCCGCGCGTCTAACGGGCGCCCAAACAGGGGGGGTCCTCCTCTCCGTGGTCGGGGGTCGCCAACCGCCAGTCGTGGGAATAACATTCGCGTCCGAGTCGCCATCAGGGGCTCGGCGTGCGTGGGGAGTCGCACCAAAAGCACTCCACATTCTCCACTGGCGTGGAAGTGACAGGACCTGTGTTGCGGCGTAATGAGGACATTACGCTTTGAAGAAGGGCGATTGTAGCGTCCCGAAAATTCAGCGTGAAATGGGCCACATTCAGGGAAGCCACATGGTCCTACGCACGGTCCCAAGACCGTGCGGGCAGGACCGTGTGTGCCTAGCGTGGCCACCTGTCGTGAGTGTTGCACGGGCTAACGCACGGGGTTCAAGCCCGTGCGTCCTGGGGGAGCCATCCCACATCGGAAATTCATGATTGAAATGAAGGGTTTATAACCCAATCTCCAAGCACAACTACCACAAGGTTGCAACCCCTTTTGGCATGTGGTTTTAAGCCAAACTTTAGGGTTATGCTCGGTGGGGACGAAGGTTATGTTGGAGTTGTCCCCTGGAAAGCCAAACTGTTTAAGGCATTTCCCATAAAACTCCAGAGTAGAACAATCAAGTGAACCATAATAGAAAGACGCTAGTAGTCGTCCAATACTACTTCGGCCAAATTCATCATATTACATTTATAAGTAGTAGCATATTATTTATTCTTATGTATGGATGAAACCCAAGATCACAGTAAGCTAAGGGACTTGGTTTCACCATTTGATGGGGACCATGAAATAAGTACCCAATGGTGTGGTCTAAAACACTCCAAGTCGAAAAGTTTAAAAGGCACAGGGGATGTCTACCAGACTCGCCTGAGACTTGCTCATATGACATAGCTTTATGAAAGTGTGTCCCATTTCATGACATTAGTGTTTTCACACTACTATGCATATGTGGGTGCTTAATGGAGATTAAGTTCACTGAGGATCCCGCCAGGAATGCCTAAATGGGTTAAGACTCATATAAAGTCTTAGAGATTATGAGGGTTTCCCTAGCCATGATCCTGTCTAACTAATCCTTAGACTTGAGACTCCATGGTTGTCTTGTGTATGACTGGGGCGTACTTTGGTGTACTGCTGAATCCCTAGAGTTTCACATAAGCTGTACATTGAGTATGTTCGAGTCATGCATGGAGGCTGTGAAGGTCAATATAGAATCTGTCACTTGTTGCAAGAACAAGAAGAATTCCTATGGGTTCTATTGTAGTACATTCCACCATTAAATCCTTGCAAGGTATGATTGGTTTCAACTAGGAAAGAGTTCCTAGAGTATGAGATCAAATGAAATTACTATAGGAATATAATTCATAGCATTGAAGACTACTGGGGTTCTATTTCCTATACCGTAGGTCTCAATCGGGAATTGGATGATAGAAGGATCGTATCTCACGGCAATCATGAGGCTGAAAGGTAAGCACCACTTCATCGAAGGATGAGTGGCCATGGACACGTTGCTAGACATCATCCATAGTCTGTAGAAATGAGTTTGTGAGATCAAATGAGTTTTGACTGACAAACCTTCTTTGAATTGAAAATGGTTCAATTAAAGATATGACTGTAACATTTGGAATGTGTTTCTACTGCTGTCCTGTTGGTGAACCTGAGGGGTCACACAATGACTTCCAAAGGCAAATAAGATTATCAAATCAATGTGGATTGATGGATTGAATTAATTGGTTTAATTTAAAATTGAAGTAGTTAATTAACTGAGAAGAATTTAATTAAGAGTAATTAAATGATTTCATTGAATTAAATCAAACTGAGAAAGAAAATATTAATTTAGGAATTAATATTAAATTGAGCTTGAATTTTATTTGGAATGAAATGAAGCCCAAAAGTTAATTGAAAGGATTTAATTGGATTAAATCAAACTGAGAAAGAGAATATTAATTTAGGAATTAATATTAAATTGGGCTTGAATTTTATTTGGAATAAAATAAAGCCCAAAAGTGAAATAAAAGATTAATCCAATTCTAATTAGGAGTAATTAGAAAATTGAGCTTTGATAAATTAATCTAGTATTAAATTTAATGGGCCTTTTGAGAAGGCCCAAATCCTAGTCCCAATTGAAGGTGATGGCCGAAAATCCAAGTCCTTCATGGGCTTGGAATTTTCGGCCCTTATGGGATTTTATATAACCCATTGGATTAGTTCTTTACGTAAGACAAGAATTCATTCTCAAGAAACAACACAATCAGAAAAACCCTAGTTTTCTGTTTTCTCTCCTCTCTCTCTCACGCCACTTTCTCTCTCCCTTAAAGAATTGGCTTCTCTTCACTTCATAGATTAAGTCTTACTCTCTAAGGCTTAATCAAAAGATAATCAATCGTTCTTCGTTCCCTAGCAGGAATTAAGATATACGAGTTTGCTTGTGAGAAGTCGTGGACTATCTTTAGAGGGTATCGGTTGAAAATCGAAACCTTGGTGGATCTTGAAGCCAGCGCCGTTGGAAGAGTGGCTAGAGGCTTTGGAAAGCCTTCGTTCCTTATTTACTACAAAAATGAGTGCGTAAAGGTGAACTTCTTTATAATATATAAACGTTTCAAAGTTACATATTCATTGGATGAAGATTCACTGTAACTCCCCGGGACTAAAATTTTTGAAATCTACAACTTCCGCTGAGCCCCGGGGGTGCGTGAATCCCAACAGGTTATACCCGCGCATCCAACAGGCGCCCAAGCAGGGGGGGTCCTCCTCTCCGTGCCCCGGGGGTCGCGACAATAAATGCGAGATGATAATTAATAATGAAAGAATACTTGAAATATGAATGTAAAAAGCCTGGAGAATGCAGAGAATTCTTGTGGTAATGTTGAGTGCTTGTGTGTCAAATGACTACAAAATGGGACTCTTATTTTCGCAGGGCAGCAACCTCCCTGCCAGCTGGACGGCGGTTGTAACGACCCGAATATTTTAATTATATTATTAATAATTACGCGAATTCTTTGTTGCCTAATTTCTCGATCTATCCAATTGGATTAATTAATCTTGTGGAAAAGATTGATTTAACCTATCTTCTAAATGCCCTCAATTACTTAAATTACCTAAATACCCTTAAAGGCCTAAATGACCATTTTACCCCCCCGAGATATTTTCCTAAATATCTATCTATCTCTCTCATTCTCTCATTAAACAAGAAGGAGAAAAGAAGAAAGGAAGGAGAAAGAAGAAGAAAGAAAGGAGAGAATCTTCCCGATGCCCTACCGAGCTCGTTTCTCGCCCGATCGACGAGCCGTGAAAACCCGAACGACCCTCACTACATTCTCTACCGGTAATCCTTTTACCCATTTCATTTCGTTACCTCTTCATTGCGATTTTAATGAGTTTTATATAAAATTTTATTATATTAGGATTTTCGTGTTTAGGAAGATTTACTTGACCATTTTACGTGATTCTTGTGCCTATGTGTAGCTTATATGATATATATGATTATATGTGAAAATTAGGATATTTTATGGAGTAAATTAGGAGATGTATGAATTTATATATTGATTTTCGCGTGAGAGGTTCGCAATCTGCTGAGTCTGCTGCTCAGTAGATCCACACGGGCGAACGCACGGTCTTGAGCAAGACCATGCAGGAGCCCGTGCGCAGCTCTTTTCAACCTGCACGGTCTTGGCACCTTGCTCAAGACCGTGCGTGAGGCCGTGCACCCCTATTTGTGCTTGCCAAGCCCGTGCGTTGGCCGGTGCAACATACTTAATGCATTTTCCAGCCTTTTTCTTTCTTGTACTTCGGGAATTTGGTCAACCCCACTCATTTAAATATTGACTTTTCACATACGACCTTCGAATATCAATCCGATTTCACCTATAGCTTCCTCGAGCCTCGGGATTTGATATTCTTCATAATTTGTAATTTACCCGACCCTATTTGACCGTCAATTGACACCTTTCTCGTTTAGGGATTTTTCCCATCTTTTCCGTTTCTTGTCCGTTTGACCCCGTTTTCGCGAGAGAGTTCCGTTATATTATTTTAAGCATGTCTACGTGCCCTAACTGCGTTCTAGTATGCTTTCCATATTTATTATTAATGTTCTTCCATCATTATAATTGTTTTAAATATTCTTTTAAATATTGTTCCATAATTTATATATCCTTACATGTTTAATTATCTGACTTTCTATATCGCACCTGTAGCATGAGTGGAGTATATGAATTGCCGTGCGTCGTCTGTTGTTCGTGTCTTACTTTTGTTATTATCGGTCTTGTTTTCATCCTCTAGGCCCTGTGTATTACAGGTGGGACCAACGAGGGAGAAACTTGACTACCGCCTGCTTTCATACTGTCGTGTCGAGCCAGGTAAGGGTTTAACTTATTTTTAACTGGGGCAAGGACATAGACTATTATAGGTTGCAAAATAAATGATTACCCCATTTTTTCTTATTACTTGTCGTACTGCCTTTACTATTCCTTATGTGCTTAGTCAAACCTTTTAATAGCAAAACCAAAATGATTTGAAATGCTTTCAACTAGAGACAAGGAAAACCATTTTGTTTTAAATGCGAATTTTAGTCTCTCGACCTCGCAAATATAACCTTGTCTCGAATGGCCACTTTGGCCTTCCACATCCCGATTCCCCAATTGCGAATGGCCCTTTTGGCCACCTAACTGTCATCGTTTTCAAAAGCGAGCCATAGATCGATTAATGTTTTGGGCCCGGAGTATTCAGGAGGTGAGTCTGGGGACGTGCGTCCAGGGCAAATCCCGATGGATACTCCAATCCGTATCTGCTTAGGTCAGCCAGGAGGTTGACTAACCTGAGTTAGTGCGAGGGTGGCGTTGTAGGCTACGCGCTTCCTAGAAAATTCTGTTAAGGGTGACGTTGTTAACACGCGTTTCCATAAAATTCTGAGTGGATCATGAATCTTGGTGGTGGAGTACTTGCTTGCATGATTTTCAAGGTTGGGAGTTATAAGGAGAGGGCCCGTTCTCGCCGGGACACACTATTGCATACTTTATTGCATTACTTGCTTGTCTAATTGTTTTACGGCTTTAGTTACGAGTCGAAGCACATTCCGGTTTTCTTCCTTTAGTATACGTATTTCCCTATAAATATATATACAAAACCCGGAAGCGTGGCTCGAACTTGCCAACTGAAGTCTCCTTTATTAATCAATTAATTAGTTGAATTACGAGCCGTGTTTATTTATCGATTCCAACTTATTTATATCGTGCTTTTCGAACTTGTAACGGCTTTGTGACTCAACTAATATCCTTTCAATTTATCGGCTTGATATTACGTGCAAATGTTTCAAAGGATCCGGTTCGTCAACCTTTTGTGTTTTCAAATAAGCCGAACCCGAGTGTTGCTTTGTGTCATTTTACAACTTATATCTCGTTCTTCGTATTCTTTCTCGAAACGGGCAACACTCACCACTTTTGGTTTTAAAAAGATAAAGGACGAACTGTGGTCAAAACCCCCTTACTGAGTACCCTTTATACTCACCCCTGCTATTTTGGTTCTTGCTTCAGGTAGACAGGTGGCGACGTCACCTATCTTGTCAGTCGGCATCAGCAGGTCTAGATAGGCTCAGTCTTTCTGGTTTGTCTTGTCTGTGGTCCCAACAACCGTCGAGTCTTGTTTCTTGTATTTATTTACTTTACGTACTTATGTGCCCCTGATGTGGGATAGTTGACGATATCTAGGATTGCATAGGGTAGACTAGTTGAGCCATGGTTGGCACTATATGCTGATTAATCTTTTGTATCTTGAATTATAAATGTTTAATTGATTTTATGTTAGCTTCGTAGGTTTTTATGGATTTATTTGATTATCTTTTAAATCGCTTCCGCATTTCTCTGCTCTTTTCTGGTCGTTGTTGGGATGGTTGTCGCTGTTGCCGAAGGTTATTGCTTGAGTGCCGTTCGCCGGAGTGGGTTTTTGGGTTGAGGCCCCTCGCTGAAGCTCGAGAATCCATTTCGGTGCGGATGTGGCGGTCCTTCTTCAGGGGGCGCTACAGCGGTTGAGGATTTTTTGGAGATAATGGGCGAGTTCTGCTGCAACTGACCGAGAAAATCATAGGATAAGGCTTCTTGTTCCTTTGGATCAAGTCTTTGGCTTTATCCTGCGGTTATCTCTCCAAGAATCTCTCTAACACTCCTGCTGGACCAGATGGGCCGACGTCCTGGTGGGCTGATGTCTGTCCAGCTGGGCTGGGCCGTCCAGCTAATTGACATTTATGCCTATGCCAGATCTAATGGATTCTAAATTTCGGTTTTCCTGCGGATTGGGCCTTCTCCTTTTATGGGCTTAATCCAACGGACCATGACTTTCATGCATGAAATGGGCTTGGCCAAATTTGGCTAGCATCACATAGGAGTATTCACGTTTTTTTCGTCCTGTTTTCTTTCTTAACTAGAAATAACTCCGTGCCAAGGCACGGAATACAACTTCAAAACAGATGATTAAAATTATTTTCATTTATTTAAAAATTATAAGTTGATAAAATCCATATCATAGTTAATTCATTATTTATTAATCAACTTCGACCAAAAAGAAATTGTTTGTTAATCAACTAACAAATATTTAATTAATTAAAAGATTAATTCTTGTCCCATAATGATAATAGTAGTATAAAATATGAAATAATTATATTATTTTTTTAATATAAATTATAGTTGAATTTATCCTAAATAAAATTATAAAATATTTTGCATTTAGTATTAGAAAATGATAAAAATAAATTTGAATTCAAATTTTACCAATCACGTATTTATAAGTAGAGATAGATGAATATTTTAAATTATTTTAATTTGAATTTGAAGGATAATAGTTGTTAAAAAAGTTAATGACCTTATCGTAACTAATTTTATTAAATATTATCTTAACAAAAGTATAATGCAAAAATTCCATGCATATCCATCCAGGGGTGAAAAATTAGATTCTTTTAGAAAAAAAATAACCGTAAATATTTGAGTCTTTTAACCATAAAAATATGTGTTATACTATTATATATATATATATATATATATATATATATATAGTATTTAAACTATCATATATCTATATATTATCTTGAGATTCTTTTAGATAATATCCATAATAATGGTATTTTAAAATAGTAAATTAGCTTCTTTTAGATAAAAAATAGCGTAAATATTTGAGTCTTGTAACCATAAATCTCTAAATATTTGTGTATTTAAACTATCATATATCTATACATTATCTTTGGATTCTTTTAGATAATATTCCTAATAAATTATATTTTAAAATAGTATTTATCTAATGGCAGAACATTATCTTTGAATTCTTTTAGATAATATTCATAATAAATGGTATTTTAAAATAGTATTTATCTAATGACATAATAGAATTTATTGAGGCTATCCACGTGAACGCTTAGGTGGATAGCCTCAAGGATTCTGAATTATTATATATAGATAAACGTATTGTACTCGTATATATTAAAATACGTATTATATCAAACTCTGTCTTTTTTGCTATTTTTTGAACATATTTTTCAATAAAAACATAAAATATATTTATACTTATAAAAAAATGTAAAGTACCCGTCCGGTATTTTACTAACAGAAGCAATGAATAGGTAGTTACTAAATTATTATTTTAAGTCATAAGATTCTCTATATGAGTCGACCAAAAAAAAAAAAAAAAAATCTCTAAATGAAGTTAAACTCAAAAATCGCCCTTATCCAAATGTAACACTAGCCAAAACCAAAACCCTAACCAAACCCCACAATTCCATCTCCCGATTCCCTCTCCGACTCACCACGCCACCGGGGCCTTGCCGCCGCCCATCCCGTCGCCACGCTCGTCCCTTCGCGCCGCCACCACCCAATCACCACGCAACACACCAGGACGTTGCCGCCCAGGCGCCCACAGGGCCTCCGCCCATTCCCCCGCGCCTCCCGGACATGAAAATCAAGAGTAAGTTCCATAGATTTTTTTCTACTGATTGTGTTTGCTAGTTTTCGGCTGTTTGGTTCTTATGGTTTGTTTTCTTCCTGCAAAACCCTAATACCGAAAACTCCTCCATTCAGAGTCATCTTCCCTAAATCAAGGTTTGAAACTGCTCTAAACAACGGAAGAGTGAATAAGAAAGTTGAAATGGGGAAAATTCCAATAGCTTTCAGAAGGGCAGCTGCCCAATCCACAGTATCAACTCTCCTCAAATCCACCACTGCTCCTGCTTCTGCTTCTGAAGAACAAATCTCATCATCAATTTCTGGTTTGCAACCCAAGAAAAAATCCTCCAAAGAGAAACCCATCAGAAGGAATGATTCATCGTCAAAAGCGAACGTTCCATCAATCATTTTCGAGTCCGCAAATCTCTCAGACGCCAAATCCCGTTTCAATTCTCTCATTGCCTCCGCCAGAGCCACCCCTTCAGATCCCAGCTTCTATAATTCGATTCTACAGTCTTTTTCCTCAGTTTCATCTCTCCAAGATTCAATCTTTTTCCTCAATCACATGATCAAAAGGCAACCTTCTTTTTCCCCCAACCGTTTCACTTATCATATACTTCTTATACAGTCCTGCTCATCACCTGATGAACAATCTCTCTCCAATGTACACCATATCCTCAACCTCATGACGAACAATCATTTTCCACCCAATCAAGTTTCGACAGATGTTGCAGTGAGGACCCTTTGCAGTTGTGGCAGAGAAGAACACGCTATTGAGCTAAATAAGGAGCTTTCTGCCAAGAATTCACCACCCGATACTTACACGTACAATTTCCTGGTGAGACATTTAGTCAAAAACAGGCCGTTGACTACTCTGAATTGCTTTATACAGGATATGAGAAGGTTTGGTATAAAGCCAGACCTTGTGACATACACTATCATGATTGATAATGTTTGTAACACCAAGAATTTAAGGGAGGCAGCACGGTTATTGGAAGTGTTGAGAGAGGAAGGGTACAAACCTGATTGCTATGTGTACAACACTATTATGAAGGGTTATTGTATGTTGAGTCAAGGCTATGAGGTTTTGGGAGTGTATAAGAAAATGCAAGATGAAGGAGTCGAACCCGACCGTTATACTTATAATACTTTGATATTTGGATTGTCCAAATCGGGTAGGGTTAAAGAGGCCAAGAAGTTTCTAACCGTCATGACTGAAAAGGGTAATTTTCCAGATGCAATTACTTATACTTCATTGATGAATGGAATGTGTAGAGAAGGGGATGCATTGGGAGCATTGGCACTGTTAGAGGAGATGGAAGAAAAGAGTTGTAGTCCAAATGTGTGTACTTATAACACTTTGCTTCTTGGATTGTGTAAAGCTAGGTATTTGGATAAGGGAATTGAGTTGTATGAAGTGATGAAGAAAGGTGATATTAAGCTAGAAACGGGATCTTATGGAACATTTATAAGGGCATTGTGTAGAAAGGGCAGAGTAGCTGAAGCTTATGATGTTTTTGATTATGCAGTTGAGAGCAAGAGCTTTCCAGATGTTGCTGCTTATTCAACTTTGGAAAGTACTCTTAAGTGGCTGAGGAAAGCTAGAGAACAAGGTCTTGTTGTCTGACATGAACTGCTGCTACTTCTCATTCATTACACATGAAAATTGTTATATTCTTATTTCTGGACTAATTGTTATTTTGAAGTATGCTTTAGAATGTGGATAGTCCATGATCGTCCTTGCTTTAATAGTTTGATGTTTGATACCTTCGTTGTGGCATTTGTAATTTCCGTGGCAAGTTCATGTAGAATCAAAGATGTAGCCATTTGTTTCAATCTCTTAATAAAGCCTCACATTTCACAATTGCTTTTTGTTTACTTTTGTCTTTAATCGCATGCCTTAGCAATGGAATGAAAGAAAGGTTCTTGGGTGATAACAATTTACAATTTGTTAATATGAAAAACGTGGTACTCTTGGTGATGGTCAGGATTAATTATATCTGATTTCAGGTTGTAAGGGTTGCTCTCTGATTAATTCTTATCATTATTGATTAATAGTTCTAATTTTTAATTTATTATTAAGGTGGGAAGAAAAAGTTATTCGAAAATCTAGAAGTCACACTTCTCTTTAGAAAAAATACCCTTTTTAAAAATCATAGGTGAAAAAACCCCAAATACAAACTTATTAGAAATGACCTGTTTTGATTAAAAATTATTAAATTTATGCCAAGTGATCAAAATAATTTTTTTTTTCTTTTTCATTTTTTTTTTTTTGCTTTTTTATGCCAACTTATGAGATGAACTTTACTTTTTTTCCATTTTCTATCAATCCGTATGAACTCGATTACATTGGGAAAGTTGATTTTAACATAATGGAGGAAAAAACGAAAAGAAAGGTATTTTAAATATTTTATATGTTAATTCTATCTCAAGATTGTTAAAAATATTTTTGATACATATTTTTTCTAGGAAACATATACATAATTATTTAAAGAATGATTATCAGAATTTGAGTCTAAATGGAATGAAAAAATTACAAAAATCATGATTTCAGGTAAGTGTCATTATTTAAATTCTGATAGATTCTTTTATATTATTTTTTTTGTCGAATATATATTTATATTTGGTTTCATTTAGTATAATTATATTAATTTTTATTTTTCTTGGTTAGTGTATAATCATATTTATGCTCAAACACTATTTTTCGATTTTGTAGGAATAAATTGGATGAACAACGGAAAAGAAAAATAAGAAAGATATTCAAATTTTTATCGTTAGTAATTTACTATTATATTATTATTTGAGAAATTACTATATTATTTATATATTTCTAAAATTTTATATATGCGGTACAGTTTTTCCAATATACCCCTCCGAAAAAAGCTGACGAGTAAGAAAAATATATTCAGGTAAAAATACTCTAACTTAATGATTTTATACTTGGAATATTTTTTAAGGGTTTATACATGGAATGTGATGTACGTTTAATTTTTAAAAATAACTATTTGTTAAAAAAATTAAACTTTCAAAATTTCTAATTAATATTTTTTCGTGGGTGTAGAGAGAATTTGAAGATTTTCTATAGAATGGCACAAGTCCAATAAAAAGTGATATGATCTTATATAAATCATGTTCGTGTAGAGAATTATTATACTTTGGTTAAATCGTTATATTGTGATTAATAAAATTAACATATGAGTTTTAGTTAAATATTTTATCTTCTATATGCTTTTAGAGAAAACTTATATATTGACTATGTCCAAAATTAAAAATATATTAAACAAGTCTATCTAAGTTATTCTTTTCAGCTCTTTTTTTCTTTTGATCATATATTATCGTTCCTTCACCAAATCACGCGAATTTATTATCCAATTGAATCCTCTCAACGAGACAAACAAAATGATATAAAGAAATTCAAGTTTCATTAAATGACAGAAGTGCAACAACGGGCGATTTCTGACTATTTTCAGTGACGACCCTTGAAGTGAGTTTTATAGTGTTCGATATGGGTAAGCCTAATGGTAAGCTCAATTTTTGAAAATAACATATGAATTGAGAGTAATTTGGGTTTGAATTATCCGAATAAGTATAGAATTTGAAGTATCCAAAATAATATTTGAGATACCCAAAATGACATTTGAGATACTAAAATTATAAAACATAGTACTTATATCCCATAATGAAGTATAAGTATTATAATTTCAAGAGTTTTGACATATTTTTAATGTGTTACTAAAATTATAAAACGTTGTACTTATAATCCGTTAATTTTAGACTTGTAGAGATAAAATCTAAAAATGACCCATAATTTAGGGACGGAAAATGAAATTCTCCCTTAAATTAATATACAAATTGAACTATTGAAGTTAATGAAAACATATTCAATTATTTTAAGTTAAAAGATTCTCTAAATTAAGTTAACCTAAAAAATAGATAATTATCCAAAACCAGAACCCTAGCCAAACCCACAATTCCATTCCATCTCCCGACTCCCACTCCCCACGCCATCTGCCCCTCGTCGCCGCCCG
This sequence comes from Verbena officinalis, assembly GCA_958496215.1. Classification (NCBI taxonomy): domain Eukaryota; kingdom Viridiplantae; phylum Streptophyta; class Magnoliopsida; order Lamiales; family Verbenaceae; genus Verbena; species Verbena officinalis. The sequence goes on from OY292390.1 coordinate 35,345,594, forward strand.
TCCCATCTCGAGGCACCTCCCGTCGACACGCTACCACCCAGTCACCACACACCAGGCCACGGCCACCGCGCACCACACCCGGACGTAGCCACCTAGGCGCACACAGCGCCTCCGCTCCTCTCCCCGCGCCTCCCGGACTTGAAAATCAAGAGTAAGTTCCGTAGACTTTTCTCTATTGATTGCGTTTGGTAGTTTTCGACTGTTTCGTTCTTATGGTTTGTTTTTTTTACTTCAATTCTACTAAAAACTGGACTTCTAGAAGCATACTTATCATACCCGTCTAATATCATGACTAAATGTAAGAAACAAATGGATACTGTACTGTGAGTTTTCAGACAACTCTTATGTCAGATAGGCTCAATGTGACATAATTAGAATATTTTAAAACAGTGTAGTCTGTACTAGTACTAGTAATTATAGTGCAATTTTTGGTTACTCTAGCAATACATTACGTTGTAAACTATTACAAGACATGGTGATTAGTCACACAAACTGAAAATAGTGTCCCGATACTGAGTGGGTGATGAGTAATATGAGATAACGCCTCACGTGTATAATGAATAATATTCCCTAATATGAAATAATCTATTTCAGACGATCAAATTTTTGAATGTAAAGCTTGACAATTATATTATTCTAAAGAATAGCATCATTTCATCCTGTTAATCATTAATTAGAATTTGTACACTGTCAATTATAGGTAATATTGCTGTAAACAAAAATCTTATTGTAATAGTCCGTCGTGAAAAGAGAAATCTTGTAAAAAAGGGTCATGGAGGGCAAAAGCATGGCTGAAAATTCATCATGTCAATGGCAAGAAGAACTACCTCTACCAGACCCCAAAAGGCAAAAAGTGTTGTCCCCAACCACCACCACCACAGCCACCACATCTGATGACGAACAAAATCAGGAAAATGTCCAAACAATTCCCAGAACCCCGAAATACAAGCGCCGCAAAATCGCGATGTTCTTCGCTTATTGTGGCGTGGGCTACCAGGGAATGCAAAAAAACCCTGGTGCCAAAACTATCGAAGGCGACCTCGAGGAAGCCCTTTATTTTTCTGGAGGGATTCCTGAAGAGGAAAGGGGACAACCCAGGCGATTTGACTGGGCCCGCTCCGCTCGCACTGACAAGGGTGTCAGCGCTGTTGGGCAAGTTGTGTCGGGAAAGTTTTATGTTGATCCGCCTGGTTTTGTTGAGCGCTTGAACTCTAATTTGTCGCCACAGATTCGGATATTTGGATACAAGCGGGTGACGCCGTCGTTTAATGCGAAGAAGTTCTGCGATCGGCGGAGGTATGTTTATTTGATTCCTGTATTCGCGCTTGATCCATCGTGTCATCGTGATAGAGAGAGTGTTTTGGCTAGCTTGGGGTCTGGGAGTGAGCTTGTTAAGTGTTTGGAGTGTTCTGAAAGGGGAAGAAAGGTTTTTGGTGTTATGGGGAAGCGTAACTATGAGACGAAAACTCAGGTTGAGGTTAGTTCAGGCATTTCATCAAACGATGGAATTGCTTTTGCTGACAAGAAGATTGTATTGAGTTCCTCCAAGAACAATGAAACTGGAAACGGTGATACTGAAAATAACTCAAGTGTTGGAACTGGAAAGACTGCAGCCTCCGAAAATGACAAAATGGAGGATGACAAAGCTGTTTCAGTTGATTCAGCTATTTTGTCCGATAAAGAAAATAAAGTTGTGGTTAACTCTCCTGAGAAAGAGAATGTTGCGGCTGATAGTGACAATGCAAGTGTTGAGACTGGGAAGCTATTGGAAAATGGAGCTGAGAGTATGGAGAAAATGATGGAAGATGAAAATGGTGGAGGGCATGCAAAATTAGAAAGAAAGAGTGAGTTCTGTTATGGAGAGGAGGAGAAGGAAAGGTTTAACAGAATACTCAAGTACTATGAAGGTACACATAATTTTCATAACTTCACAACAAGAACTAAAGCTGAGGATCCTGCTGCTAAGAGATACATTATATCCTTTAATGCAAATACAGTAGTAAATGTAGATGGAATTGATTTTGTAAAGTGTGAGGTTGTGGGGCAGAGCTTCATGCTTCATCAAATCCGCAAAATGATTGGTCTTGCTGTTGCAATCATGAGAAACTGTGCTGCTGAGTCTTTAATCGAGGCAGCTTTTGAGCAGTAAGTAATTTTTTATTTTTTCTAATTGCTGGTATATTTGATATGATATGATATATAAATCTATTTACGAGTCATTTGTTGTTGAATTCAGGAAGGTGAATATTAATGTTCCGATGGCGCCTGAGGTTGGATTATATTTAGATGAGTGCTTCTTTTCATCATACAATCAGAAATGGAGAAACAGCCATGAAGAAGTGTCCATGAAAGCTTATGCAGACGAAGCTGAGGAGTTTAAAATGAAATACATTTACTCTCACATTGCATCCACAGAGCATAAGGATGGAGTTGCTGCAGTATGGTTACATTCTCTCAACTATCGCAACTATCCAGATTTACGCACTCAAGACTATTCTAGAAATGATTGTCCAACCTCTGATGTGTGAGATATATTAGCGATTTCGTATTATTTATTTATGAATAACCCCCTATGATTTGTGGCTTTTTACCGAAAAATCACTTAAACCTTGCAACCCTATGGATAGCCTCTTGAGATTTGTAAAACATTCGCTAACGCCGTTGAAACTTTGAAACATTACAAATACCCTCGAGGTCAATGATTCACCCTTAGTTTTAAGGGGGATTGTAATGTTTTGCAAACAAATCTCAGGGTAAGTTTCGTAATTTTTCAAGGATTAATTCAAAATCCCAGGGTAAGTTCCCCTTAAAATTATGTATTACCGTTTTGCAATATTTTAGAGATGATGCTTTCCTGTTCATTTAAAACTATATCCAAGTTGAGCTGATGAGCTCTATATTTTCTTATGATTGGGAAAACAAGTAGTCATTAACTTTTTGGGACATGTGAAATTTGATTCTTGTTGGGCTATTGGTTGTGTCGCATGCCCACTAATTACGATTGCTATTTGGGCCCTACCGCTAATCAATCTAAATTTGCTTGCTTTGAGTCCCCACCAAAATTGGTTTATTCTTTCCTTGTCCCTCTACTTTTGGATTTATTAATAATTTCGGAGTCTGCAAATACTAGGGCTGCCACATAATTTGAATTTAGAAAAACGTGATACTCTTGATGATGTCAAAGTTTTAAGCTTACTTTGGAGAATTGAGTTTATATTTAAGAAAATTTGTATTAGAAAAACACAAATAATAAAAAATTACAGAGTTGGAAGAAAACAGGTACTATAATAACTACTACTTTATTGAAGGGATTTGTAATCACGGCACATGCTTTGCAAAATAATTTGTTGTAAAGGGTACAGTGCAGTGGACACCCTAATTTCTTTGCCTAATCTTTACGTCTTCACAATGTCAAGTGGTACATGTACCCCCACTCCTACTCTACTCAAATTCAAACTTGGGAGTATTTACTATTTAATTAAGGAACTACTCAATTGCTGTTAATTGCGATCAAATTCTATAGCTTAATGATTGAAATGTAGGGATATATTCTCTGTTTTCTTTATTACAATGTTCCGAAAGCACAACACACTTTTATTCATTTTTCTTTTATATGAAAATTCGTTTTAACTAATCTTGGCATTATATTTTCTTTTTTAAGTTTTCAAATGTCTATGATATTAAGCCAAACAATGAAGATGAAATTAAATTAGTTGTCATTGTATTATCAAGTGGGATGAGTTGTTTCTCGCAAGTCATATACATAATTAATTCACATGATTACTGAGCACATTGACATTAGACGTACATTAGTTTACTGGGGATGGGTGCATTCTATTAAATGCTCTTTTCCAATTGTTTTTTTTTTCTTTATCGATTTTTATGAAATGTGAAGGTATTTATAATTTTGACCGAATTCAGATATTAATTTAGTAAATACAAGTGGTTGAATCTAGCTACCACCTCTTTTCTTTTTCCGGGAGGGAGGGAGGGGGGGAGAAAAAGTAAAGATCCAAAAGGCAATTAATAAATCCATCCCTTCCTTCATGTGCAAATGTGGTATAGTATAGTGTTTGTGAATTATACGAACTACAGATCCCATTCAAATATTTATCTTGATTTGTTCATTTCAATTTTCAACATCAGATCTAGCTTAGCTAGCCACGGAGTCAAATGTGATAGATCCAGCCCGACTGTGCTACTGCGCGGATTAGTATATAATAAATCTCATTTAATTTTGCAAATAAGTCAACTAGTTACAATATTTTCTATATACATAAAAAATAATATATAGTTAATGTTTTGCAGATGAGATTGACGCGGTGCCACCTCTTAACAGCACATGGTGAGGCAGCCCGCACATACAAATCCCATGGACCTTAATTCAATTCCTAGCTATTATTATTCTTTTTCATATATAATAATTGTAATTTGAAAACCAATGATATATATATATATATATATTCCAAAACAAAATAATATATAAATCGAACAAAGGAGGGAGATAGGGAGGCATGTGATGTCTCACATTCGCATATTGGCCGACCACCGACACCGTCCACCTCCACCCCTAATTTTTTATCTCTTCTCAATATTCTTTTTGTTTTTGTTTTTGGACACATGTAAATATTAATTTGCAGGTTAAATTAAATAATCATTCTTTATTTCTAGCTCCCTTTTACTAATCACTACAATCAACATTACCATTACCGCAAAATATTGATTTCAAATTTCAAAAAGTAGTATTAAATTAAATAGTCATGAAATTATATATTCAAGGTCATAATTCACTTTTTCCCTTGACGTCACCTCACCTCACCACACACACTACCGTTCCGTTAAAGTTGAAAAATTTCCACCCTTTTTTATTTACAGCTATCTAGAACTTGGAAGAATTAAAGTGTTACAATTACAATTGACTTTTCTTTCTTTTATATTTTTCAGAAAAAAGAAAAGAAAAGCAAAATAGGTAGCCGCAGTACTAGTGTGCAAGTAATGTGTAGTTGTGATCTGTAGGGCACTTTAAATAGAGCATATGCTCAGCAGTCAGCTCCATCCCTCACTTTACTCCTTTTCTTTCACAGTATATGCACCGAAACTCAGATTTCTAATTTCTTCATATTTCAATTTGTTCTAATTTCACTATGCCGCCGCTAAGATTAGCGGTTCTATATTTTTTCTGTATTGCCATTGTTGCTGCTGAGAGTCCCTACAGATTCTTTACATGGAATGTTACTTACGGTACCATCTACCCTCTTGGAGTTCCTCAGCAGGTCGGTCGACTTCTTAATTTTTCATTTTCATTTATTTATCTACTTACTAATTATTCATCTTAAATTCGATCTGTACGTTTTCAGGGTATTTTGATAAACGGACAGTTTCCAGGGCCTGATATTTTCTCTGTCACCAACGATAATGTCATTGTCAATGTGTTTAACAGCTTAGATCAGCCTTTCCTCATCCACTGGTATGCGTTAGATCGATCGACAATATTATTAATTAATCTTGGTTTTCAAAAAACATTTTGACACTTTTCTTCTTTCACATTAAGCAACACGTACATATATAAGTACAGTAGCCTTTTAATTAATTAGTTGAAAATCAATATATATTAGTACTGTAGCAGGTTCGTTGCTAGCTAGCTAGTTGCTAATGCATTCATTATTAATTATTAATTCTCATCAGCTAACTTATAAATACCAATTAATAAAAATTTAGTTCTCACTTAGATCATAGATCTGACCATTTATTTAATTCCCCCATGTGATGTGAATGTGATACAGCAGCTAGAGTAGAGTGTCATCGATCATGTGAACTCTACATTTATTATATTTTTAATTAATTAATTAAATCCTGATTATTTATGTAAATCTATTCCATAATCAATTAAGCTAATTAGTAGAAAAAGAACCCGATCGACGTACATGGATTTCCACAAGTATTAATTTGATGGATTTCCACAAGTATTAATTTGTCACTAGGTGGCCACATCGATCTATTTCTGAAATTGGATCTGCTGCAGCTTCCAAGCTACACATTAATTACCATATATAAAAGCACTTGCCTAGCTAGCTAGCCTAAATTAGTTTTAGAAATTATTAACTAAATTAGGAAAGAAAAAATAAAAAATGCAGGAATGGGGTCCAAAATAGGAGGAATTCATATGAAGATGGCGTGTACGGAACAACATGCCCAATTCCCCCAGGGAAGAACTTCACATACATTCTACAAGTGAAGGATCAAATTGGGAGCTTTTTTTACTTCCCATCATTGGGTTTCCACAAGGCTGCTGGTGGTTTTGGAGGCATTAAGATCTTAAGTAGGCCCTTAATCCCTGTTCCTTTTGATACTCCAGCTGATGATTACACTGTCTTAATTGGAGATTGGTACAAATCTAATCACACGGTAAGTAGATCCCAACTTAATTATATATATATATATATATATATATATATTCCTGCAGCGCAGCTTGTTATTTGTATTTAATTAGTATAATAAGAATTACTAGCTAGCTAGGACTACTTTATATATAGAAACAACGTGGTCATGTGTACAACATCAACATGTTATTCGTTGAATGTTCATCATGTGGAGCACTGGACTGGACGCTAGCTGCAACTACTTTTTTACATTTAGGTTTTGGACTTAAATTCACTATTTGCCGGTGTCGGCAGCACTTTAATATATAGTAATAGTGGGTTCCATCAATTAAAAGATAGATAGAATAATATATAATTGAGTCTCCTTTCTTGGGCCTCCACTGGCCCATCCACACCTGGACATCTTTCTTGCTGGCCCATCCACAAATTACTATTTTCTTTTTTCTTTTATTTAATAATAGTACATTGAGTGCCTCCCTGTTAAATTAAACCACACTCCCCATTTCTTGTTTCATTTTATATTTAATTCACATCATACGTTTTGTATTTCCCGTGTAAAGATATATTTTTAAGACAATATATATAATACAAGATGAAGTAAAACGGAATTAATCAATTTAAACTACAATTATTAATTTCTGGTCGATCCATTTCTTTTACAGGCCTTGCAGAAAATCCTGGACAGGGGCAGGAAATTACCTTTCCCTGATGGCATTCTAATCAACGGACATGCAAACACTACATCTTTCACAGTTCAACAAGGTGTTTAATAATATATATATATATATATATATATATATATATATATATATCCATTAAACATATATTTCTCATGCATCGATCATTATTCTTTAATGTAATATATATATGCAACAGGTAAAACATACAGGCTTCGAATATGCAACGTTGGCCTGCAAAACTCTCTCAACTTCCGCATTCAAGGCCACAAGATGAAAGTAGTCGAAATCGAAGGAACACACACAATGCAGATCAGCTATTCTTCCCTGGACATTCATTTGGGACAATGCATGTCAGTTCTGGTAACAGCAGATCAACAGCCTCAGGCTTACTACATTGTAGTCTCCTCCCGTTTCACCTCTAAGATCCTCACCACAACCGGTTTTCTTCGTTATGGAAACTCAAACCAAGTTTCTTCAAGCCCATTACCAGGTGGGCCCACCACTCAGATTGATTGGTCCCTGAATCAGGCCCGTTCCTTCAGGACTAATCTTACAGCAAGTGGGCCGAGGCCCAATCCACAAGGGTCTTATCATTATGGGATGATAAACACATCAAGAACTATTAGGCTTGCAAGCTCTGCAGGTCAGGTCAATGGAAAGCAGAGATATGCACTCAACAGTGTTTCTTTTGTTCCCGCTGACACTCCTTTGAAACTTGCTGATTTTTTCCAAATAAGTGGAGTTTTTCGTGTTGGGAGTATTTCTAGTGCTCCAAATGGTGGAGGAATATTCCTTGATACATCGGTCATGGGCGTCGACTACAGGACATTCATTGAAATTGTGTTTGAGAACTATGAAGATATCGTCCAGAGCTATCATCTCAGTGGCTACTCTTTCTGGGTTGTAGGGTCAGTATTAATTATATTAATTAATCTGCTTTAAATATATATAATGTAGAGCAGGTTTTCTAATTTATCTTAATTTGTATATATCTAAAAATTAACAGAATGGATGGAGGGAAATGGAGTGAAGGTAGTAGGAACCAGTACAATCTTCGTGATGCAGTCTCTCGCTGCACAGTTCAGGTATATATGCATTAAAAGAAGCCGACATTGTACTGAAATAAATTACATTAAAAGACGTTGCTCGATCATGAAATTGACATTGACATTAATCATGCACAATGACTGATGACAGGTATATCCAAAGTCATGGACGGCGATTTACATAGCCCTTGACAATGTGGGAATGTGGCAATTGCGATCAGAGTTTTGGGCTCGACAATACTTGGGGCAACAATTTTATCTGAGAGTTTACACGACGTCCACTTCATTGAGAGATGAATTTCCAATCCCAAAGAATGCTCTTCTTTGTGGCAGGGCTAAGGGCAGACACACTCGTCCCCTTTAAATTCAATTATGATCATGGAGAAGAAAAGAAGAAGAAGAAGAATATCATCCATCATCATCATCTCATGAGTTTTTTACTATAATAGAATAGGGGGTGTGCATTTCCATTAGATTATTGGTTTCAATTTTTGGGTTGCTAAATCAGCAGCCCTGACCCTACGTTAATACATATTACGTAACATGGAATTCTAGTATTTCTAATTTATGTTAATGACCTTAGCTCAAGGTCACATTCTTTCTCTTTCATTTCGATGCTGCATGTATCTTTCTTTCATATTATATACCTGCTTCTACACAATTATATATAGTATAATAATAAATCAAATTAAATATAATTGCCGGTTTCTCAAAGTTCAACTTCCATTAATTACTCGTCAAATTAAGCAATTATATGTTTGTTAGAGTGTTAGTGTTGGTTGAATAAGATTATGATAATTAATTATATATGTTTGTTCAGTTGTTCTGATTCAGTTAACTTATAAACCTGAGGAGTCCTTTGGGCTAGCTTTGAAAGTTGGAACGCATAATAATAAAATTTAATCGTAGCATTTCAAGCATAAATGTTTGTGTTTGGTGTTTAATTATGTTATCGATTTTTAGCCAGAGTGTTTGATTAATCTTTCTTCTTCTTTGTTCTTTTGATGAATTGCTAGCTCGTGATGTTGTATCCAATATTGCATGACCTTTACGCACACTTGGTTTTGCAGTCAGAGCAGTCATCAAAAGCATCTGTCGAGGAGAACAAAATATGATCAAGAACATATATATCTGTGAAATTAATTTTCATTGCAGGTCTATCCAAGTGAAAGTAGCTTTAATTTGCTTATGGATCTTCAGCTTTCTTATCTTACATTTGACACGATCAATAAAAGTTAAAATCCTTTCTATGTACGTATAACGAATTCTCAAAAAAGAACTGATAGTATGAAATCTGAAACTTTTAACAGATGTATAACTCAACTATGCTGCATCTTGCTTCATTTTTAGCAGATGTGGAATTTCATCAAAGATTCGGTTAGCAGGGGGGTATTTGTAAGGTTTTTCAAGGGATATTCTGTACACATTTTTATGTTTCAAAGGGGGTATTTGTAATATTTGTATTGTTGATTGCCTCAATCTTCTCTCTAAAGCCACTTTTATCCCGACCTAACAAACAGTAGGTGAGAAATTCTCTCTTTTTTTTTCCCAGCCTTCTCTTCCTTTCTCAGCTTTCTAAATATAGTATTTCTGATCCTGTACTTAGATGAATAAGGATTTAGACTAAGGTGGCGAGATAAAAAATAGACTTTTTCTTTATCATTTTAGGAGGGGGTGAAATTACAAATCTTTAAAATATTGTACACAAACATAATATATTATGAAATTTTCTATAAAAAAAATTAGGAGGAAGGGGCCGAGGCGCTCCCACCCACCCCCTACTGGCTCTGCCTCCGTCATTGCTTAGATATCGGAGTATACACACTGAGTCTATTCCCATCCTATGCATTTTTGACACCTCTTGCTACTGATTTTAGGCCACATATATATCCGAGGCTCGTGAAGATTTCTAGCTAAAATCTTGTAATTTAAGACCCCTTTTCATACAATATAAAAATTAATATTACAAGAAAGGGCCGGAGACCATGCATATCCATACCACACATACTTGATGCTAGCTATTTTGAAATTAATGCTTGCAGTGGCTGCGACCCGATCTAAAACGTGATATCATGAATAGGAGTTTTAATTGAATTTGTTCTTTTTCTTTTCTGTTTTGGTAGGTAGCTTTCGATTCTTTGTCAATATTTCTCACTATTCATTATTGCCCTGAAAAACCCAAAAACTCGAACGTGTTCTTTGTCTTCTTTTTTTTAACAAGAAAACGAGTTCTTTGTCCTGTATTTAAGTGTGTGTGTACGATATTCATGCAAGTTAGGCCTACGTACGTAGTTTGGTAAGTGGATTTTAGCCATTAAATTTCGTCAATTTTTCTTACCGTATTAGATTTCATATTAGACCGATATTGTTACGTGTACATCCGTTGTTTACTTTTTTTCAAACTCTGTAACTAATTTGCAGTATAAATAACCCAACAAATCAGAAGCTCTGATCAGTCTCAGACAAACAAATTAATATATATATATATCACCCCTTAATTTCCTCTAGCTTTATGACAAGTATGAAGACTCCAAATCCAAGTATTACTCTTGGATTTTGATCAGTAAATTCTGTCTGTTTGTTTCGATATTATGCATTGTTGAGGCTCAAAGCCCCGATAAGTTTCTGAAATGCCTGGAGTCTGATGATCCTACAGATATATCTCAAGTTGTTTACACCATGGAAAACTCCTCCTACGCATCCACATTCTTCTTCTCCATACAAAATATACGTTTCGTGTCACCTTCCATGCCAAAGCCTTCATTCATTGTCACACCTTTTACCGAGTCCCAAATTCAGGCTACTGTTTTATGCTCAAAGGCTAATGGCCTGCAAATACGAGTCCGATGTGGAGGCCATGACTACGAGGGCCTTTCTTATTCTTCTAAACACCCATTTATCATAATTGATTTGAAAAATCTCAATTCAATTAGTATTGATACAAAAAACAAACATGCATGGGTTGAGGGAGGTGTACTTTTAGGCAATCTTTCTTATGAGCTAGCTCAAAGGAGTAAAAATCTTGCCTTTCCTAATGGGCTTTGTCCCACTGTAGGAGTGGGCGGCCATTTTAGTGGAGGGGGTTATGGTACTTTGTTGAGAAAATATGGGCTTGCTGCTGATAATGTCCTTGATGCAAAAATTGTTACTGCTGATGGTCAAATTCTTGATAGAAAATCAATGGGAGAGGATCTTTTTTGGGCTATAAGAGGTGGAGGAGCTGCAAGTTTTGGTGTTGTGACATGGTGGAAAATAAAATTAGTTCAAGTCCCTGATATTGTCACTGTTTTCACCATTAATAAAACCCTGGAGCAAAATGCCACTGATTTAGTTCATCGTTGGCAGTTTGTTGCAGATAAATTTGATAGGGATTTGTTTGTTAGAATTCTTGTAACGCGTGTCAATTTCAAAGGGAAGAAAACGGTTCAGGCTGCATTTAACTCTATTTTTCTTGGCAAGATGGAGAAACTGATTTCATTGATGCAAAAGAGTTTCCCTGAGTTAGGATTGGTTAAGGAAGATTGCCTGGAGAGGAAGTGGATTGAGGCTGTTTTGTATTTCTCTGATCTTCCTTATGGGTCAAATTTGAATGATTTAGTGAAGAGAAATCCTAATCCAACAACATATTACAAGGCAAAATCAGATTTTGTGCAGGTTCCGATTCCGAAACAGGGCCTAGAAGGGCTTTGGAAGTATTTTAATGAGGATGAAGCTAAGGATGCTCAGCTCATATTTGCACCTTATGGTGGGAGGATGAGTGACATTTCAGAATCTGAAATCCCATTTCCTCATAGGTCTGGAAATATATATGAAATTCAGCATTTGGCTTATTGGGATGAAGAGCGTAATAAGGAGGCTGAAAAATATATAAATTGGCTCAGAAGGCTTTATAAGTATATGACTCCATTTGTTTCCAAGAAGCCTAGAACTGCATATGTGAATTATAGGGACTTGGATATTGGAGTTAACAGTAATGAAGGCAATACCAGCTATGCACAAGCAAGTGTCTGGGGCATTAAGTATTTCAAGAACAATTTTAAGAGGTTGGCTCAGGTCAAGACTAAGGTTGATCCTAGCAACTTTTTCCGAAACGAGCAGAGCATTCCGATTTTATACTAGAAAATTAGTTGCTCGAGATTGTGCCCTTTTGGTATATTATGTATTCATGTTGTTATTGGATTATAATAAATTATGATGTAATATTTAATTCATTTAATCAACTCAAGTCAATCAGACTTTAGATCGTAAGTAAATATATGGGGAGCATGCTCTTGATATATACTCAACAATTGCAGATTGTATTTAGACTTTTACTCAAGTATATATTGAAATTTAAACTTGTTTTAGCGAAGAATCAATAAAATGGAAAATGACAGAAAGCTAACACTGTGGGAATGTTTGACTTTACTCCTCCTATTGGTGAAGTCGTGAACGCAGCTGCAACCTTTTACCTACACATTCTGTATAATTTGTCTGCATAATAGGGGGTTTGACACCTAACTCTCATATGCTTTCGTGGGAAATTAATAAATTATGCATGGCATGCGAATATTAATGTACTTCACATGTTTGTATATATTAATGTATATATATATATTTATTCCAAACAAAATTTTGAATTATTTTAAGCACAAACAATTTCTCATAGTTATCTCGTTAAGCTTAGCCACGACATTGATTGTTTTTTAGGAAATGGGAGGATGCTCCTGCTCCCCTAGATTTGTCCACTTTGTTGTTTTTAGAGGCTGGTTAGACTTTTGCTACTGCCTCAACACCAAGAAACAAAATTCTCATAGTTTCTATAATCAAAGTTTTCAAAGAAAGTTGACTGTTTTATTTAGAGTGTGTTAGACTAAACTTATTTAAAAAAATTTATAAGCAGCTCTCATATCTTATAAGATATTTTTTGAGCTTATAAGATGGTAAATCTTATTTTAAAAATAAGCTTTCAAAGTGTTTGGATAAAATTATGGTCATGAGCTTATAATATATTAGTAATGACATTTGTGTAATTAATCTATATATTTCTTGTAATGACTAAAATACCCCTAAAAATATGTAAAACAATACAAATATGTAAATCTATATATAATTACTAGTTAAAATCCCGTCCTTGATTTATTTAATAAAGGAAAATGTTATTCTATATTTTACTAAATTATCAATATATGGACTTTTTATAGTAGATTTTATTAGTTTTTAATTTTGAGGAAAAAAAATAATAGTTCCGATTTACAGTAAATTTTTAAAATTACTTATTGTAATTTAAAAGATATTATCATATTTTTTTATATTATTCTTTTGATGGTTTTATTTTTATAATCTTTTTTACTTTATTTTAGTATAGTTAAAATTAAATTATTTATAAAGATAAAGTAGAACTCCTATATATGTGGACAATGATAATATAAAAAATATTTTAATTTTAATTACATTTGTATCTAACATATTTATACAAAATCTTTTATTTTTTTTTGGAGAAATATGAAAATAATTAATTCTTTTACTTACATGGCAAAATAGAATTCATTGAGGCTATCCACACGTATGCTTAGGTCCATAACCTTAAGGGTTCTAAATTATATAATATAGATATCATAATAATAATAATACTAAGATTCTATATTGAGTAATCTAATTATAGGAATATGATTTATTTGAGAGTTCTACTTGAATAATGAGAATTATATCTGTGATATAAATATACAATAATAACTAAATATATTAATTATAATAATCAACTTAATAGTATTATGATTTAAATTTATTTACTATAATAAAATTTAATAGTCCAACTAGCTTATTTTATTTTTTATTTTTGTTGGAAAAACACAAACAGAAACAGAAAAAAAACTAGCCTATACTATCATGCATCAGCAATAAGATCACCCACAGCAGTTGGCGGAGTGTCCCAAACGACAATATCTTCACTCAAATTGTGTTCCATTTTCGCAAGCTTGTCGGTGCAAGTGTTGAAATTTCTCGTCACATGCTTGAGCGTAATTTCCCAAGGCTTGTGTAATAATTCTCTGCAATCTTGAATGATATTCCCCAGCGGGTGGGATGTAATATCCGCATCATTCACCAAATTATTCACAACAATTTCCAAGTCCACTTGGACTTGAATCCTTGGAAATCTTCTATTTCATGCGAGTTCCGAGTCCAACTAGCTTATGTTTGATATATAAGTTATTAAAATTGCTCATAAAATTTAGGGATAATCGCATTGAATTTCTTCACCTTTTTCAGATTTTACACTTTCCTCCTTAATGTTTCTTTTTTGATGAACCACCCTCCCAGACTCCCACCTTTGTCATTTATTACACTTTGCCCCCTAAATCTAACTTCCGACCATTATTCCGTCAATTTTTAGACATGTGCCTGTGGCATGAATTTTAGAGGGTTATTTTTCAATTTTCCATTACTTTCATTCTTGTCAGTCATGGGCGAGTGCGTCCGACCACTAAAACCCTTCTCGGGCCACTGCATCGCTGCCCGTCGTTAAGGAAATACTTTAGGACCTAAAATGCGATAAGTCCATAGTTAGAGGACTAAAAATACATTTTGGCCTACGAAATATTAACATAAACTACTTGAACAAACTAGCTCATTCACTCTTCGTTTACGCAGTCCAAAATTATAAAGTAATAATTTTTTAACCAGGAAACTTTTGATGGTTAACTTTTAATTACCTGCAGAATCCCTTCATTGTGAAATCAAATGCAGCTAGCAGACTAGCAGAGAGTTGTCCTGTGCCATCTATCCAGTCGATAATCCTTTTGACTGTGACTATCTGCACATTGAATTGAATTAAGAAGGCAATATCAGCCGGTAGAGTTGGTAACCATAATTTAATTATTTAAAGCAGAAAATGTTGTACTCCAAGTAGCTAGCTGCATGCAGCCTTTAATTGTAGTTGCAAGAATCCCAATACTCACCAACACAAATTATCGGCTAGCTAGCTTCATTAATTCACACCCTCAATATAATATATATTCTTTCACATATTTTGAAGAACAAAGGCAGAGTTACCAGCTGAGAAACACTAGTCTGAAATAGAATTGGGATAATACATAAAATGCATATATATCATCTCATATACCCTCTAGCTAGAAAAATCAAATATAATGGAAACCAACAGTATTTCTCAATTCTCAACCATCTTAGCCTGCAGTCAGCTAGCCACAAAGTTTTGTGTATGATCAAATTAAATTTGGGACCCCATGGAAAATTTTGGTTAATTTCCGATCCCTAAATGGTTAGTTAGTTAATCAATAAATATTTTTGCATCATTATAACAATGAAGTAGTTATTACCTTTCCCCAAGTACAGGTTGTAACAGCATGCTCATCGATCCCATGCAATTGAAATTCCATCATAACGGTTTTAATTACATTCCACCATGCATGGTACGTACAGCCAAATCATTACTCGGTGATTTATAATTAACTATGTCAGCCATTTCTACCTCTAACTTTCTTAAATATCCAAATACTTTCTTTAGTCGTAAAACTAATATTTTTCATAATTTTATCTGAAAATTATTAGTATATATAGTCCAATAATTTCTTAGTGAGAACGTATTTCGACTAAATTAATTAAGCAAGTATTTGAGAAATAGGCATCTCTTAGAACAAGTTTTCAAGGACGATTTTAGTCATATTATATATGGTACTGTCAATGTAGGGAAATTCTTACACTTGCCTCTAATACATAATTAAAATATTATTATTTTAAATAATAATATTTTAATTATATATTAGAGTGGATGTATGAGTCGGTGCCCACATCCGACTCATACAAGAATTTTCCGTCAATGTAAATTGTATTTTTCCAAAAAATTAGTAAAAGTAGTTGGCTAATCATTAAAGGTTATAGTGATTTTAATCAAAGTCGCTGGAGTTTGTGGTTTATAGAAATACACAAACTTACCTTATATGCCCAATTCCTCAACGCAAAATTAAGTCCTATCCATCTATTTATAAATAAATAAATAATACCATCGCATCTGTGATGTGATTCGATTGGACATATCCGCTGCTCCCGGCGAATTCGATGCCGCACCTGGTGCATTGACGTGGCTCATGGTATATATTATTTTATTATTTTACATATTTTTCACTTATTTACTTCTTTTTACAAGTTTTCTTGCTAAAAGTCTTGGTAAGTGCGAAAATATTTATTTACTCTTTCATGTATTTTCAATTTGTTTCAAGCTTTTAAGTATAATTTTTGTATATTATTTATACTATTAAATATCTTCCACCAACTTTGTACCCGTGAAACAGTAAAAGTTTTTTACTCATTTATACGTTTTTTTGGTCTATTATACTACTCATTAATACATTCTTTCAAGAATTAATTATTGTAAAGTTTAACTCTAATAACTTTGTTATTTTTTTATTAATAAGAAATAACAAACTAGAAAATAATATAAAACTAATAAATACTATAAAATCTATTTTAAATTGCCATTATATATCAAAAAACAATTTAAATTAAAATAATAAAAATACCATTAAAAATAATTAAAAAATAATATTTGATGTGATAAAGTTTTGTACTAATTTAAACCAATAATTATTTCTTGAATATTATATTTTCGAAATAAAAGTTAAATTTTATAATATTTATTTAATAGTTTTTATGCTGTTGTTTTTTTTATAAATAATTTTCATGTTGTTATAAAATAAGAATAATGTATAATTATTTTGCTTGTATGAAACAAAAAAAATAAAAAAATTATGTCTTTTTCATATGAAAGAAAACTCAGTCTAGAGTTTAAACAAATTAAAAATGAATCAGAAATAAAATAATTAAGTATACGCTTATCGAGAGTCTTTGAAATCTATACTATATAATATAGGACAGCGGTCCGTTGACTGTAAGTGTACATTTTGACTGAATAGAATTTTCTAGTTTTTTTGAGTTATTTTAATTCTAAAGAAAAAAATCATTGGTTGATCTTTCATTAAGGATTTATATAATTTGCTGTCAAAATAAATGTTATGGGTGATTATGGGAAGTAATGTTATCTAATAATTATAATAAATTAATAATCCAATTTTTCCTATGCAAAATACAAGATTTATGTGCAATTAATGAGTGATTTCCGTAAATTTTGCTTCTGAATTTTTTCTTTAATTGGCAATATAAAGTTGACTTTGGTAGGATCACAAGAGGATATTTCGTTTTCTTAAATTGTTTTATTTTTTTTAATTTTCAAATCTATATTGCTACATTATTATTTTATAATTTATTCTGTTGTTTAATTAATAATATATATATTCCCATAATTTTGTGGATTCCAAGTTTTGAGATTTTATATCGACTAGTTCTAAATGAATTCCTAATATTGCGCATTGGGATAAGGTAATTGAATTCACTTAATATTCCATATATATTCATTCAAATAAAATTTTATCAATATAAAAAATTAAGCCGCCTTTAAATACGAAAACTGTAAATTGTCATTATTATATTTTCAAACTTTTTATTTATGATCTTCATTATCACATGTAATGTCTCTCATTTATAAATAATAAATCCATAGGTAGTTCATTCGCAATATACATCTTCTTCTTCTTTTGATCTTCAAAATTCTCCCAGTGTATTCTGAAGATATAGATATTGATACTTGACATGGTCTTTTTATAATTATTTTATTTTTGTTTGATTTAAATATCGATCATTCAATATTGCAACTTTTTCTTCTCTTTGTTTCATTTATTATTTTTCTTTAATTTTCAAATTAATTAAATTTTTTTAAGAACTTTTAGTATTTGGTTGTTTTTTAGATTTGTTTCCTGTATTTTTTGGTGGTTGATTTGGATCTTTGTATACTTTTAGATTGTTTGATTTATGAAAAAAGGAGGATCCTTGCGAAAACCCTACAGCTTCCCGGTTCATAAAAAAAAAATATTTCTTTTCTTACGCCTAACTTTTAAGTTATATTTATTTTGTATTTATAGATTGGTTTATATGTGTAGTTTTTTCTGTTTGATTTTCTTTTTAATTTGGTTTAAGTATTTATTTGATTTGTTTTTCGGTTGGTTTGAGTAATATTATTAGTCTTTAATATTTTAAATTAACTACCATTTTTTTTAGATTTTTCATTGTTCTACATATCTTTATTATTTTTAAATAATTTATGCAGTCAATTTATCTATTTTTTCTTCGTAGTGCCCACTGTACAGTAATACTAATACGGTGGGTTTAAATGTTTTAGTATGTATTATTTTTTTTAATTTGTAATTGATCGATCCACTTTTTTACTTTATATTTATTATATTTTATTTTATTGGTTTTTATTCGTACTTATATATTCTTTTAAATTTTATATATATACTTTTGTTTGTTCACTATTATAATAATTTTGTACAAAAAAAAAACTATTATAATGATTTCTTCAATTTATCTTTTGTAGATTTATTTATCTTTTATGGATTTATTTATCTTTTATGCACAATTTTATTCCCTTTTCTTTTCCTTTTTTTATCGTTTACTTATAGTCATAATTTTATTAATTGAGCAATTTTTGAAATGATGACTTTTGTATGAAGTAATATTGATCTAAAATAGTTGCTTTGAATTTTGATAAATTATTAAATTTTTTATTAATATTTTTATTTTTAGAAATTTCATTTGATATTTTATTTTGAGTTAATTATGTTTTCTATAAATTATTTGAGCAGGAAAACATAGAAAATAAAAACTTTAGGTTTTCAGAAATTAAAGAGATATATTGTAAATACAACTCTGACTTACTTTTTTACAGAAATAAATATTTATTATTTACATAAACAGAAAAAATATTATTATTTTTTAATATTTAAATAATATCTGTGCGTAGTACCAAATTTATACTAGTAAATAAATAAATGAAAACTCTGTAAAATAATAAAATTATATCTGGTGCACTCATCGAATTGGCCGATGTTCTCAATCACAGCTCTCAGCTAATGTCCACCACCACCTTTGACTGGTCGGAACTTCCACCGGAACTCCTCCAAACCGTCGCTACCCGTCTGCCAACACTAGCTGATTACATCCGCTTCCGCATCGTTTGCCAAAACTGCCGGGTCGCTGCTCCCATAAACCGGCGCCACCTCCGACGGGAATTCCCATGGCTCATGCTCCCCTTAAGCCACTCCTCCAGTCGACGCTGCTTCTACAACCCCTTGAGCAAAAATCTCCACGGCCTCACCCTACCCGAAGCCTCCTTTTGCCGCCGCCGCGCCGGGTCGTCCCTCAGTTGGCTGGTTCTAATCGATGAGTCTCCTTCGATTTTCCTTATCAACCCCCTTACTCGAGACAGAATTACTCTTCCTCCACTCTCATTATTTCCAAACGTGACTAAATTCGACTTTTATAACGTTGGAAGGGAATTCACTGTCCGATCTCCCGAAAATGATATATATTTCTGTAATTTGAAGGAAATGAGCGACACCTTTATTAAAAAGGTAATTCTCTCTCACAGTCCTTGCGATGGATCCAATTTTTATGCTTTCGCTATACTTAATCGACATGAAAATCTCGCCTACTGTAAAAATAGCCATGAGTCGTGGAATGTTATAGATGAAGCACGGACATACACTGAGGATGTAATTTATTTTAGAGACGCATTTTATGCTGTTGATAAATTTGGGTCAATTGCAATTTGTGATGTAAATGATGGCGACAGGCCGGTGGTGAACATTATGAATGTGGTCGAACAAATTGGTGGAGATATGCAGTATTTGGTGGATGCAATGGATGATTTATTGTTAGTTTCAAGGTATTTAGTCTTTGAGGTCGATATTGAGCATTACGTGGAGGTGTGCAAGACGATGAAATTTCATGTGTTTAGGTTTAATTGGAAGTCACGAGTTTGGGAGAGCATGTCAAGTTTGGATGATGTAGTGTTGTTTTTGGGGGAGAATTCGTCGCTGGCGTTGCTGGCAAGTGATTATCCATGGTGTAAAGGGAATAGAATATATTTTACAGATGATTATTCTGGGATCAATTTTGATACTGTTGCTGGGGATCATGACGTTGGTGTATATAATTTGGCAGATGGGAGTATTGAAGGGATTCCCTGCTATCCTCTGAATTAACACTGGCCAATTTGGATCACTCCAAATTTATGTAAGTTCAATTTTTTTCCCTTTGCAACTTATGGATTCATTGATGTTTTAGTTAATTGAATTTGATTGTCTAGACTCTAGACTGAAGAGGTATTTTTGTTCTGTGAAAATTTCAATTACAATACAAATGTTGCCACCGCGGCCTCTTTTGCCTGTAACGAAGAATAAGATTAACTTCATTGTTTTGGATCCCCTTGGACATGGTATTTCTTAACATCTGTAGTCTGTACTGGGTTTTAAAGGCTTGTAAACTGACAACTCTTATGCTTGTCCAAAATCTGTTGCTAAGTTCACTATATATGTACGGACATGACAATTTTTTAATTTCCTTCTATTTTCCCTACTTATACCATGTTGATTTGATGCATATGTGTTTTAAGAGGATGACGTGGATGGTGATTACTTGAGCCCTTGGAGTGGATTAAGAGATTTGATTACTTCATCCTGTTGGCATGGATTATGTTATGTAAATAGTGAAATAATGTAAGAGTAAGCTCTTGAATTTGTATCGAAATCCAATCAAGTGGAAATTTATCACTGTATTTTGAAGATGTTATGACAACTTGGAAACTTTGAAGAATGATTTCTCTTGTTGGACAAATGATGTATTTTCATCAAGAAGTTATTGTAGGGGTGCGTGCGTCCTCTTCTCTCTTGCATTCCTATTTCGCTTCCTGATGTTTGTGATAATAGCAAGTTGTCTTGGTCTTCTGAAAGAGATGACAATGATTACCGAATGTCTCATAAAAATTTCCAGTTAGACACATGTATTATAGCCAGATTTGTTTGTCAAAATCATCCATATGTTGAGATTAATATCCATCTACATTAATGTTTGTATGAGATGAAGAAATAGATTGCTAACTTAGAAACAAAGTGGAGCTAGTACTTGATTTATGAGAAAAGAGCACCAGGGATCTCCTGAATTCTTGTTTTTAATTAATTCGCTTGATCATGAAACTAACAGAGCATATAGACACTCTCTCATCCTTTTACAGATATTATTTATTTTTTAAACTTTCCCTTGTTGTATTCCTGATCGATCTTTACAACTCAATTGCCGCCATTTTACATAATTCACTATCTTAGCTTAAAACAGCCACCAAGGACTAAAGAAAAAAGACCCAAATGAGGAAAATAACAAAAAGGTCAAGAGGCCAGCCAATGCCAGCACATCTAAGGCCAGAAACATGTAGTAGTCTATGCAATACACCTCATGGAATAGGTAGAAATAGTAGAATCAATAGTAGGTGATTCATATATTATTCTTGGATGATCACTCTCAAGCCCATAGTCCATAGTTGAACGACAGTCCATCTCTTCATCAAACTCGTACACAAACTCCGGCATCTCTATTCCGTTCCGCCTCACGTTATCCCACAACAACTCCAATCTGTTTACGTATTTCAGCTTGCAATACAACCTGAAGCCAATAGATCCTAGCTAAATTAATACACTCTCAATTTGTTTTGCGTTAGGGAAGAAAAAAATGATTATTAGTTATTACCCGCCAGTGAAAAGGATACGGCCAAAGGTGGCGAGAAAGAGGCGTGACTGGATGCCTGGATGCAGGAAATAGAACGTCTCCAAATTGTCTCTGAGATTGAGAGGAATGGCCTCGTAGATGGATTTCAATGCTGAGATTCCAGGGAAGTTTTCAGGTTTATTGACCCCAGTGTGCACGTACACCACCGAAAACGGGCGTCCGTACAAAGTGGGAAAAATCTCATCTCCCAAGTACTTGTTAAGTGCATCAACAGTCACAAGCCTCGCTGATAATATAATTGATAGTTAGAAATTAAAACCTCAAATTAGATGAAGAAAGTAACATATATATAGACTATAGTAGAGTAGTACAATAAGTAATACCAGGGAAGAGTTTTCCGACGATGCGCAGGATAGGGCGGCCACGTTTGTCAGTGCCTTGAATCTTGAAGATCTGTAGCTTATGGATGAGCTTTTCCTGTTCGGATTGAGAGGGTAGAGAAGTCATGACTAGAGATTAATTGGTGAATGTGAAATTGGATCGGATAGTTTTTCTGCTGTTTATAATTTATATATAAGAAAGAAAGAAAGAAAGAAAGAAAGAGGTTGTGCTTTTGTGGGGGATGATTGAGATTTGGTTGGGTGGATAATGCTTTTTTAAATAAGGAGGAGCATTGGATTTATTATTTTAAAATATAATATCCTCGGTTGGGGGATGGAGAGGCGAGTTTTATCCAGATTAGAGGGTGAGAAGAGTATATTCTGAGAATCTCCTCTTTGAATTCGGACAAAATAAATTACATGACAAACGCAGTTAATGCCACGTTTTCAGCTTCCTACTTGGCCTAATCTAAACCATTCTCATCAACATCTATATTATCTATTCTATTATATAATTATACAATGCAACTTCATCCTTTTATTATCTTCGTGTTTTCTTTTAAAAAAAAATATTAATTTCTTTTTCTCTCTTTTCAATCTTCTATTTTTTCCCTCACATCTTCATATTTCACCTTATTTTTCTATTTTTTTATCTCTTCTTTTTAAATTTAAATTATAAAAATAAAATTTTAACCTATCATACTTTAAAAGTATTTATTAAAAATAATTTAAATATATATTATAATTTTATATTATTTAGATTTCATCACTTTATAAATTTATAATTTATATTGGGTACACGCATCAAGTGTGCCATATTTACTAGTTCTTTTAATTCATAATGGATCTTCGGTGAATGCCTCAACTAGCTTTTTATCCCCTTCGTTACATGGGGTAATTTACTTATAAAATATATATTATTAAATAAATTATATTATATTTTTATATGATTATTAACAATATGTTAAAAATTATTAATTCAAAATTTGAAGCATACACCCAAATAATTTATTTTATAAAAAAAATCAGGAATTATATATATAAAAAACTCATTTTATATATATAATAAAAATAATATGA
Source organism: Verbena officinalis (assembly GCA_958496215.1). NCBI lineage: Eukaryota > Viridiplantae > Streptophyta > Magnoliopsida > Lamiales > Verbenaceae > Verbena > Verbena officinalis. The sequence goes on from OY292390.1 coordinate 35,368,771, forward strand.
TATTTTTATGACAAAGTACTGATTTTATATTTATAATAGAGAGAATATATATTTATACATATATAGAGAAGGAATATCATGACTATTATAGAAATATTAAACTAATAAATAAAATACAAAAAAATATTTAATAATAGACTATATAAATAATGATTGAAATCTCTTTGTCTCTTTGGTCAAAAAAATAGTTGTTTATTATACTTTTTATAATTTTTTATTAAATAATTTGTTATTGTTTCGTTATTAATTCATAATAACATTCATTTCATTATTGAAATTTCTTTTATATTATGATACTCAAATATAATAATTTAAGAAATTTATTTACATTGAAATAAAATATAATTTTTCTACCTCAAAATGAACATGAGACATGTGTATTTGGAAAAGTTCTTTTTTATGAAAATTAATTATTTATTTATTTTATATTATAAAATAATAATAAAATTTAATTAAATTTATATTTGAAATTTTTTCCTTACTTTAGATGGATAAATTTTCATTTGAATATGCTATATCAAAAATATGTGATAGAAATTAAAATATTAAATATAATTTTTTAATGAATATATTGAATACATTATTTTGTCTTTATTTTTATTAATGAACATTCAATACCGTATGCATAGCTCTAAAGCTTGTTAAAATTTATTTAAAACTATTTTTTGAAAAAAAAATTAATTTTAATATTATATAAAGTAGTTATATAATTCTATAATTAAGTAGGAGTTACAAATTTTTTAATATAAAGAAAAGTATGGAATGTCAATAAATACATATGTAAATTATAGAAACAGTAATTAATGGAATTAATTATAGAAAAAATTTACATGACAAAATGGATCAATTCTAACTAAGTCACTTCATTTTTACATAAATATTTTTCCTAAAACAGTTGATAATTCATTTTAATATTTTATATATGTATATGATTTTTGTATTTTCATTAATGGTTGTGGCATGCTTTCATTGTTAATTTATGTTGAAAATAGAAATTTCGCATCAACTTCCATTGATTGAGTACCATATAATCGATTAGCCACCAAGCCAATTTCTTTTCTAATCTGTTTTCAACTTGAATGTGACATTAAGCCTATCTAAGTAACCAACCTGCAGGTTGCATCATATTACAAGATAAGTATGATAACTTGTACTTTTGATTGTTTTTAGTTAGTATTTGCAACTCTTTTGTAATCTTCTTGTTATTAGTTAGCTCTAGTAATTTTTTATTTGTTATTAGTTCTTCCACGGTTAGTTTAGACTTTTTCTTTGCTTCTTATATATTCTTTGCTTCTTATTACCAGCGGTTGAGCCTCTTCTAGAATGTTTTGTACTTTGTATATATACTCTTCATATTGGCTCCCAACAACAACTTTTACCCATTAATAAAGAAATATTTTAATTTTGTCTCTGCCTTTCTTTCTCTCTCACCATATGTACCATCGAAGGTTTTCAAAGTAAAAACTAGATGTACCAAATACATGTTTTAAGAAAGGTACCTCACCATGCCAATATCATTATTCGGAATTTTATATTTATCTCTTGGGTCAATTACACAAAACCATCCTAATTTACATCTTTTACAATTTCACTATTGAAACCTTTTAATGCGTATCGAAATTACTCTTCAATAATTCCGATGTTTATTTCGTGTGATCGTTTCGAGGATGTCTAATAATGAGGATTAAGACCCCTTTACATAGATGTATTCATAGCCCTAATTCTTCCTATTAGGGTTAGGAATCCTCAGTTTGGTAAAATTCTTATCACCTTATTTATTCCTTATTTTCCGGTAATTATTTATCAATAAATTAGGTTTTAATCAGAGTTTTAATTGAATAAGGGTTCTTTAACTTCTTATTATTATTAGGGCTCAACCCATTATGATGAGTTATTGAACTTATATCGTTATTGAATCGAATCCAAAATATGGAACGCCATCACTACTCCCCCAAGTCATAATTTCTTGCTGACGAGAAATTGGGACTAACTAGCACAATAGCTCATCTCTTTTCAGCATTTTATCCCTTACTTTCGGTGCTCGTTCTTACGAGCAAGACTCCTCAAGACTTGAGCTTTCAATAACCATCCCCTCCTCGTAATGTTACGAACATACCTCATCTTTTTAACTCCCAGAAGTTAAAAGGTCGTTCCTTTTACCTTCGTCCACGTGGAAAGTAGGTACAAGTGATATGAACCATCCAATCTTTTCAGCGATCAAGGGCGCGGATGAGATTTTAGGAAACTTCTCGAGTAAGTTTCCCTATATATATAAGCTCTCACTTTTCACTTCCCATTTTTACTGTTGACTCTCTTGCCATACGAATTTTCTCTCTCTAAAGCGGTTTTCAGTGAATACTCCGTCCTTCTTTTGGCAAAGTCTTAGGTTATTTTTCCTGCTCGTCATACCCGATATTTATTATCCCATGGCTTCCGAACAAGATCCAGGAAACTTCTTTTCTTTCTTCTCATTTTATGTTTTCTAAAATTCTTTTCTTCGTTTGCTCGTTTGTGAAAGTTTCTTTTCTTTTCGTACCTTTTTGGGCTCTTTCGTGGGTCTTTCTGGCAACCAAGTGGGGCCTTATCTGGGTCTGAGGAAAGTTGATCCTCGTGCCTTAGTTCTTGATACTAGCTACCTTCCCATCACTCACAGAACCTATAGACGATGAGCCTTTGTATGATCTTCTTTGCCTTTATTCATGTTATCCCTGGAACTTTGTTTCAGAAATTTTTTTAATTTATGTGTCTGTGACAAAATGATTTACCTTCCTTTTCTAATATTGCTCAGATATTAATGTATATATTATATATATTTTTGGGATTATATTAATTCTAACCACGGCAGATTCTCGAGGGATATATTTGAGCTATAAATTGCATGCATATGGATCAATCTGCAGATTTCTCATATTACCGGATTCAAATATATTGAAGCACTATATAAAATATTGATGGTTGACATACAATAAAAAAAAAAAATTATTTCTTTTGGCAAATCCGAAGATAGTATAATATAGGTCAAATGTTAGATTCGCAACGTACTGGTAACTGACGTACTTCCAACGCTCACTCTGTATACCTAGTTCTACTGACTTAAAAAACGATTTTCCATTTGATTTGTTATAATGAATTAAAGAGGACGGTTCTCCTACAATATCCTATGACAATCGCGTGCCATTTTTCATAATAATAATAAATAAATAAAGCTTATATAACAGAACAAGCTACTGATGATATCCAACCAAGTAACTTGAATGAAATTCCAAATTTTACTTTCAAAGTTATCCTTCTGCCAAAATCAATTAGTTTTGGGCGTTTTCTTTCTTTTTTTTTTTTTTCTGGGTTACAAGGAAAGACAGAAACTAGCTAACAAAAACAGAAAAAAAAATAAAAGTAGGAAAAAAGCACTAGTCTTTGTCTGAGGCGAGTTCAAACAGCATGTCCCTAGGAGGGGAATCCCAAGAGGTGATCCACGGGACCAGATCGTGTCCTTTTTTAGCGAGCACTTCCGCACAAGCATTATCTTCTCTATAAGTATGTTGGATAGGCCTGCCACGGATTTCTCAAAAGCACCCGGCAGTCTTCAATAATAGCCCCAAGATGGTGACTATCAATATCAGCATCGTCGATGAGGTTGATTATGACTTGCAAGTCAACTTCAAATATGATTTTCTCGATTCTTCGTTCCCAAGCTAACCGCATTCCCTCTCTCAGGCCCAAGAGTTCTGCTTTTGTGATGGAACACTTCCCCAAATTCATTGAAAAACCCGCCAGCCAGTTTCCATTTGCTTCTCTCAAAATGCCCCCTGCTGCAGCGCTTTCCCCATTAGTCTTGACACTACCATCTGTGTTCCCTCCAAATAGCTAATAAAGACTAGTTTATTACAGAAATTGTCTTGGTTAAACAAATTAAGGTAAATCTTATCAGTGAAATACATTCAACACATCTGTTCAGCAAAAAATGCCACTATAACTCTACATTTACATTTCCAAGTTATTACACAAGTAATAATAAGTCCGGAAATAGGGATCATAATCAACAACAAATTACGAAGCTGTCCCAGATCATGCACCTACAAAAACGGGATATCCTGCCTCGTACTCGCTGACGAAGTGAAGATTATATACTGTACACTCAACCCAAAAAAAGGAAAAAGAAAGAGAGAGAGAGAGAGAGAGAGAGATAAGACTATTTCATTATTATTGGACCTATACATGATATAAATAAGTTGCTTAAAACATGTTGCACTTCCTGCGAACTGTGCTCACTTCGCACGAGATCTACTAATGATGGGAATAAAATTGAAAGGTGCCTCTTAAAATCATCTTTTTTTAAAGTAGCTAAAATGTGCAAAACTGAGAGGACTAACTGAGAGGACTAAAGGTGTGCGTGCCTCCAATTCCTCTTTCTTCGATGACCTTAACGGAAGTAAACCGTGGAGCATATGCTTATTCATGGCTTTCTTTCCATATCCTGCACAATCTAGGTATATCTGCAACATTTTCTCACATACATCCACAAGTTCTGCTTCTATGCTCTCTTCCTTGGCCATGAAAGGTCTGTTTGTTGGGAGATCATGCAGAAAGTTCAAGTAATTCTTATAAGACTCGTTTTCAAAGTGAACCTTTGGCGGATCTGAGATCTCCAGTATTGAGCATATCTTCTCTATCTTACGTAGTAAAATAGTTTCAGAGTTCAATTCATGGGCGTGAGCTGCAGTGAACGAAAATAATTCAAGAATGATATTTACGGTAGCTAGAGACAACAACTGCCAATGCGTCTTGTAAAGATCGGTAACCACCTGTCACAAAAAAGAAACTTCAGGATAAAATGATTTTCGTTGTAATACTCAAAAAGTCCTAAATTAAGGTTCACCCACCTGCATGATGAGTAGCTGTACATCTATATGACTCTTCATCCTTGAAACAATATAAGCTGCAGTTTGCAGGTTATCTTCAATATCATTATCGATTACTGCATGACTGGGAGACGACAATTCTGTTTCATTACTGGGGTAAGCAATATCAATGTGGCTCATGCTTTTCAAAAGCTTTGTAAAAGCTGGCAAACTGGATCCAGCTGCAGCTTTCAAACAAAAAAAAATCTCTCTCCATTCTTCTTCTGAAAGATTGCTTCTCAAATCAGCAGCCAAACGCATCACTGCAGCAACACCAGCATTTGAAGAATGTTGACCTGGACTTCTTATGAACCACACTAGTATAGATACCACTCTATGAAGTTGAAGCCTCACTAAATCAAAGAAGTGGACAAATACATCAGTGAGGCATTCTGCTGCCACTACATTAGTGTCAGACTCCCAAGTGTTGTTTCCCTCAAGACTGTTACTTTCATCATCCTCTTGAGTGTCTTCAGAACTACTGCTATAAGTGAAACTGAATATTGGAAAGATTGATAAATCAAAAACACCAATCCAGAATGATTGTGGGAAAAGGTGTCCGTGGTCCTTTAAAATATTAAAGAGAACTTCAAGGGCACCTTTCCTAATAGCTGCTCTAGCATCCGATGTCAATCTTGATAAACCTGAAATAAAGCAAATAAGAATATTAATGATAAAATGTTGAAAAATGTTCTCCACAAGATAAGATGCACACAACTAGCATACCATTTAATACCAATAAGAATTAATTGATAAATAGAAGACTGACTAATCTGAAACTCAAACTCTCAACCATAATAATTAAATACCTGTGAGCAAAGGAACCCAGAAATGCATATAATCATCATCCAGAGCAAGGGCATTGTCCAGATTGTCACCAATGGTTTTCTCATTAGTGCAAGCAAGTCCACCATCTGCAAGTTGAACAGCACACTACTGAAGGAAGGCAATGGCATTAAGGCTAATATCGCAGTTGAATTTATTATTTGTGAAGGTGATGAGGCACTTGACACAATCAGTAAAAGTCAATGTTTCAGTCTCAGTTATGTAAGCAAAGTATTCTCGTACTATTTTCTCCATGGTTTCAAAGCCCAGCAAGACTATGCTATTTTTTTCATCAGCTGCAGCAGCTTCGAGGACCTGAGATGAAAAAATTTAGAGGCAAGTTTTGCAAGGGCTATCCATAATGAAGGTAAATAAATGTTTACCATGAAGACAATCTTCCATCCGGATTTTATGTTATTGAACAGACTGAGGACCATTTGGGAGATACAACGAACTATCAATTCTCTGATCTCAGTGGAATTGCTTTTCTGCATCACAACCACAAATGGTCGCAAGAACTCATTTTGGAAATTATAGTTTGCTAGTTCTTCTCGCTCTAGAAATATCATAGCAAGCTGCCTCAATGAATCCATAACAAAGACTGCAACAGAGAGATTTTCTGACAAACCAACTTCTACAAAAAATTCTGAAAGGACACTCCATATTCTAGACCACACTAATCTGATACGATTCAAGTTGTAATGCCTGCAAACAGAAGCATCAATTGCTTATATTTTTCATCCCCAGAAAATTTATTAGAACATTAAAGAAAAGAATCAGCAATGTATCGTACGCAACTTCCACCATTTTTGCGAGACTAAACACACGTGGATCAGATGGAGACTGCAATTCTGACATGGAGACTTTGCAGAGCGCCTTCACAAAAGGCACAATTGCTTCACTATTTAATCTTTGGCTATGAGCGAAAATGTGGTTTAATTCAATATTCCCAATTTGATCAAGCAAATGCAAGTTTGAAATGAAGTTGTTGATCTGATCTGGAGTAACAAGATCAGATGAGTCAAATATGACAGAAGCACTATCGTAGGAGCTGCCTCGAACAACTGCCATCACAGCTGGATTCTGGAGTGCTTCTTTTTTTTTTCAAAGAGGCAAAATTTTGGGATTTTAATGACTTTTCTTCAATGTCTGAATTATTGACTTTATCTGTAGTTGTCCCCTCTCCCAAATTCTGCAGATGTTGAAATCGGGATAAACATGTTAAAACATGTTCCCATGCATCCTGAAGGTAATTCCCATCTTCAATAGCAATGGAAATAATAGCCTGTCGCAACAACAGAAAGCCTCCTAAATCACTTCCATATCATAGAAAATAAAATGACAAGAAGGAGTGAAATTCAAAGCACCTTGACAGCATCAACATTCTTTTGCTTCATATCTACAGCACAATGAAGGTAAGTGAACTTAGCTACAGTAGTAACAAAAGCATCTCTCTGTGTCTGCATGTCCATAACACCAGTAACATGCACAGCATGTCGGATTCCCTGCAAGCACTTTGAAGTGGCTTCCTTATCATCACTCTGGTCCAGAGTCACACTGAATGCAGCTAGCATTGGGCCCCAACAAACTTCAATCATAAATCTCAATATTGCAGGATCATCTATGGCATTATAAATATCCCTGTAGATGGAAAAGGGAGGGTATAAAGCAAATTGAGTATCAACAATTGAAAGATCATCACAGCAAAGCAATTATGTAATTACAGGAAATGTCATCCCGATCTTACTCTGGTTTTGAAGATTTTGCTTTGAACTGCTCCTGGATATTCCTAATTATATATCCATTTGCACCTAGTGGCTTTTCTTCTGTCTGCTTCCAAAGTAGATTGAGTAAACCATCCAAGCCCAGCAACTTATGGAGGCTGTTTCCCTGTTTGCTTTCTGGAGCATAGTATTCTGCACTCATTTTAATCTCATTTTTCACAATTTGATCGTACAGAGAACCCAAATAATCATCAGGTAGATCCTTGCCATCATCAATGCCACGATTATTCCGGATGAAGTCTGCCTTGGACATCTAAAGAGTCAAATCCAATCTTAAGTCACTTTGCCATGTATTCAATCCAACTTTATAATGAATTAAGATTAGAGAGTAGAGACAGCAAAATTGAATTATCACACTTTCAGTAAGAAAAAACTGAATGGAGCTTTTAAAACACACCTTATCCTTTACCATACTGTTATGGGCATCAGTGTTGAGCATTATAACTGAGTAGGCAAGGACATAAGCTGTATCAGCACTGGTGAACGAGTCTGGATTGCATTTACAATAGCGCTCTGCAAATTTTTCCATGATGCGGTCTATCTTTTGTGCTTCTCCAGGTAACCGAAACCTCTTAAAAAGAATCTGATTGCTTCACCAAAACCCATGTTTTCAAAGTTGAAAGCATCCGTATATGTATGCATAACTTTCATTGGGAATTCCTCATTTTTACCAAAATAATCACCAATCATAGTTTCATTCAGCCCAAATGTACTTCTGAGAAAAGAAGCCACTTCTTCCGGAAGCCTCCAACTTTTTTGGTGCTAATAAAGAACTCAATCCCCTTGGACGGTTTTCTGTTGAACAATGCAATACCTTTCTGCATTTGTTTAATTCACATCAGTCACTACAGCATACCAGATACAAAGGCTAGAAGATTACTGCATTAGGCATACATAGTAGATTATCACAAAATCTTGATGATACAGTTATATTGCTTAAAGTGCAAGCATAAGCAAACCTGAATTTCTAACTTATAAGCTCTGCGCTGCTCCCATGAACATGATACAATGTCAGAAAATTCTGGGTTTGCCTCCGGGTGCAGCTCACAATCAGGAATATTTGCATCTTCGATTAGGTTTGCATTTTCAATAAAGCTGTCATTATCAGAGGATCTTGGTGGATTGGATTCTCCAACTTTCAGCTGCTGGTCCATCCATGCTCCCATCGACTTGATGATTCTAACCAGACATTTTACTGATTCGTGACGAAATGTTGTATCTTGAGCTGGAGACAAAGAGGTGGTAGAACCAGGAGGTGGACCAAGTGCAGTTTTCAGAAGGCCATTGACAGTCCTGCAAATATCTGAAGGAATTAAAATAGTTTTAATACTTAGAACAAAACAGAAGTTTTGGAAATATGAACAAGCATAATAATTAGAAATCAGAAATAGTTGATATGAGGGAGTTGCAAATTTGTTGCTTCTTGCTGGTGAAAGAGAAAACTTTCAGGAACAATCTAGGGAACTGAGAATGAATCCTCTAGGTTCCTGAATGATTTAACATTTATCTTGACAGCACTAATTTATTAAGAAAAAATATCGACTACAACTTTTTCTACAATAAGTAGGTCGACATCTGATTTTACATACTGATGTATACTCTTAACAGGTAACTATAACTACAAATCTGAACACTCAAAGCACTTTCAGTAATTATTACCGTCTAGAGTGATCTCCTTATATCTTGATTGTGTATTCTCAGATTATTGTCTAGAAGATATACTATATTATCACATGAAATGTTCAAATCAACTATCATTAACAATCTACAACTCACGAGTACTTCCATAAGCTAATAGATGTTCAATTATAATGAACACACTTAGGAATTAAGAAAAAAGTAACACAACTGAAAAAAAGGTAATCGAAGCCCAGTCCTTGTTACCTTTCAAATATGTCGGGAGAGTCCACATCACAGTCATAATTGACAAAAAAATCAATGATGATCTGTGAATCTTGAGAGATCTTCTCCACTAAACTCATGACAGTCATCTTCTGTAAGAAACTAGGTTGAAGCACGTTCTCCACTACACGAAGGATTAGCATCGGGAAAAAAATTCCAATCTCTGATTTCAACCCAGACCGAAACTTTGATAGTAAGTGATAAAATATTGAACAGATAAGTTGAAAAATGGTCATCACAGATAGTGCACTGTTCTTCAACAGTGACAAGCACAGAGACTGCTTGAGTGCACTAAGGAACCTGTCGGGGGAAGAACTCATTAGCCATTTAGACGAAACATCAGTCTCATTTACAGGAGTCATAAGAACGTGAAATAATCAACTCAATGACGAAAAATGCACTTATCTGGGACTTAATTATTCTAATTGTCACTGAAAAGAGAAATATTCCATCTAAAATTCATATAATAAAGGGCATATTAGGTATGTTTAAAATGCATCTAAACAACAATTTTCATCACAAGGAAACTACAAGGCTTGAGTATTCTAACTAGAGCTTAGTCATTATCTTGCTTCACCAGTTCACCTTAATATAAGTAACGGTATTTATATAAATCCACATATATGTGCGTCAATCATGTCTCATAACCTAAACCAGGAGGTGAAATCCCGTCCCTTTTAAGGTTCAATATAAGTTGTGCTTGTTGACTGACTACAGATACCAAGTGCATAGGAGTTTAGTAAAACTGGACACTTGCCTCTCATTGGTTCGCCAGATTGGACCTGCCTTCCCCATGATGACATTCAAAAGCTCCAAGGATAGAATATTTCCCCTCAAAAGGATTGGATCATCGGGCTGCTCCTGTGAAGAATATTTCATGGATAATTTGCATAAATTCTTGAAGAGTGTGAAACCATCCTCTCTAATCTCACTGTAACCACTCGAACCAGCAACCTCATTGACAGAATCATTTTTCCCCTCAATAGCCTCTTCCTTTGCATGATTGGCACCATTTGGGGTATCCAAGGACAATTTTACATTAGGAGGGCTCTGCTTAGCCTCTACAATCTCATTAATGAAGTTTTGAGAGAAGTGTATAGAACTCCCTTCGTTGAGATTCCTATCAGCAAACTCCAACAATTCAAATACAACCACATTTCTGAAGTCAGCGTGCATGGAATTCTCCTCGACCCTAGAGAAAACAATGATCATCATCTGTGCGACAACAGACTTGGCACATATCTGATTAGTGCCACTTTTGCCACCAAGGTAAATATTGTAGCAGGATTTGACAATGTACACAAGGCAATCGCCCCTGATGTGAATGCAGGGGGATCGGACAGCAGAGAGCAGTACCTTGAGCACAGCAAGCTCAATTGCCTCATCGCCAAGAGCAGCGCATTTGCAGACGGATTCAATGAGGCGGAAAATGATTGAAGAATTATCTTTGATTTTGCATCTACGGATGATGCCGAAAGAAAAGAACCGGAATACACAATCGAGGGCAGGGTCCATAACCTTAGCAGAGCTGGATTCGAGGGCCATCATGAGTGGCTCAAGCAAGAAGTCGGCATCAGAAGAAGAGAGACCATAGATTGGGGTGCAGGAGGCGGGATCAGAGGAATCATCGGCTAAAGTCTCGAGCTTATCGAGAGCAGATTTACAGGCGGGGACGAGCTGGGAATGTTTCCTCCAGGCCACATTTTTGATGATCTTGTCCAAGGAAGGACCGAGCACCCACCCACAGCGGGACGCCCCGCCGAGGGTTAGCGACGTCGACATTATAATCTATCTATCTACCTAATGCAGCCTTCCCTCCTGAGCAGGGTGGCGGGCTTCGCAATTGCCGCCGTTACAGTATTATCTGTTATCAAAAGGGAAAACTAAAAGAAGAAGAAGAGAAATTCGTGGAATGAAGTGTGGTCGATGGGATAGATATACATAAGAACTTGTCTTGTAAGAGAAATTCGGATCGGACTTTTTCCCTTTATTTTCTCCAATGTTTTTCCTTCTATTTCAAGTGAGACTTGTATTTATATATCCTACAAAACCAAAAGCCAAAAGTCAAATGCTAAATGCGCACATCATTATCCGCAAATTTTTCCCACCTCCGATTCACATCCTCCTCTTGCCTCAAAAATAGGCAATGCATATTTTACTTTGCCCCTCAACTATATGTTATTGTTAGGTGTCATTTCACATTTTTATACATTTTACCTTTTGATTCAAAAAATATTTAAAGTTTTAAAAAGATATAATTGAGTCATCTCAAAATACAAGTACCTTAATTTTATTGTAACTTTTTTATATATAGTAATGATTTTTAAAGAAATATTTATGTTTCTTAATTTCTATATCATAAATATTTGTTTTCTTTTGAAGAAAAAATATCACAGTTAAGGAAGGAAATACTCATAAATAATATTTCAATTTGTAATACTGTTTGACATAGTTGAACAACTACATTGTCTTTTAAATGTAAGATTAACTGTAAAAATCTACTACAAATGTCCAAACCATATTTTTATTTGGTCGATTCGTAGTAGATTTTTGCTATTATTCTTACATTTAAAAGAAAATCTATCAACAAAACTATTATCGAGACTTATTAATTGAGTACGAATTTCTTCAGAAAGTAAGCATATATCGTGCTCAGAGTGATGCTATTTTGTTATTATTTGTAGACTTATTTGAGCAGTGAATCTCTGTGATGTATGATACAGATATGGTGAAATTTTTTATTTTTTTTATATTTACTACTATAAATGTATAGGAAATGAGTGTCCAATACGGTATCCGATACGATATAATACAATAAATATTTAGAAGTGTTCGTGCCTATGAAACATGGGCATGAACATGACAAGATACGGACAGAACATACATATTTTATTAATATTTTATACTAGAGAAATGTCCGACACACCATACGAGACAGATTAAGATTTTTAGAAGTATGTGTTGTATTAGAGATGACCATCCAGTCTACTCATCTTTTGTCTACGTTTCTTTTGGTATTTTTCTGCAAATTTTGGCAGAGCCGATATGTAAAGTTTTGATCCAGTGCAGGTGTTGTTTCAAGATACTCACAGAGCTAGGCCTTCTATGAGGAGAAAACATCGTCTCTAAACAGAAAAGCGGGAGCATAAAATTCTGGGCACCTTACAGATGTAGCCAATTAACGACCTTCTTCTTCATCTGTCTTTCTAAGCTTTCTTTGGGAAATTTTGTTTCCAAGTTTCTGCAGTGTGTAAGTCAATCAACTAGAATATCAACATATATACCTACAACTAGAATACATGTCTTACCACTGTTATTTTTGCTTTCCAGCTCCGCTATTGCAAATATCTCTTTTAATTTTTTTAATTCCTTTTACTTCAATTTCAAAATAAATACAATTTTACCAAGGTTACGCAGAAAAGTACCATTCCGCGTATAATAGTTATTTCTTTATGGAAATAAGTGGCTGAATTTATTTATCTGAGACTCCATACCATACTTTAGGACTCAAGATTAGAATTAAGTCTAACGGTTATTTTCTGTTAACGAACCTAGCAAATAAGCCTACTTTAATTCCACTGAAGAGTTGGAAGAAAGAAATCAAGGAGCTTTTGTAAATCTCAATACTGAAATCTGGAATCTCTCTAAGAAGAGGAAAGAAAGAAGAAATGGCCTAATTCTAACAGCTTTGTCCCATCTTCAATCTCTCCTTGTACTCTTTCATTTCTTTCTGGTACCTTTCTTTATCCTTCAACCCATAATTTTGATAAACCTGCAATGTATATATATGATATCCCATCCATTAGAGAGAACTGAAAATTGACATAAAGATTTGAAACTTGTGTCTGACTGACCGTTCTTTCTTGAGGGGAGAGATTGTTCCAGGACTCGCCTATCATTTTGGTGAACTCCCTCTCTCTGTTTGGGTAGAGTGATTTGAGCGTTGAATGTTTCTCTGCAAAAAAGAAATTGTAACCGCTCCTGTTGGGCTTTGGGCGGCCAGGATCACCTGATCTTCTTCTTCTAGCCCGGCGACTACGACCACCAGCTGAAGCCTGATGAATAAGCTGTTGGGCACCACCGTAAGGTACTATGGCCGTACTTGTCTGTGGATAGCCGGGATGATAGAGAACACCATTCAGTGTCTCATTTCCCAATTTCACCGACACCAAATAACCACACTCGAATTTCCCATCTATGGTTCCTACAGCTTGGAAACAAGGACCTGTTGTACCAAATCTCACTCAACAAGGATTATCAATTTAAATCATTCAATTCAATTTTTGAGGAAAACTGAATTGGATAACATATATATGATAAAATTTTGAATTCAAGAGGACTGGCTGTCTGTCTGTCTGTACCAGTCCTATTTTGACTTGGGCTTGTTGTCAATGAGATCAATCATAACAAGAGGAAAATCCTATATATGTTTGTGATTTGTGAAAAGGCTAGCGAAAGATTAACCCATTTCTTAACTGTGGGGATGAAATTGCAAACCATGTTTTTCTGCATGCATATACAGTACTAGGTAGTCTTTCACAGTGGGTACAATTGACCCCTGACTTGGAAATAATACACTCATTAAATATACATTTATTTGTATAGATGTATAAAAAATTTGGTTTAAAAATTATCTTTTGACCCCCCTAATAACAATATAAATTTGTATTACGATGAGTCATCTAGTAAAATAATATAGAGAAAGGTGGAATGATTTTATCCCTAACTTTAGTTAAATATTATTAATAAATGTTTGTTTTTAACGACTAAAGAAATTTGTGAAAGAGAATGAAATCTTAGAAAAGTATTGGTAATTTCTCAAACCTCATTATGATTTTTGTATTTAGATTATACTTTAAGGGATAGTTGGTAATTATTATATTTTTCAATTTACCCCCGAATTATTTTTTACCTACGCCACCGATGATCTTTCAGATACAGTATGACAAATAAACCTACTAGTGGGAGGGTCACTTTTGTAGGCAATAACATATTTCTTAAGATCAATTATCCGAAAATCCTTGCGAAGAGGGGTATCGACTTTTCAAATTTAGATATATTGAATATAGTTTAGACTATATATATGATTATAAATTTGACAAGGCCCAAAAATAAAATGACGAATATGATATATACATATATATATATATATATAATGGTAGTTATTATTAGACTTGTGGAGCTCCTTAGCCCATGGTACCATTAATTAATTCAATCCACATCAAGAATATAATAAAGAAGTTTACAATTTAGCTAGTAACATATAGGAAAATTGCAAAATTGCCACTAGCCACATGGGAGTTGAACAATAACGTTTGTGGCAGAGAAATTAAATGATGATGTGTGGTTCGTATTCCATAATTTATTATCATCATCAATTTAGCACTTCAATTAATGGTGTAGTCTGCATAAGACTTATAGGTCTAAGATTTTCTACACTGGGCAATATCCTACTACTACTAATTATACTATAATTCTTTCCCAGGACAAAATATTCCATGGCCCTTTACCATTTTTGGGTCCACAGGACAAATCCATATATGTATCAATGTGCATATTTTATTATATGTATAAATATCATATCATTGAAACGATAATAAGAGAAATGAGAAAAGGTAAAATCAGATTTTCTGGAAAAAAAAAACAGATTGTACAGAGTGTATAATATATACTAGATCTATATACATTTCTGCAAGTAATTATATAGAGTGTATACCTGCAGTTTGATTAAGCATTGCACCAGTGAGCCTAAAGAAGTAAACGAGCTCGTAACGATGAAGGAGAGCCAAGTAATGCTTTCTCAAGGCATAGGAAGCGCTCGTTGTTGTCGGAGAAAAATCAAAAACTGAGCTTATTTCTCTCCATTTTTTCTCTGTCACCACCTGTGAGTTACATATACATATATTTCATCAAAATCAAAAAAGAAAGAAAAAATTAATTACATATATAATGAAGTAGCTAGTGAAACCTTGTCGTAGCCACCCCTTCTTGTGACCTCCACATACAGTACATGCAGATTGAGTTCCTTCCCTCCTATGACAGGAATCCTTCAAAAACAAAATAACTAAATAGATGAATATTACTAGCTGGAGATACAATACAATGTTGTGGAAAATGAGAATGCTTCTGTTCAAGTACTACTGTTCTAGATTACTAGGCTAAAACTGATGAGTTATGTACATACAGAAACTTGGAGCCGAGAGAAAAGTGGAAGCTTCTGAGAGTATTCATGAAGAGAGTCCGATCCCTCACCACGTCTTCATGGGAAGCCAATGGAACAGGATACGCACCGGAAATCACTTTGTCCGGCGACATCCGCCGGAAGATCAAAAAAGTACAAAGAAATGTTGCCGGTCGGAGACCCACACAGAGAGCAGAAGTGGTTGGCGGGAAAAGATGAGTAAATACAGGGACGAGAAGAGAGAGAAAGAGGTTAAAGTGAGAAATAAAAAAAGAAAAGAAAGAAATGTTTGGTGTTAAAAACTTAAAGGTGCGAGATGATTCCAAAGATAAGTTGGTAATTAAGGGAGGATTTGAGACGCGTGTGGAGGTGTTAAGGCAGTGGTTAATTATGAGGTCGTAGGGCTTGGGTTTTACTTACCAACCAAAAATTAATCTTCTGCAAATCTCAATGCATCTCTGTCGTCTGTATCAATATAAGTTTCAATTTTCATTGGCCAAGTCTTAAATCAATTTTCCATTTTGTTAAAGTGACTGACAGAAATGTGATTGGAG
The DNA here is from genome assembly GCA_958496215.1 of Verbena officinalis. Lineage (NCBI taxonomy): Eukaryota > Viridiplantae > Streptophyta > Magnoliopsida > Lamiales > Verbenaceae > Verbena > Verbena officinalis. The sequence goes on from OY292390.1 coordinate 35,384,915, forward strand.
GAAGAAGAGAAGAGCAGCAGCTGCTTCTGCTGCGTCTGAAGTCTGATCAATAGCTGTGGATTCTCTTCCCTTTTTTAAGTACAAAAAAGTTTAACCAATTGGACAAGTAATATCATCTTCTGACCTCATCTTATCATACGTACATCAAACTTTATTTTTAATTTATTAAAAAAAATTATTGAGACAAACTTTGGATGGTGTACCTGTTTGTATCTCATACATTAAAATTTCATTTTGCTAATAAACATTTGTTGTGCGACTAAATAGTACTCATCATTTGGGCCCACCATTTACTAATTTAAATCAGGTTTAATATCTTTTGTTCTATTAAACACCACAATTAGGGCCCAAGAATATTCTTTATAAAAGGCCCATTTAATCAAAGCCCTTGGGGAAAGCTACAAGATTATGTAAGTGTCCTGATGAGTCTCAAATTACACTTCAATGATTCCGATGTTTATTTCGAGTAATAATTTTGAGGATATTTGATTATGAGGGTTTGAACCCTTTATATAGGCATTCATCGTAACCCTAATTCGATTAAGGTTAGGAATTCTTTCTTTAGTTGAATTCTTTTTAGTTATTATCTTATTATTTTCGGTATGTTAGAATCATTAATGCACGGACACGGCAAAAAATATGTTCGTGCAGTGTCCGACACGTGTCGGACACGGATACAGCTCCGACACGGCTCCGACACGTGTCAAACACGGCAAAAAGTGTTCGAAAATAAAAAAAAATAAAAAATAATTAGGACACGGTGTCGGACACGGCTGGGGGAGTGTCCGACACGGTTGAGGGAAGTGTCCGACATGGCAAACTCAATTTTTTTTTATTTAAAAGAGTCAAAATTTATTTGAGAAAAAATAAAAAATTATAAATGAATGAAACGGTGTATTAAATTAATTTAAATTTATTTTTTCATCATTTTTAATTGATTCTCACAATATTATAATCTACAAATTATAATGTTCTTTTAACATAATAATCAATTCGTATATTTAAATTGTACTAATAATTATATTATACTGTGATAAATTTAATTTTTAATTAATATTTGTACATATATTATATATGAATATTTATATTTTTATTAAAATTTATATTAGTCAGCCGTGTCGGAACGGTGTCGTGTCCTAAAATTTTTAAAAAATCTGTGTCGTGTCATGTTCGTGTCCTCGTGTCCCTGCAACATAGGTTAGAATAATTAATTAGGATTATTATTGTTAAATTACAGTCCAACATCTGTCCATTTAGGATTTCATCAGATTAGTATTAAGAGTCCTCATTTAGTTAGAATTTTTGTTAAGATTTGATTCATTAATATGAGTTATTGCGCTAAAATTACCTATCAGGTCGGATTGAACATTTATTTCACTCTCTCCTCTTCATCAATCATTTCTGCTCTTTCATTTTGCTTGCTTCTAGCTAAAAATCTCATGTATCCTTCATCATTTACATTCTCATATATATATATATATATATATATATATCCATTTATCTTATGCATATCCACGCTATTTTGCCCATCTAGCTCAGATATCAGATTTCACAATTTTGGCGCGAAGATCCCGGAAATTCTCGAGTTAAATCTTGTTTTAAGTTTATAATTTAGCAAGAAATTTTAACAATATTTATTGAAACGGAAACTAATGAGTAATGTCCAATATTACCAGAAGCTATGTTCAACTTACATACTAAATAAAGCTTGGAATTTATTTTTAAGAATTAAAACTTGATATTTATTCGCTCAAGTTCAGTATAATATCCTTAAGATTAAATAGCAAAATATTCTCACCCTTTTGTTATTGTCCAATCTAAATACACCATTATTGGGCTCCAAATGCAGGCATCTTGTTGATCAAACCCAACCCTGTTTTTTAAGTATTTTCATATATTAATTGGACAGGCCTAAAACTTCATTCAACAAGCCCACAGATCCTGATTTCGAATGTATACAATTTGGGCTGGATTTGAAAATTTCACAAAAGCTGGGCCAGGTATTATATGACAAAACTAGACAGAGGCCCTAGTTTTTTTTTTCTTTTTATAAAAATAAGAACCTGTTTTTAAAAGTCATATGCAAAAGTTTCTGAAATAAAGATCTATTCTATTGTTGGCATGGAATACTCGACTGAGAACAAATATAAAATTTTACTTGAATATATAAATTATGCAGTTTTATGTTAATTTGTAAAAATTATGCATTTTAATTTGTACACAACTATAAAATATAGTAATTAAAAAGCTTTAAATCGAAAAATCAGAGGAGGTCCTCTTAATCCTATAGTCGTTTTGCCGATTAAAAACGAAAATAAATAAAATATAGTAATTAATTACCTGAAAAGAATCAAACGCTGAATTTAATAGGAAGAGCGGCGTCTGAATATCTCCGACCAAATATATATTCGGGAAAAAGACACTGTATATAAATTCATTAGGGAAAATTATCATCATATATACATCGCTTTGCGAGAAGCTCATTTGTTACTGCACTAAAAATTGTTGCTCCCCTGCGGTGGAGGTTGTTTTGCTAGCTGGATCATACAATATAAATATATACTATTAAAATATTGATGGAAATTGAGAAGAAGCTTAATCAAATAAACATAAGAAATTAAATTAAACAGTATATATATTTTTAAATTAAAAATTACTGGATCAATTTCTTCAACATTTATATCCCGTAAATAATGAGCCATCACAATATCTAACGAAGACTCTATTCCAATTGAAGAAATCTGAAATTGAGAATTATTATTGTTTATAACGAAAAACATATATATACTACGGAAAAGCATAAATAGATAAAGTTGTTCTTTAAATTTATATATATATATATATATATATATATATATATATATATGTATGTATATATGTCGAATTAATTGATTACCTGGATTAAAGGACTGATTTGAGCTTAGAATCCCTGTAAAATTATGAAAAGTGATATTGTTGGTGCTTCCAATGTTGGATCTGGTATTGTTGACGCAAGAATTGTTTGGAGAAATATGAACACGGGAAAAAATTTACCAATTTAGACATTTAATATATCACTCAACGTTAGGGTAAAAGCAAACCGTCAAATTATTCACCGGTTCGATATTACGAAAATAATTTCGTAATATGGAAAAATTACATGAAATAAATTAAATTCACATTGAAACGAGGGAATAGATCACCGGTTCCATATTAAACTAGAAACCGATGAACTATTCACCGGTTTCTAGACTAATTAATTTTTTTCGTGTAATTTTTCAATATTCTGAATTTATTTGGAGAAATATGAACTCGTGGAATAATTTACCGGTTTAGACATTTAATATATTACTCAACGTTAGGCTACAAGCAAACCGTCAAATTATTCACTGGTTCGATATTACGAAAATAATTTCGGAATATTGAAAAATTACACGAAATAAATTAAATTTATGTTGAAACCGGGGAATAGGTCACCGGTTTCATATTAAACTATAAACTGGTGAACTATTCACCGGTTTCTAGACGAATTAATTTTTTTCGTGTAATTTTTCAATATTCCGAAATTATTTGGAGAAATAAGAACCCGGGGAATAATTTACCGGTTTAGACATTTAATATATTACTCAACATAAGGCTAAAAGCAAACCGTCAAATTATTTACTAGTTCGATATTACGAAAATAATTTCGGAATATTGCAAAATTACAAGAAATAAATTAAATTCATATTGAAACCAGGGAATAGATCACCGGTTTCATATTTAACTAGAAACCGGTGAACTATTCTCCGGTTTCTATACGAATTAATTTTTTTCGTGTAATTTTTCAATATTCCGAAATTATTTTGAGAAATATGAACCCGGGGAATAATTTACCGGTTTAGATATTTAATATATTTGTAACGACCCAGAAATCCGAGAATTACTGTGAGTAATTTTACGCGTTAATTATCTTTCTTAATCTCTAAATTCTCGTTATATGTGAACTATTATATATTATGTCGTATATGACCAATGTGATTATATTGATTTCGAATTTAAATTACGTGTCTATATTGTGTTTGTTTAATATTTAATCGTTATATTTAATCGACGCGTAATTAATTGGATTTTCTAAAATTACTAAAATAACCTTTCGTATTTTTCGATATTTCGAAGATATTTGATAAAAGTATCGAAATTCATTTCATAATCTTATTTCAAATTCGAGAGAGAGAGAGAGAAGAAAAAAGAGAAAATTTTCTCCCGAAGCCCTAATCGATCGTGCCGAGCTCGAATCTCCGTGGAATCTCGCACCAATCGTTTTTAAATGATCAGTTCATCGATACCTTTCTTTAGGTACCAATTTTCCCAATTTCTTTTACGATTTTTCGAGGTTTTGAGAATATTTGATTATTTCGGGATTTTTAGGATTTATGCTTAGATCGAGCCCGTTTCTTGGTCAATTCGTGATTTTATTGGATGTATATGTGAATTAGATGTTGATTATTGATGGTTATAAATTATGAGTGTTGATTTGCGTTAAAAATATAATTTTTGTGGAAATTTGGCTCGCATTTTAGAAAACCCGTAAGTTTCTGCTGGGTTCAGTTGAACCACACGGGCTAACGCACGGTCTTGCGCAAGACCGTGAGGAGCCCGTGTGCAGCTATATTTGCTTGCACGGGCTTGAGCCCGTGCACCAAGCCAGTGTGTTTGGCCGTGTGTGTGTGCACGGTCTTGACACCGTGTTCAAGACCGTGCACTAGGCCGTGTGAAACACTTAGAGAATTTTTCCAGCTTTTTCAAACTTTGCTCTCGGCAATTGAGTCTTCGGGTCACCATTTTTGGTTGACTTTTTGCATACGGACTCCAAAAATTACACCGTTTTTACCTATAGAACCCTTTTAATTTGTAGATTTATATTTTGGAATGTTTATTTAATTTCACCCTCGTTCGGGTTATGAATAATGTAATTCTAATTATGTGTATTTTTGACAACGTGTCGGAATTGCGTGAAATTTACATGATAGCTTCTTTACATATTATAATTGGCATATGCATGATTGGAAATATGTTTGGTTAGCCGTTCGTCTAATAATTGTTTATTTGCGCTTTTAGTATTTGTTGTCGTTATTGATTTGTCTAGGTCTTGTCTTGTCTCTAGATCAGTCCGACGTGGGAGACCAGTGAGTCTAGCAGCTAGGCTTTCTCTTTTTGATGCCAGGTGAGGATTTAAACTTTTAACTGGGCTTGAACATATATATATACAATTGCGAACCCCCTAATCCCTTATTAATGTATTATATATTTCGAGTTTATATTTTTTTTGTTTTATCCTCAAATCATTTAATATCAAAATTATACATTATTAAACCAAATTGATTTGTTTTCAAAAGGGCAAGAAAACTATTTATTTTACGTGACGGTTGGACTTAGGATTTAATCCTTTGCCGTCACCCTTGCTCAGAATGTCGGTTGGCATTCAAATGGGTTATTTTAAAGCGAGCAAATACATGACTATTTTCAAGATGGGCCCGGGAAGGTATCCGAAGGTTACATCTGGGGACGGGCGTTCAGGGTGTAATCCGAGGTGCTTCTCCCAAAACTAAGCGTCAATCGTGGCCTGTCAGGAGATGATAGCCACGGTTGGGAGCGATGGTGGGTGTTGCATTCGTTGCACATTTTCCTAAAATTCATTATGGTTGAGCTTCGGGTTGCTCCTTAGCTTCACACCGGCGATGGAGAATTTATACATGCACCGTGGAGATATAAGGAGGAACAGGCCCATTCTCGCTGGGATCGTATTTACTGCTTTATAGTGTTACTGATTTTAATTTTTAATTGTATATCCAAGTCGAAGCATATTCCGTTTTCTTCATTATCGCATATGTATTTTCTATAAAATCCGGAAGCATGACTCGACTTGTTCTCACATCTTCACTGAGTATTTTTGACTCACCCTCTTTTAATTGGTTCTTGCCTCAGGTTTGAGAGAGACCGACATGTCTTACGTGTCGGATGGGCAACAGTGCATAGATAGGCTTTTTGGTTTTGCCGAGTCTCGTTAGTTGTCTTTTGATCTCTCGTTCATTATTCTTGTCAATCTGGATTGTAGATAATATTATATTGATCCCCGTAAATTTTTATTTAAAATCATGTTGCCCCTGAATGGGTTGTTGTTGATAATTGTTAATGTATTGGCCCCGGAGTGGCATTTTTGTTAATATGGATTTAAATGCTTCCGCTATATATTCTCTGATTTATTTAAATGTTTTATTTTGGGGATTCACTGTTGCCAAGTGTCGGGATTGACCCATTAGCTTGCATGGGTTCTCGGGTTGAGGCACAGTATTCGGCTTGGGAATCCGTGCAGGTTCGGGGGCTGTAGAGCGGGGCGCTACAATATTACTCAACATAAGGCTAAAAGCACACCGTCAAATTATTTACCGGTTTGATAATAAGCAAATAATTTCGGAATATTGAAAAATTACACAAAATAAATTATATTCATGTTGAAACCGGGGAATACATCACCGGTTTCATATTAAACTAGAAACCGGTGAACTATTCACCTGTTTCTATACGAATTAATTTTTTTCATGTAATTATTCAATCTTCCGATATTATTTGGAGAAATATGAACCCGGGGAATAATTTACCGGTTTAGACATTTAATATATTACTCAACGTTAGGCTAAAAACAAACCGTCAAATTATTCACCGGTTCGATATTACGAAAATAATTTAGGTATATATAAAAATTACACGAGATAAATTAAATTTATGTTGAAACGGGGGAATAGATCACCTGTTTCAGGGTTAGGGTTCAGGGTTCAGGGTTTAGGGTTTAGGGTTAGGGTTTAGGGTTTAGGGTTTAGGGTTTTAGGGTTTTGGGTTTTAGGGTTTAGGGTTTAGTGTGACGCCCCGAAATTTAGAAATGTCGGGTAAAGGTAAATTAAGAAGGAAATCATGTCATCGCATGTATTCATGTTTGCCTAGCATATTATTTGCGTAATTTAAATATTTATTTTATTATCTCATTTAGGGTTTAGGGTTTAGGGTTTAGGGTTTGGGTTTAGGGTTTAGGGTTTAGGGTTTAGGGGTTTTTTTTTTTTTTTTTTTTTTTTTTTTTTTTTTTTAACGCAAACCGGCCGAAAATACGGACCGTGGGGTTATTAGGGAGGCCCCCACCTCATATATAACGAAAAACCTTAAGTGGGGAAAACCCCAAAGTGCATCAGAAGACAGTCAAAAATGGACCATCTAAACTTAAAAAAGAAAATGAACCGAAGGCAAAACAGGCGCCGAAAACCAAAAAGCCTAAAACTATAAGGCAAATAAACAAAATTAACATAACTCTCTGGCAAATGCGAATTCTTTAGGCAATCGAACATATGAAACCAAGTGCACGTGCGGAGGAAAACAAGCATGAAAAAACACAAGGAGTGACAACCGGGCGCGGGGCGGCCGCACGGAACGCGCGGACATGCGCGAGCAGGCACAGCGAGTGCGCGCGCGGGTGCAGTGGGCGAGAGCGCGGGCCGCATCGGGCGGGCGCGCGGGACGCGTGCGAGCGGGTTTGCGGGCTGGCGCCAGGCGCGCGGCCGAGGCGAGATGCGCGCGCGGGCGCGCTGGCGCGCAGACTCGGGCAGGCGCGCGCAGGCGCAAGGGGCGGGCGCCCGGCCGAGGGGCAGGAAGCGCGTGCTGGCGCAGAGAGCGGGCGCTGCGGACGGACGCGCGGGCGGGCGCGGCGCGGGGGCCGGGCGCGCGGGCGCAGAGGACAGGCGCGGGCGGACGCGCAGGACGCGGGCAGTCGCGGGCGAAGAGCGCGCGCACAGGGCACTGGCGTACCGCTTGGACTCGGCAGGCGCGCGCGCAACGCAGGTAGGCCTGTTCGCGCGAAGCTCGGCATGAGCGGATTGCGCTATCTCCAACCGAAAAAGCCACCAACCAAGTGCCGAGAGCCTGCCGGACGCTTGCCGAGTGCCTGCTGAGTCCCTGCCGCGTGCCCACCGAGCGCCTGCCGAGCGACTAGGCAGCACCCGAGTACATGCGCTTCGCTTGGCCGATGCTGGGCCTGCGCGCCTGACTCTCTGTCGGGCCCACAATGGTTTGGCTTCGGGATTGACTTTGGTCTCCCAGTTTGCTACTTTATGAATTTGACGGTTTCTTATGTACATACGGTCCGGAATCCTGAGGATAACTCAGTGGGGATTGATTTTTATCTCCCAGGCTTCAACTTAATGTATTTGACGGATCTCCTGGTACATACTGTCCGTTTTGTGGAGAAACATCAATGGCACACACCGATGATTTTGATTGTGGTGAGGTGCATCTCCACGAGTGTTGAGCTTGCTCCACTAGATGGTAACTCATGTGAATTGACGGAACTTTCGGTACATTTTGCCCGTTTCGTGGAGAAACATCAATGGCACACACCAATGATTGTGATTGAGGTGAGGTGCATCTCCACGGGTGTTGAGCTTGCTCCACCATATGGTTCCCGCTGTATGGAGAAACATCAATGGCACACACCAATGATTGTGATTGAGGTGAGGTGCATCTCCATAAGTGTTGAGCTTGCTCCACTACTTGGGAACTCTATGAATTTGATGGTTTGCTTTGGCCTCTTTGCTCATTTATGGTTGGTGAGGGAAATAAGAGCGTTCCCTGGAATAGACACCCACACGCAAAAGTCAGTGGGGGTAAAAAGAGGGAAAGCTGAAAAAAACACTCACCTTAGAATTAATTTTTATCATACTTTGTTTAGGTTAGCTGATTCGGATAGGTTAGTTTGCCTTATATTGCATGATAGGTTAGTTGATAGGTTTGCATTTTTCTTGCATTTTCAATTTTTGCTCCTTTGGTCCTGGATTGGTTTTTATCACTTTGTTGGTTGGTGGCTTTTTCGGTTGGAGATAGCGCAATCCGCTCGTGCCGAGCTTCGCGCGAGCAGGCCTACCTGCGTTGCGCGCGCGTCTGCCGAGTCCGAGCGGTACGCCAGTGCCCTGTGCGCGCGCTTCGCCCGCGACCGCCCGCGTCCTGCGCGTCCGCCCGCGTCCTGCGCGTCCGCCCGCGCCCGGCCGGGCGCCCGCCCCTTGCGCCTGCGCGCGCATGCCCGAGTCTGCGCGCCCGCGCGCCCGCTCTCTGCGCCCGCGCGCGCATCTCACCTCGGCCGCGCGCCTGGCGCCAGCCCGCAAACCCGCTCGCACACGTCCCGCGCGCCCGCCCGATGCGGCCCGCGCTCTCGCCCACTGCACCCGCGCGCGCACTCGCTGTGCCTGCTCGCCCGATGCGGCCCGCGCTCTCGCCCACTGCCCGGTTGTCACTCCTTGTGTTTTTTCATGCTTGTTTTCCTCCGCACGTGCACTTGGTTTCATATGTTCGATTGCCTAAAGAATTCGCATTTGCCAGAGAGTTATGTTAATTTTGTTTATTTGCCTTATAGTTTTTGGTTTAGGGTTTAGGGTTTTAGGGTTTAGGGTTTAGGGTTTAGGGTTTAGGGGTTTAGGGTTTAGGGTTTTTTTTTTTAACGAAAACCGGCCGAAAATACGGACCGTGGGGTTTTTAGGGAGGCCCCCACCTCGTATATAACGAAAAACCTTAAGTGGGAAAAACCCCCAAGTACATCAGAAGACAGTCAAAAATAGACCATCTAAACTTTAAAATGAACCGAAGGCAAAACAGGCGCCAAAATTCAAAAAGCCAAAAACAATAAGGCAAATAACTAAAGTGAAAAGAAATCACAGGCAAGTACAAACAATTCTTCAAGCAAACGAACATATGCAACCACGTGCACATACATGAAGAGTGAAGCATGAGCAAGCCGAAGGCCACAAAGGGCAACCGCGCGCGAACGAGGGCAGGGGCCGGGATGTTGTCGAGCAGTTGTGCGGGCGGCCAAAGCGAAATGCGCGCGCGGGCGCAGAGGGTGGGCGCGTGGGCGCTGCGGGCGGGCACGCGGGCGCTGCGGACGGGCGCGCGGAGTCGGCCATAAGCTGGCGAGCGCCAGGCACGCGGCCAAGGCGAGAAGCGCGCGCGGGGCGCGGGGGCAGGCCGAGGCTCACGCGGCCGCACTCATGATGCGCGCGAGATTGGGGCGCGCGCGCGCGCGGCAGGTATTGCCTGCCGCGCGGAGATGGCAGGCGCGCGCGCAAGGCAGGTAGGCCTGCGTGCGCGGAAGGCGGCAGCACCGAGTCGATCGAACACAAGTGCCGAAAACCAAACTCAATTTTTTGATAATTAAAAATCCGAATAGACATGAACAAAACTCGAAAATGCAAGAGAAATGCAACCCTAACAACTAACCTATAATGCAAAAGAAGGCAAACTAACCTATCTAACCCATCTAACCTAACCAAAAAATGAAAATTATTAATTCTAGGGTGAGTGTTTTTTCCAGCTTTCCCTCTTTTTTCTCCCACTGACTTTTCTATGTGGGTGTCTTTTCCAGGGTACGCTCTTATTTCCCTCACCAACCAAACGCCACCAGGCCGACCGAAATGATCCGTCAAATTTATAGGGTTCCCCGGGAGTGGAGCAAGCTCAATACTAATGGAGATGCACCTCACCTCAATCATAATAATCGGTGTGTGCCATTGATGTTTCTCCATACAGCGGGAACCAAATGGTGGAGAAAGCTCAACACCCGTGGAGACGCACCTCACCTCAATCACAATCATTGGTGTGTGCCATTGATGTTTCTCCACGATCCGGGCAAATTGTACACTACATACCGTCAATTCACAAAAGTAACAAACTAGCGGAGCAAGCTCGACGCTCATGGAGATGCACCTCACCTCAATCATAATCATCGGTGTGTGCCATTGATGTTTCTCCATGAAACGGGCAAAATGTACCAAGTTTACCATCAAATACCTCAAGTTGCATACTGGGAGAAATGAATCAATCCCTCCTAAGTAAAACTCAGGAATTCGGGCCACTTGTACAAGGCTATCCGTCAATTCGTTATAGTTGCAGACTAGGAGACCGAGATCAATCCCAAAAAGATACCGCGCAAGCGTCGCATACACTCGGCCAGCCCTCGGAACGCGCCCATGTGGTACTCGGCAGGCGCTCGGCAGATGCGCAGCACGCCTCGGCGGACGCGCGGGACGCTCACGGCAGGCGCTCGGCAGGCGCTCAGCAGGCTCTCGGCAAGCTCTCGGGAATCGCTCGGCAGGACCTCGGCAGGGGATCACTCGCGCACGCAGCGCCCCCGGTAGGAGCTCGGCAGGCTCGGCAGGCACTCGGCATGCGCTCGCCAGGAACCGAAAAGGCTCTGGACAGGCGCGCCGCATACCACGCACAGGCTGCCGAGACTCCGCGAGCGCGCACGCGGCTGCGCAATCGGGACGCCCTGCTTCCCTCCGCACATGATGCTCGACAATGAAATCCTACAAAACCTCCCAAAACCATCAAACAGGCAAATAAAATGTAATATCCAAAAAATCCCCCAATTTTTAATCTTGTAATACATATTTAAATCGAAAATTAGGAAGATCAAACTTATCCACTCGGGTGAGACCAAGCAATTTCCCATGAATGTCCGATGACTCAAGCATCCCTGAACCCAATTCGTCACAAGCACGATTTGCAAGGTAGTCAGCTGCAGCATTTCCCTCTCTAAAAATGTGTGACCATCGGATGGTTGCCACTTCCATGAATGCCCGGATTTTCATTAGCAAATGTTGCTTATCCCAAGAAATTGTGCCACCATCTTGAATTTGCCTCAGAACCACGCTCGAATCACTCTCGATCCAGATCTTCTGGTACCCCCGACCGATAGCGACCCGAAGGCCCTCCAGGATTGCCGACAACTCTGCAAAATTGTTAGACTGGATGCCAAGATAAGAATAATATGCAAAACACACCTTACCATTGGAATCCCTAGCAATACCCCCAGCTCCAGCCGAGCCTGGATTACCCTTCGAAGCTCCATCAGTGTTGATCTTAATCCAACCCGTCAGAGGCTTAGTCCACCGAACAGTGTAAATCTGCTGAATCTGCCTGAAATGAATGGTAAATCCGAAGAAACCAGCCACATGTACACTTCCACGCCAAAGCTTAATAGGCAAAAGCCCACTATGAAACAGGGCGTACACATGCTGCCAAATTCGTTGGATAACCACGCTCACCACAAATCGTTTATTCCGATATCTAGAGTTATTGCGCGCGTCCCAAATGTACCAAAGGATCAGCATGGGGACAATACTCCGGATGTTGCCTTTACCTAACATTTGCACCGAGTTATGCCAATGACTCAACATAATCGCTACATGCGTGGTATTTGGAAGCACCAGCCGAAACATACTGCCAAAGAAATCCCAAATGCGCCGAGCCTTGAATCCAGTCAAAAAAAGGTGCGCAACATCCTCTTCTTGACTGCAACATGCACACTTGGAAGCAAATGAATACCCTTTCGACTTGATTCTGCTATCCACCGAAATCCAGTTATGAAGCAATCTCCACACAAAAATCGAAATGGTGGGCAGAAGCTGCGGAGTCCAAAGCTTTGCCATAATGGGCTGGGCAGGTCGTCTAACCCTAATCTCCTCCCAAATCGACTTAATAGTGAAAATTCCGTCAGACTCGAGCTTCCAAAGCAGCTTATCTCCGCTATTTCAGATCGGGACCGACACTACCTTATTCACCAAGTCAGTCGGCAGCACCATATGTAACTTAGGAATATTCCAGTGCCCATCGATCCAAAATTCCGACACCTTCGAGGAGACGTAGGAGTCCCGCTCCACCAATTGCCTGAGGGGTCCTTCATGTAACCAATGGTCCAGCCAGAACGAGACATTTCCACTGCCAAGTTGCCAAAACAAGTGAGATTCCGTCTTATCCCTAGCGAAACACATTCGTTTCCATATAGCCGAACTATGCACAGTTGCCGAAGCCTGTGATGGATGGATACCCTTACAGTATCGAGCCGACAAGTACTTAGCCCAAAGTGAGTCCTGCTTCCTGAAGTTCCACCGCAAACGATGAGAAAAACATTCCACCATATCCGACAATCGTCTGGCACCAATCCCACCTTCCTGAAATGGAAAACAGATATCTTTCCATTTGCACCATAAAATCTTACTATGCTTTCCATATTTGCCCCAATAGAAACTATTCATCATAATCTCAATTCGCTTCAAGATTCCCTTTGGAGGTTGCAGAACCTGCATCAAATATAAAGGCATTGTGGATAGAACACTCTTAGCCAGTGTCAGTCGCCCTCCAGGAGATAGATGAATTCGTTCCCATCCCATCAGCCTTCCTCGAATTCTCCCAATTAAACCACCAAATAGTGATTGCTTTTTGTTTCCAGTATAAAGCGGTTTAGGGTTTAGGGTTTAGGGTTTAGGGTTTATGGGTTTAGGGTTTAGGGTTTTTTTTTTTTAACGAAAACCGGCCGAAACTATGGACCGTGGGGTTTTTAGGGAGGCCCCCACCTCGTATATAACGAAAACCTTAAGTGGGGAAAACCCCAAAGTACATCAGAAGATAGTCAAAAATAGACCATCTAAACTTAAAAAGGAAAATGAACCGAAGGCAAAACAGGCGCCAAAAATCAAAAAGCCAAAAACAATAAGGTAAAAAGCTAAAGTTAAAAGAAATCTCGGGCAAGTACGACCAATTCTTCAAGCAATCGAACATATGAAACCACGTGCACATGTATAGGAAGTCAAGCATGAGGAGGTACAAGGAGTGACAATCGGTCGCGGGATTCGAGTCTGCGAACAAGGCCGCAAAGGGCCACCACTCGCGCACGAGAGCTGGGGCCGGCCGCGCGGGCCGCGCGGACATGCACGAGCGGGCACTGGCAGAGCGCGCGCGGAGCGCGCGGGGCGCCGCGGGCGGGCGCACGGGATGCTGTCGAGCGGGAGTGCTTGCGGGCAAGGCGGGATGCGCGCGCGGACGCAGCGGGCGGGCGCGCGGGCGCGCGAACTCGGACATGCGCGGGGGGGCACCAGGCGCGCGGGCGAGGCGAGAAGCGCGTGCGGGTAGCGGGCGCGCGGGCGCAGCAGATGGGCACGCGGGCGGGCGCTGCGGACAGGCGCGGGCAGGCGCGCGGGCGGGCGCGCGGGCGCAGAGGCAGGCGCAGGGGAGCGCATACGCGCAGTGTGCTGGCGAACCGCGCGGACCCGACAGGCGCACGCGCAACGCAGGTAGGCGTGCGCGCGCAAAACTCGACACGGCCGGGTTGCTCAAGCACCAAGCGAAACACCACCAACCAACTAAATGATAACCACAAAACCAAAACGAAAGGAGCAAAAATCGAAAATGCAAGAAAAATGCAAACCTAACAACTAACCTATCATGCAATAGAAGGCAATCACCTAACCTAAACCAAGCATGATAAGAATTAAGTCTAGGGTGAGTGTTTTTTCCAGCTTTCCCTCTTTTTTCCCCCACTGACTTTTGCAAGTGGGTGTCTTTTCCAGGGTACGCTATTATTTCCCTCACCAACCAGAAATGATCCAAGAAATGGAAGCAGACCATCAAATGCATATCGTTCCCAGGGAGTGGAGCAAGCTCAACACTTATGGAGACGCACCTCACCTCAATCATAATCATCGGTGTGTGCCATTGATGTTTCTCCATACAGCGGGAACCGAATGGTGGAGCAAGCTCAACACCCGTGGAGACGCACCTCACCTCAATCCCAATCATTGGTGTGTGCCATTGATGTTTCTCCACGAACCGGGCAAATTGTACAATAAATACCGTCAATTCACAAAAGTAACAACCTAGCGGAGCAAGCTCAACGCTCATGGAGATGCACCTCACCTCAATCATAATCATCAGTGTGTGCCATTGATGTTTCTCCATGAAACGGACAAAATGTACAGAGTTAACCGTCAAGTACCTCAAGTTGCATTCTGGGAGAAATGAATCAATCCCGTCCGAGTAAAACTCAGAAATGCGGACCACTTGCACAAGATTAACCGTCAATTCATTATAGTTGCAGACTAGGAGACCGAGATCAATCCCAAAAAGATATTGCACAAGCATCACAAACATTCGACAGGCCCTCGGGACGCGCCCATGTAACTCTCGGCAGGCGCTCGGCCGATGCTCGGCACGCACTCGGAAGGCACTCGGCAGACGCTCAGCAGGCTCTCGACAGTCACTCGGGAGCCGCTCGGCAGGACCAGGGAACACGCGCGCGCGCAGCGCACCCGGTGAGCGCTCGGCAGGCCTCGGCAGGCACTCGGCATGCGCTCGCCAGGAACCGAGAAGGCATTGGGCAGGCGCGCCGCATGCCGCACACAGGCTGCCGAGAGACCCCGAGCGCGCACGCGGCTGTGCAATCAGGACGCGCTGCTTACCTCCACACCGGGTGCTCGTCAAAGGAACCCTGCAAAACCTCAAACAACCATCAAACAGGCAAATAAAATCTAACATTCGAGAAATCCCCCAATTATTAATCTTGTAAAACATATTTAAAGCAGAAATTGGGAAGATCAAGCTTATCCACTCGGGTAACACCAAGCAATTTTCCATGAATATCCGATGACTCCAAAATCCCTGAACCCAATTCGTCACAAGCACGGTTCGCAAGGTAGTCAGCTGCAGCATTTCCTTCTCGGAAAATGTGTGACCATCGAATGATTGCCACGCCCATGAATGCACGGATTTTCATAAGCAGATGTTGCTTATCCCAAGAAATTGTGCCGCCATCCTCAATTTGCCTCAGAACCACACTCGAGTCACTCTCGATCCAAATCTTCTGATACCCCCGACCGATAGCGATCCGAAGGCCCTCCAGGATTGCCGAAAGCTCTGCAAAATTGTTAGACTGGATACCAAGGTAAGAATAATATGCAAAGCACACATTACCATTAGAATCCCTAGCAATGCCGCCAGCTCCTGCCAAACCCGGATTTCCTTTTGAGGCACCATCAGTGTTGATTTTAATCCAATCAACGGGGGGTTTCCGCCACCGAACAGTGTGGATCTTCTGAACACGTCTGTAGTGGATGGTAAAGCCAAAGAATCCAGCAGTGTGTATACTCCCACGCCAAAGCCTAACAGGCAAAAGCCCACTCTGGAACAGAACATAGACATGTTGCCAAATGCGTTGGATCACAACGCTCACCACAAACCGCTTATTTCGATATCGATGGTTGTTCCGAGCATCCCAAATATACCAAAGGATTATCATTGGGAGAATGCTTCTGATGTTTCCTTTACCAAGCAAGGATACCGAATTGTGCCAATAACTCAGCATAACCGATACTTGTGTGGTATTTGGCAGCCCCAGCCGAAACAATCTACCAAAAAACTCCCAAATACGCCGAGCCTTAAAACCAGTTAAGAAAAGGTGCGCAACATCCTCCTCTTGACTGCAGCACGCACATTTAGAGGCAAATGAGAAACCTTTGGACTTGATCCCACTATCCACTGAAACCCAATTATGAAGCAATCGCCAAACAAAAATTGAAATGGTAGGCGTAATTTGGGAATTCCAAAGCTTCGCCATAAGAGGCTGCTCAGGCTTCCGAGCTCGGATTTCTTCCCATATAGATTTTATAGAGAAGATGCCATCCGATTCCTTTTTCCATAGCAGCTTATCATTTACAGTACCAATCGGAACCGCCAAGATTTCCTGTACCAATTCAGCAGGTAGGACATCGTTAAGCTTATTGGCATCCCAATATCCATTATTCCAAAATTCCCGAACTTTGGCTGTGGGATAAATATCCCGAGTAACCAGCTGCCGAAGAGGCCCAGCAAGACACCAATGATCCGACCAGAATGAAACGTTCCCATTGCTGAGCTGCCAAAAAATAAGTGACTCGGTCGTATCTCTAGCCGCGCACATACGTTTCCAGATTGCCGAACTGTGAACCGTAGCCGTCGCCTGAGAGGGGTGAACACCCTTGCAGTACCGATCCCATAAGAAATGAGCCCAGAGGGAATCCTGCTTCCTAAAATTCCACCACAAACGATGGGAAAAACAATCCACCATGTCGGACAGGCGCCTGGCGCCAATGCCACCCTCCTGAAAGGGAAAACAGATATCCTTCCATTTGCACCACAGGATCTTACTATGCTTGCCATATTTGCCCCAATAGAAACTGTTCATCATGATTTCAATTTGCTTGAGGATTCCCTTAGGCGGTTGCAGCACCTGCATCAAGTATAACGGCATTGTAGAGAGCACGCTTTTAGCCAATGTGAGCCGTCCCCCAGGCGAAAGGTGGATACGTTCCCAGCCCATCAGCCGTCCACGAATTTTACCAAGAAGACCCCCAAACAGAGACTGTTTTTTATTTCCAGTGTATAGCGGGCATCCCAAATATGTCATAGGGAGCGACCCATGCTGAAAACCTGTGGCCCTATGGACCGCCTGCACCTTAGAAGAAGAACAGTATTTGGACAGCACAAACGAGCTCTTTTCAGCGCTGATGAGCTGACCAGAGACACGCTCGTACTCTCGCAAAATGTTGTACACTTTCTTAACCGCAGCCAAATTACCATTACAAAATACAATCATATCGTCAGCATAAGAAAGGTTAGGGATAGGAAATTCAGAATTAAGATCATACCTCACCGATGGATAATCCAGCACAAGTTTCGCCAATTTCCGAGAGATCCATTCAGCCGCTAGGATGAACAAGGCAGGGGAGATAGAGTCACCCTGCCTCAGCCCTCGCGAGGACGGAAAGAAGCCGGCGGCCTGCCCATTTACCAGGACCGAAAACCTACAGTTGGTCACACAGTTCCTGATCATACTTATCCAGCCCCGATCAAATCCCAATTTCTCCATCATTTTGAACAAAAATGGCCAATGCACTCTATCATATGCTTTTGCCATATCGAGCTTGATCACCGCCCGACCTCCTCTTACTTTGTCATTTAACATATGGACAAGCTCTTGTGCAAGAAGAATGTTATCCGAGATCTGTCTCCCAGGTAGAAAACCAGACTGTGTCGGCAAAATCAACTTAGGGAGAACCGAACTCAAACGCTCCGTTAGTAGTTTAGAAATGATTTTATTCGTCACATTGCATAAACTGATCGGTCTGTAGTCCTTCCAAGTCTTTGGAGTTGCCACTTTCGGGATTAGTACTATGGTTGTGCAGGTGAATGCCATCGGCATCGGAACACCCACAAAGAACTCTCTAACAGCCTGGAATACGTCCTCAGCAACAATCTCCCAGCACGTCTGAAAGAAAAAAGAAGTGTATCCGTCCGGACCCGCAACAGAATCAGCACAAATACTGAATACCACCTGCTTAACCTCATCCAATGTTGGCATTTGCGAAAGCATTTGTGAGTCTTCGGCAGTGATAATATTCGGGATATGATCAAAGTCACTGTCTTCAAACGAGACATCCTCCCGAGAGAGCAAATGCTGGAAAAATGTAGCAGCAGACGTCTGAATATCCTCCTGCTTGGTTATCTGACAGCCATCATCAATAATACTGTGGATTCTATTTCGAACCTTCTTTTTCTTAGTGATACTGTGGAAATACCTAGTATTCCGCTCTCCTTCAACAGCCCATTTACAAGCATGTGGCTGTGCATTGCGCTAGCCTGATTCATGGCAATCAAGTTGGCATCCGAGGGATCATTCTCAAATAACTTCTCGGCCTGCTCAACAGTTTTTTCAGCCTGTGCCACCCTATCAAAAATATTTCCAAAGACCTCCTTATTCCACTGCTTCAAACATGCACGCAGCCTGACCAATTTGTTCTGTAGTCGCCGCATACCCATAGCCTGTTCCTCAATATTCCAATTCTGTCGAACCAGCTCAAGAAAACCATGGTGTCTCACCCACATTTTCTGGAAGCGAAATGAAGATGGTCCCCTGAGCAGAGGCTCGGCACTCTGGATGAGCATCGGGCAGTGATCCGATTTATGCTTGGAAAGGTTGGTAACTATGAAGTGAGGGATGGCGTCCACAAGTCCTGAAGAAACAAGAACACGATCCAGCCGCTGATGGACTTTGCGAGCGTACCATGTAAAGGTGCCACCCTGAGTCCCAGGGTCATATAGACCGCACGCGTCCAAACAGGAGTTGAAATCCTCCATAGCTGCAATTTTCGGTGGTGTTCCCCCACGTTTTTCCTCCATGTTCTGCACATTATTGAAATCACCACCAACTAACCAAGGATCAGGTGTGGAGATCGAGGCCAAAATATCCCATAATTCTTGCCTCTTATGTCGTGTATGTGCTGCATAAACAAAACTCATGAAAACATCAGTAGCCACGATGTTTTGTTTAACGCAGACATGCAGAAGCTGTCTGTCGTTAACCAAAACATCAATTTGTATGTCGTCATCAAAAAATACCCAAATGTGATTTGTGCAATTTGCAACCACATTCTGGTACCCCAGTTTCCGACACATAAAATCAGGATCAAACTTACACTTCGGTTCAATAATAGCAAAAATTTTAATTTTGTACCTGCGTTTCATGTCCCTAACTGATCGGTGCTTACCACGCTGACCGATCCCTCTGCAGTTCCAGATGATTGTATTAATCATGGATCAACGGCTGGGGGTGGCATACCAGCGTTCACCTGCTGGCTTCTTAGCACCCTAGTAGAGTTGACCAGTTGTTCTTGCTTTTTGCGTCTTTGTCGGATTTTCTTCTTAGCACTTTTGCTTAATTTTTTGCTACCATCCTCCGAAATGCCCCCATCATGCATTGGCATAGGAGTTTTTGAAGCTTCGGAGTCAGACTGCGGACCGCTAGCTTCAGTAGGTTCATAATCGGACGTAGTGTATCTAGAAGCCTGATTATCAGATGTGGTGGCGGTTTGTCCAACCGAATCCTCGGTTCCATCATCCTGCACCTGCAAATTGGAAGGAATTGGAGCATTATCAGTAGTAGCTAATTTACAAGTCCCAAGTTCGTTTATGGTAATAAATATAGGGAGATGAGGGTTTTGTTGCATGATGTTTATGCGGTGTTCGATGTGTCCAGCGGGTGCGCGGGCGCTCGGCGGGGATGTGGCATCGAGCGCGCGGGCTCTGGGCGGATGCTCGACCCCGCGGGCGCTGGGGCTCGGCCGCTCGGACGCTAGGGGGGAGCTCGGGCGCTGGGCGGGAGCTCGGGCGGTCGGGCGCTGGGCGGGAACTCGGGCGCTGAGCGGGAGCTCGGGCGCTGGGCGGAAGCTCGGGCGCTCGGGCGCTGGGCGAGAGCGTGCGACCGCTGGGCGATGTCGCGCGGGAGCTCGGCATGGCAACCATTAGGCGAGAACTCGAGCGCGCGGGCGCTGGGAGAGTACTCGACATTGCGGGCGCTAGGCGATCCTGCACGATCAGGCAAAAGCGCATAGCGCTGGGAGCGCGCGCGCGGGCTGGCGCTGCCATCCTGCGAGTTCTCGCGCGCGGGAGTAGGCGCCGCACGCTGGGATGCGCGCGCGCTTGCGCGGGCTTCAGTCGGCAGTCCTCGCGCGCTAGGCGCCGAGCCGGGCGCATTAGGCGAGTCGGCAGGCGCAACATTCTCTCGCAAAATAATTCCCTTCGGCGCAGTCATTGGTTTTTTTAGCACTTCCTCGTCCAAAACCTCTAATTCTTCAGAATCTTGAGTATCTCTCAGAACATCCATCTCAACACCTTTACCCTTAATTTTCGCAATTTTAGTATCACAAAGCGTGTTGATCATATCCTTACCATAATGAACATAGGAATTTCTCCCAGCGTCATACATCATATCGATGAGTTCTTTCCTATATCCCAAGACAAGAGAATACTTTGGATCGTTTGCAAAATAAATAACCCAAGATTCTAGGTCTTTCTCCCGCCGAGCAACTTCATCCTCTTGGTTATCAATCTTGATCACATTGCGGAGCTCATTGATCACAATACCAGCCTTATTAGGGCCGGAATCTTCCTTGTTTTCAATAATCTTGACATGTTCTTGAATATCTTGATTTTCTTGGATCTTGTCAAGATTCGGCACCTCAACTTTTTTGTTCCCCTTCTTACCTCGCTTATCGACCAATACCCATTCATTATTGTCCTTATTCCCTCGGTTCTTGGGAATGACCGCACGATTCTTGTTAGCAATCGTCATGCCGTCCGTTGCCGTATCCACGCGAACTGGATCCAAATTGGTATCATTACTCTTGCTAACGCCATCATCTACAAAGTCGTGATCTTCCGCAAATTCTCTATCCCTCTTGTTGCAATCCTTAGTTTTGTGTCGGAAATTGCAACATCTCTTGCAATAATCCGGAACTTTCTCATAGGTAACTTCTTGCTCGTAGTATTTTGTTCCAATCCGAATCATGATGAATTTTTGCAAAGGTTTGGCAACATCAATCTCCACAAGCATGCGAGGGTTCCGATGATTGCGATCACACGCCGTTGCCTCGTCCGCTCGAAGAGGATTGCCGAGGCACTTAGCAACGTAGTAGATCCCTTTTTTCTTAGCAACTTGTGGCTTGATTCCCGCGAAGCTAACCCACACCGGCACAATTGAAGATTCAATTCCCGGTTCGAAGTCCGGTGTCCACTTAAGCATGCGCATCTCATGATCACGAAAATTCCAAGAGCTTTTCGCAAAAAGCCTTGCATAATCCTCGTGAGTTTCACATCGAATTAACACATGGAATTCATCCAAAAGAGTCAAACGAATCTCCTTCTTGAATGCCATCTATCGAAAACAATAGTGCAATTGACTCATCGACGGGTACGTCTTGACAAATTTCCCAACCAAAGCAAATTTGAAGTCTTCACAAAGCTCTTCCTCCTCGGCTCGGTAAAGACCACGGCAGGCCGGCCTTGATACTCCGTTATCTGGCCTAACGGAGTGAACGTCGAGAGATCAAAGGATTTCAATCTCGTGAGGTCATCCGGCAGACGGAAGTCAACTTTTCCGTCCTTGGTGGTGGCTGCCGCCGCGGCAGCATATGTCCGGCGCGGCAGCATGGCATCAGGCGGACGTGGTAATGCATCGTCCGGCGGCTTTTGCATGGCGGACGGCGGCGGAGAGGGTCGTCCGATCAGTTTCCCCTCGTCGGTGATGGCGTCGTGATCTTGAGGGGCGAGAGCGTTGTTTAGGGTTGGTTTTGGTTTAGGTTTGGTTTAGGGTTTGTTTGGTTTAGGTTTAGGTTTAGGTTTAGTTTAGTTTAGGTTTAGGTTTAGGTTTAGTTTAGTTTAGGTTTAGGTTTAGGTTTAGGGTTTAGGGTTTTTTTTTTTTTTTTTTTTTTTTTTTTTTTTTTTTCCCGAAAACCGGCCGAAAATACGGTCCGTGGGGTTTTTAGGGAGGCCCCCACCTCATATATAACGAAAAACCTTAAATGGGGAAAACCCCAAAGTACATCAGAAGACAGTCAAAAATAGACCATCTAAACTTGAAAAGGAAAATGAACCGAAGGCAAAACAGGCGCCAAAATTCAAAAAGCCAACAACAATAAGGAAAATAACTAAAGTGAAAAGAAATCTCTGGCAAGTACGAACAATTCTTCAAGGAAACGAACATGTGAAACCACGTGCACCGACATGAGGAGTCAAGCATGAGCAAGCCCAAGGAGAGACAACCGGGCGCAGGACTCAGGTTTGCGAGCAAGGCCGCAAGGGGCAACCGCGCGCGCACGAGGGCTGGGGCCGGGCGTGCGGGACGCGCAGATATGTGCGAGCGGGTACTGCGAGAGCGGGCGCGGAGCGCGCGGGATGCGGTCGAGCGGGTGTGCGGGCGGCCAAGGCGAGATGCGCGCGCGGCCACAAAGGGTGGGCGCGCGGGCGCTGCGAACAGGCATGCGGGCGCGCGGAGTCGGCCATGCGCTCGCGAGCGCCAGGCACGCGGCCGAGGCGAGAAGCGCGCGCGGATAGCGGGCGCGCGGCCGCAGCAGATGAGCGCGCGGGCGCGGGGGCAGGCCGAAGCGCACGCGGCCGCACGCATGAGGCGCGCGAGACTGGGGCGCGCGCGCGGCAGGTAGGCATGCGCGCACGGAAGGCAGCAGCACCGAGTCGAGCGATCACCAAGTGCCGAAAATCAAACTCAATGTTTTGAAAATTAAAAATCCAAATATACATGAACCAAACTCGAAAATGCAATAGAAATGCAACCCTAACAACTAACCTATAATGCAAAAGAAGGCAAACTAACCTATCTAAACCATCTAACCTAACCAATAAATGAAAAATATGAACTCTAGGGTGAGTGTTTTTTCCAGCTTTCCCTCTTTTTTCCCCCACTGACTCTTGCAAGTGGGTGTCTTTTCCAGGGTTCGCTCTTATTTCCCTCACCAACGAAAAGCAGTCAATCCAATTTGAGTAAACCGTCAAGTACATAAGGTTCCCAAGAAGTGGAGCAAGCTCAACACTTATGGAGATGCACCTCACCTCAATCATAATCATCGGTGTGTGCCATTGATGTTTCTCCATATAGCGGGACCCGAACGGTGGAGCAAGCTCAACACCCATGGAGATGCACCTCACCTCAATCCCAATCATTGGTGTGTGCCATTGATGTTTCTCCACGAAACGGGCAAATTGTACAATAAATACCGTCAATTCCGAACAGTCATAAACTAGCGGAGCAAGCTCAACGCTCATGGAGATGCACCTCACCTCAATCATAATCATCAGTGTGTGCCATTGATGTTTCTCCATGGAACGGACAAATTGCACAGAGTTAACCGTCAAGTACCTCAAGTTGCATTCTGGGAGAAATGAATCAATCCCTCCTAAGTAAAACTCAGGAATTCGGACCACTTGCACAATATCCGTCAATTCATTATAGTTGCAGACTAGGAGACCGAGATCAATCCCAAAAAGATATCGGCCAAGCATTGTAGACACGCGACAGGCCCTTAGGATGCGCCCATGCGACTCTCGGTAGGCGCGCGGAAGACGCACGGCACGCACTCGGCAGGCGCTCGGCCGATGCTCGGCACGCACTCGGCAGGCACTCGGCAGATGCTCAGCAGGCTCTCGGTAGGTACCCGGGAGCCGCTCGGCAGGACCTCGGCAGGGGAGCGCGCGCGCGCGCAGCGCACCCGGTAGGCGCTCGGCAGGCCTCGGCAGGCACTCGGCGTGCGCTTGCGGGCGCGCACGCGGCTACGCAATCGGGACGCCCTGCTTCCCTCCGCACCTGGTGTTCGACAATGAAATCCTACAAAAACTCAGAAAACCATCAAACAGGCAAATAAATTGTAATATTCGAAAAGTCCCCCAATTTTTAATCTTGCAAGACATATTTAAATCGAAAATTAGGGAGATCAAACTTATCCACTCGGGTGAGACCAAGCAATTTTCCATGAATGTCCGATGACTCAAGAATCCCTGACCCCAATTCGTCACAAGCACGATTTGCAAGGTAGTCAGCTGCAGCATTTCCCTCCCGGAAAATGTGTGACCATCGGATGATTGCCACTTCCATGAATGCCCGGATTTTCATTAGCAAATGCTGCTTATCCCAAGAAATTGTGCCCCCATCTTGAATTTGCCTCAAAACGATGCTCGAATCACTCTCGATCCAAATCTTCTGGTATCCTCGGCCGATAGCTAGGCGAAGGCCCTCGAGGATTGCCGACAGCTCGGCAAAATTGTTAGACTGGATGCCAAGGTAAGAATAATATGCAAAGCACACCTTACCCTTGGAATCCCTAGGAATACCACCAGCTCCAGCCGATCCTGGATTGCCCTTTGAGGCTCCATCAGTGTTGATCTTAATCCAACCCGCCAAAGGCTTAGTCCACCGAACAGTGTAAATGTGCTGAATCCGCCTGAAGTGAATGGTAAATCCGAAAAACCCAGCGACATGTACACTTCCCCGCCAAAGCTTAATAGGCAAAAGCCCACTATGAAACAGGACGTACACATGCTGCCAAATTCGTTGGATAACCACGCTCACCACAAATCGTTTATTCCGATATCTAGAGTTATTGCGCGCGTCCCAAATGTACCAAAGGATCAGCATGGGGACAATACTCCGGATGTTGCCTTTGCCTAACATTTGCACCGAGTTATGCCAATGACTCAGCATGGTCGGAACATGCGTGGTATTTGGAAGCCCCAGCCGAAACATACTACCAAAGAAATCCCAAATGCGCCGAGCCTTGAATCCAGTCAGAAAAAGGTGCGCAACATCCTCTTCTTGACTGCAACATGCACACTTGGAAGCAAATGAATACCCTTTCGACTTGATTCTGCTATCCACCGAAATCCAGTTATGAAGCAATCTCCACACAAAAATCGAAATGGTGGGCAGAAGCTGCGGAGTCCAAAGCTTTGCCATAATGGGCTGGACAGGTCGTCTAACCCTAATCTCTTCCCAAATCGACTTAATAGTGAAAATTCCGTCAGACTCGAGCTTCCAAAGCAGCTTATCTCCGCTATTGCAGATGGGGACCGCCACTACCTTGTTTACCAAGTCAGTCGGCAGCACCATATGTAACTGAGGAATATTCCAGTGCCCATTGAGCCAAAAATCTGACACCTTTGAGGAGCCGTAGGATTCCCGCTCCACCAATTGCCTGAGGGGTCCTTCATGTAGCCAATGGTCCAACCAGAACGAGACATTCCCACTGCCAAGTTGCCAAAACAAGTGAGACTCCGTCTTATCCCTAGCTAAACACATTCGTTTCCATATAGCCGAACTATGCACAGTTGCCGAAGCCTGTGAGGGATGGATACCCTTACAGTATCGAGCCGACAAGTACTTAGCCCAAAGGGAGTCCTGCTTCCTGAAGTTCCACCACAAACGATGAGAAAAACATTCCACCATATCCGACAAGCGTCTGGCGCCAATCCCACCTTCCTGAAATGGAAAACAGATATCTTTCCATTTGCACCATAAAATCTTACTATGCTTGCCATATTTGCCCCAATAGAAACTATTCATCATAATCTCAATTCTCTTCAAGATTCCCTTTGGAGGTTGCAGAACCTGCATCAAATATAAAGGCATTGTGGATAGAACACTCTTAGCCAGTGTCAGTCGCCCTCCAGGAGATAGATGAATTCGTTCCCATCCCATCAGCCTTCCTCTAATTTTCCCAATTAAACCACCAAATAGTGATTGCTTTTTGTTTCCAGTATAAAGCGGACAGCCCAAATATATCATAGGTAGCGAGCCGTGCTGAAAACCAGTGGCACTATGGACCGCCTGCACCTTAGAAGAAGAACAATATTTGGAAAGTACAAACGAGCTCTTTTCAGCACTAATCAGCTGACCAGAGACACGCTGGTACTCTCCCAAAACGTTGTACACTTTCTTAACAGCAGCTAGATTACCGTTACAAAACACAATCATATCGTCAGCATAAGAAAGATTAGGAATAGAAAATTCTGAATAAGGATCATACCTGACTGACGGAAATTCAGTAACGAGCTTGTCCAGTTTTCGAGAGACCCATTCTGCAGCCAAAATGAACAAGGCAGGTGAAATGGAATCCCCCTGCCTTAGCCCTCTAGAAGACTGAAAAAAACCGGCAGCTTGCCCATTGACCAGGACCGAGAACCGGCAATTGGTCATGCAGCTTCTGATCATGTTCATCCAAACCCGATCAAACCCTAATTTTTCAAGCATCTTGAATAAAAACGGCCAATGAACTCTATCGTATGCTTTTGCCATATCAAGCTTAAGAACAGCCCGACCTCCCCGAACCTTATCATTGAGCATATGAATAAGTTCTTGAGCAAGCAAGATGTTGTCTGAAATCTGCCTGCCAGGCAGGAACCCAGATTGTGTCGGCAGAATCAATTTGGGCAGAATCAAACTAAGGCGTTCCGTCAGCAGCTTAGAAATGATCTTGTTCGTCACATTACATAAGCTGATCGGCCTGTACTCTTTCCAATTCTTTGGAGTTTCCACCTTCGGAATCAACACAATAGTTGTGCATGTGAAGGCCATTGGCATAGGGACACCCACAAAAAATTCTCTGACAGCCTGAAAAACATCCTCAGCCACAATATCCCAACAAAGCTGATAAAAGAGCGAAGTGTATCCATCCGGTCCAGCGACCGAATCAGCACAAATGCTAAACACAACCCGTCGGACTTCCTCCATAGTCGGCATCTGCGAGAGGAGGACTGAATCCGCATTCGTAACAAGATTTGGGATGTGATCAAAGTCCTCATCGGCAAAAGAAACTTCTTCTCGGGAAAGAAGCTGCTGAAAGAACGTCGTAGCCGAGGCCTGAATATCCTCCTGCTTTGTGATCTCCCTTCCCTCTTCGAAAATGCAATGCACCCGATTCCGGACCTTCTTTTTCTTAGCAAGATTATGAAAATATGCCGTGTTCCGTTCCCCTTCAACTGCCCACTTACACGATGTCTTTTGATGCAAAAAATCTTCCTCCATAGCAAGCGCTTGGCTAAGCTTGGCGCTCGCCTCATTCATTCCAATCAAGTTGGCAT
The DNA here is from genome assembly GCA_958496215.1 of Verbena officinalis. NCBI lineage: Eukaryota > Viridiplantae > Streptophyta > Magnoliopsida > Lamiales > Verbenaceae > Verbena > Verbena officinalis. The sequence goes on from OY292390.1 coordinate 35,412,200, forward strand.
CGGACGGATCCTCCCCAAAGTTCTTCTCGGCCTGAGTGGCAATATTTTCAGCCTGTGAAACCCTATCGAAGACATTTCCAAACACTTCCTTATTCCATGTCTTCAAACATCCCCTTAGTCGAACCAATTTATTTTGCAAACGTCTCATACCCATTGCAGGCTCCTCCAACATCCAATTTTGACGAACCACCTCTAAGAATCCATGATGTCGCACCCACATTTTCTGAAACCGAAATGAAGACGGGCCCCGATCAAGAGGCACGACATTCTGGATGAGCATTGGGCAATGATCCGATTTATGCTTTGAAAGATTTACCACTTTGAAGTTCGGGATAGCATCGACAAACCCCGAAGAGACAAGAACCCTGTCTAATCTCTGATGCACCTTTCGAGCATACCAAGTAAAAGTGCTGCCCAGCGTCCCCGGATCATAAAGGCCACAAGCCTCCAAACACGAATTAAAGTCCTCCATTTCAACAATTTTCGGTGGAGGACCACCTTTTTTCTCCTCAACGCTCTGCACAATAGTAAAATCACCACCAACCATCCAAGGGTCGGGGGTGGAAACCGAGGCTAAAAGATCCCATAATTCCTGCCGTTTGTGGCGTGTATGGGCTGCATACACAAAACTCATAAAAACATCAGTAGCAAGAATGTTTTGTTTAACGCAGACGTGCAAAAGCTGTCTATCGTTAACCAAGACATCCATTTGAATGTCGTCATCAAAGAATACCCAAATGTGATTCGAGCAGTTCGAAACCACATTCTGGTACCCCAATTTGCGACAAATAAATTCAGAATCAAATTTAATTTTCGGTTCAATAATAACAAAAATCTTAATTTTGTACCTTCGTTTCATGTCTCTAATTGATCGGTGCTTACCTTGCTGACCGATCCCCCTGCAGTTCCAAATAATTGTATTAATCATGGATCAACTGCTGAGGGTGGCATACCAGCGTTCCCCTGCTGGCTTCTTAGCACCCTAGTCGAGTTGACGATCTGCTCTTGCTTTTTGCGTTTCTGCCGAACTTTTCTCTTCGCACTTTTGCTTAATTTTTTGTTACCCTCGTCCGGAGATCCCACATTGGCCTTATTTTGTGATACAGGGGTTTTGGAGGCTTCTGAATCCGACAACAAGTCACTAGTGTCCTCAGGTTCGTAATCGGTAGAAGTATTTCTAGTAGTAGAAGCCTTATTATCCGCTGTATTAGTTGTTTGCCCAATTGATTCTCCTGTAGCATCATCTTGATCCTGCAAATTAGAAGGAATAGAATTAGTATCAGTAGCTAATTCACAATTCCCAAGTTCTTTTAAGTTGTTAAGTTTTGGAAAAATTGGAGTGTTTGTCTCGGTGGCACGATCGCTCGGCAATGACTCGAGTGGCCGAGCATCGGGCGCTCGGGCGCTGTGCGGGGATGCAGCATCTGGCGCTCGGGCGCTGTGTGGAGATGCGGCATGGAGCGCGCGGGCGCTGAGCGAGAGGTCGGCATCGGGCGCGCGGGCGCTGAGCGGGAGATCGGCATCGGGCGCAAGGGCGCTGAGCGGGAGATCGACATCGGGCGCGCGGGCGCTGAGCGGGAGTACGGCATCGGGCGCGCGGGCGCTGAGCGGGAGTTCGGCATCGGGCACGCGGGCGCTGAGCGGGAGTTCGGCATCGGCCGCGTGGGCGCTGGGCGGTTGCTCGGACGCGGAATCGATGGGCGGGTGCTCGGGCGCGCGGTCGCTGGAGTGTCGCGCGCGATCTGGCGAGAGCGGGTATCGTTGCTCGCGCGGGCGCAGGTTGGCGCGGGCATCTAGCGAGTTCTCGCGCGCAGGGGTTGGCGCCGCGCGCTGGCGAGAGCGCGCGCTTGCGCGGGCATCAGGCGACGCCCCGCGCACACTCGGCGAGGCGACAGGCGCGACCCGCTCGCGCAAGATAATTCCCTTCGGCGCAATCATGCGCTGTTTTAGCACCTCCTCATCCAAAATTACTTCAAAATTTTTGTGCTCTTTATGCATAGCTAAATCCACACCTTTTCCCTTAATTTGTCCAAGTTTGGCATCACAAAGGGTATTGATCATATCACGACCATAGTGCACATAAGAGTTGCGTCCGACATCATACATCATATCAATGAGCTCCTTCCTATATTCCACAACAAGAGAGTACCTCGGGTCATTCCCAAAATCAAGCACCCAGGGTTCAAGTTCTTTTTCCATCCGATCCTCCTCCTCGCCTTGTTTTTCAGACTCGATCACCTCTCGGAGTTCATTGACCACTTTACCAACATTACTTGGTCCAGAATTGTCTTCCTTCTCGAGAGTCTTGATACTTTCTTGATTATCTTGAGTAGTCTTGTCAAGATTCATCTTCCCTTCTTTCTTCGTACCCTTTTTCCCTCGTTTATCCACAACAACCCATTCGTTAGAATCCTTGTTGCCACGATTCTTGGGGATCACGGCACGAGCTTTGTTGTTCTCCGTGACGATCTCCGGACCCTTAGTGCCACGATCTTGAGAAATATTGGTTGTTTTCCTATCGCCGGACCCCTCAATATCCAATTCTTGATCATCCACAAAATCCCTAGTCTTTCTATTGCAATCTTTCGTTTTGTGCCTAAAATTAGAACATCGCTTACAATAGTCCGGGATTTTCTCATAAGTGACTTCTTGTTCATAGTATTTCGTACCAATGCGGATCATGACAAATCTTTGCAAAGGCTTAGCGACATCAATCTCCACCAACATCCGAGGATTTCTATGGTTTCGATCACAAGCCGTTGCTTCATCCGCTCGAAGAGGATTCCCGAGGCACTTGGCTACGTAGTAGATCCCTTTCTTCTTTGCTACTTGCGGCTTGATTCCCTCGAAGCTCACCCAAACCGGAACTATAGAAGATTCAATTCCCGGCTCGAAATCCGGCGTCCACTTTAACATGCGCATCTCATGATCTCGAAAATTCCATGTGCTTTTCGCAAATAATCTTGCATAATCTTCGTGAGTTTCACAACGAATAAGCACATGGAATTCGTCCAATAATGTCAATCGAACCTCCTTCTTAAAAGCCATCTGCCGAAAGCAATAGTGCAATTGGCTCATGGATGGATATGTCTTCACAAATTTGCCTACCAAAGCGAACTTGAAATCTTCACAAAGCTCCTCCTCCTCAGCTTCGGTAAAGACCACGGCCGGTCTTCCTTGGTACTCCGTTATTTGGCCTAACGGAGTGAACGTCGAGAGATCAAAGGACTTCAATCTCGCGAGGTCATCAGGTAGACGGAAATCAACTTTTCCGTCCTTGGTGGTGGCTGCCGCCGCGGCAGCATACGTCCGGCGCGGCAGCGCAATGTCCGGCGGACGTGGCATGGCACCGTCCGGTGGCTTTTCCATGGCGGACGGCGGCAGAGATGGCCGTCCGATCAGTATCCCCTCGTCGGTGATGGTGGCGTCACGTCGGGAGGGGTGAGAGCTTTTTGGTTTTGGTTTAGGTTTAGGTTTAGGTTTTGGTTTAGGGTTTAGGGTTTAGGGTTTAGGGTTTTTTTTTTTTTTTTTTTTTTTTTTTTTTTTTTTTTTTTAACGAAACCGGCCGAAAATGGACCGTAGGGTTTTTAGGGAGGCCCCCACCTCATATATAGAACGAAAACAGCAAGTGGGGAAAACCCCAAAGTACATCGTAAGACAGTAAAAAATGGACCATCTAAACTTAACCCTGAAATAAATGACAAGAAGGCAAAACAGGCGCCTAAAAGCAAAAAACCTAAAACAATAAGGCAAATAACAAAAAATAAAATAACTCTGAGGCAAAAATAACAAATACTTCAGGCAATCGAACACAAGAAACCAATTGCACGAGCAGAGGAAATGAAGCTTGAAAGACCACAAAGGCCGCGGGTCGTGCGCGCGGGACGCGCGGATAAGCTCGAGCAGATGCCACGAGGCCCGGCGGGCAGGCGCGGGGGACGCGGCCGAGCGGGTGTGCGAGCATGCGCGCGGGACGCGGCACGCGGGCGCAGCGGACGGGAGCGCAGCGCGCGGGAAGCTGCAGACGTGCGCGCGGGACGCGGGAGCAGACGGGCGCGCGGAACGCTGCGGCCAGGTGCGCGGAGAGCAGGCGAGATGCTGCGGGCGAGCATGAGGGCATGCGCTCGCGAGCACGGGAGCTGGTCGAGGCGCGCGCGGCCGCACACATGATGCGCGCAAGACTGGGGCACGCGCGCGCGAGGCGCAGGCATGCCGCGCGGAAATGGCAGGCGCGCGCGCAAGGCGGGTAGGCCTGCGCGCGCGAAACTCAGCACCACCGAGTCGCGAGAACTCCGAATGCCACCACCAAAATTCAATGAGATGAAAATCATAAATCCCAAACTCCAAGAACAAAAGTTGAAAATGCAAGAAAAATGCCAACCTATCAACTAACCTATCATGCAAAAGAAGGCAAACTAACCTATCCGAATCAGCTAACCTAAACCAAACATGATAACAATTAATTCTAGGGTGAGTGTTTTTTCCAGCTTTCCCTCTTTTTTCCCCCACTGACTTTTGCATGTGGGTGTCTTTTCCAGGGTTCGCTCTTATTTCCCTCACCAACGAAAAGCAGTCAATCCAATTTGAATAAACCGTCAAGTACATAAGGTTCCCAAGAAGTGGAGCAAGCTCAACACGTATGGAGATGCACCTCACCTCAATCATAATCATCGGTGTGTACCATTGATGTTTCTCCATATAGCGGGAACCGAATGGTGGAGCAAGCTCAACACCCGTGGAGATGCACCTCACCTCAATCACAATCATTGGCGTGTGCCATTGATGTTTCTCCACGATCCGGACAAATTGTACATTAAAAACCGTCAATTCCCTCAAGTAGCCAACTAGCGGAGCAAGCTCAACACTCATGGAGATGCACCTCACCTCAATCATAATCATCGGTGTGTGCCATTGATGTTTCTCCACGTAACGGACAAATTGTACCGAGTTAACCGTCAAATACTTCGAGTTGCATTCTGGGAGAAATGAATCAATCCCTCCAAAGTAGAACTTCGGAATTCGGGCCATGTGTACAAGGTTATCCGTCAATTCTTCATAGTTGCAGGCTAGGAGACCAAGGTCAATCCCAAAAAAATACTGCGCACGCTGCGCCAACACTCGGCAGGCACTCGGGACGCGCCCCAGAGGCTCTCGGCAGGTGCTCGGCAGACATTCGGCAGGCATTCGGCATGCACTCTGCAGCCGCTCGGCAAGGTCTCGACAGTCGCACGGCACGCTCTCGGCAGGGGAACGCGCACTCGCGCAGCGCCCTCGGGAAGCGCTCGGCAAGCCTCGGCAGGCACTCGGCGTGCGCGCGCCAGGGACCGAGCGGACACCGGGCAGGCCCGCCTTGTAGCGCGCACAGGCTGCCGAGAACCCTCGAACGCACACGCAGCTGTGCCAAGAGTACGCGCTGCTGCCATGCGCACCGATTTCTCAAAGTAATCCTGCAAAACCTCAAACAACCATCAAACTGGCAAATAGCATGTAATCTACAAAAAATCCCCCACTTATTAATCTTGTAAAACATATTTAAATCAAAAATTAGGGAGATCAAGCTTATCAACTCGGGTAATCCCAAGCAACTTCCCATGGATGTCCGGTGGCTCTAACACCCCCGAACTCCACTCTTCACACGCTCGATTAGCAAGGTAGTCAGCAGCAGCTTTGCCTTCTCGAAAGATATGTGACCATCGAATGATTGCCACGTCCATGAATGCACGAATTTTCATAAGCAGATGTTGCTTATCCCAAGAAATGGTACCGCCATCCTGAATTTGCCTCAGAGCCACGCTCGAATCACTCTCAATCCAAATCATCTTATACCCCCGACCGATAGCTATCCGAAGGCCCTCCATAATTGCCGAAAGCTCAGCAAAATTGTTAGACTGAACACCAAGATAAGAATAATATGCAAAGCACACCTTACCATTGGCATCCCTAGCAATACCACCAGCTCCAGCCAAACCTGGATTACCCTTCGAAGCTCCATCAGTGTTGATTTTAAGCCATCCCACCGGAGGCTTAAGCCACCTAACAGTGTAAATCTTCTGGGTCCTCCTGAAGTGAATAGTGAAACCGAAAAATCCAGCAACATGCACACTCCCACGCCAAAGTCTGACAGGCAAAAGCCCACTATGAAATAGAACGTACACATGCTGCCAAATTCGTTGGATCACCACGCTCACCACAAACCGTTTACTCCGATATCGATGATTGTTACGAGCATCCCAAATATACCAAAGGATAATCATTGGAAGCATGCTTCTGATGTTTCCTTTACCCAGAAAAGGTATCGAGTTCTGCCAAAAACTTAGCATAACCGAAACTTGTGTGGTATTAGGCAACCCCAGCCGAAACAATCTCCCAAAAAACTCCCAAATACGCCGAGCCTTGAATCCGGTCAGGAAAAGATGGGCAACATCCTCCTCATGATTACAGCATGCGCACTTGGAGGCGAAAGAGTACCCTTTCGATTTGATTCTACTATCCACTGAAATCCAATTATGAAGCAGTCTCCACACAAAAATCGAGATTGTAGGCATGAGTTGTGGGGACCAAAGCGTCGCCATAAGGGGCTGCTCAGTCCGTCTTACTCGAATATCCTCCCAAATTGATTTGATAGAAAAAGTTCCATCGGACTCAAGCTTCCAAAGTAGCTTATCCACACCGTTGCAGATCGGGACCGCGACCACTCTATTCACCAAATCGGGCGGGAGCACTGCACTCAACTTAACAATGTTCCATTGCCCATTAATCCAGAAATCCGAAACCGTAGATGAGGTATAGGAATCCCGCCCCACCAACGCTTTAATGGGCCCTTCATTAAGCCAATGATCCAACCAGAAAGAAACTTCCCCATTACCCAGTTGCCAAAAAATGTGAGACTCCGTCTTGTCTCGAGCCAAACACATTCGTTTCCAAATGGCCGAGCTATGCACAGTTGCCGACACCTGGGATGGGTGGAAACCCTTGCAATACCGATCCGACAAGAACTTAGCCCAAAGTGAGTCCTGTTTCCTGAAGTTCCACCACAGACGATGAGAAAAGCAGTCAACCATGTCCGATAAGCGTCTGGCGCCAACCCCACCTTCCTGAAATGGAAAGCAAATGTCTTTCCATTTGCACCAAAGTATCTTACTATGCTTTCCATATTTACCCCAGTAGAACCTATTCATGATAACCTCAATTCTCTTCAAAATTCCCTTTGGAGGCTGCAGAACCTGCATCAAATACAACGGCATTGTAGCGAGAACACTCTTAGCCAGTGCCAGTCTCCCTCCAGGCGACAAATGAATACGTTCCCAACCCATAAGCCTTCCTCGAATTTTTCCAATTAAGCCACCAAACAAGGATTGCTTTTTGTTTCCAGTGTACAACGGACAGCCTAAATAAGTCATGGGGAGCGAACCGTGCTGGAATCCTGTGGCACTGAGGACCGCCTACACCTTAGAGGAAGAACAATATTTGGAAAGTACAAACGAGCTCTTTTCAACACTAATCAGCTGACCAGAGACACGCTGGTACTCTCCCAACACTTTGTACACTTTCTTAATAGCAGCCAAATTACCATTACAAAAAACAATCATATAGTCAGCATAAGAAAGGTTAGGAATAGTAATAGCGGAGTGTTGATCATACCTGACTGATGGAAAATCCCGCACGAGCTTGTCCAATTTGCGAGAAACCCATTCTGCCGCTAGAATGAACAAAGCCGGAGAGATGGAGTCGCCCTGCCTCAAGCCTCTAGACGACTCGAAGAACCCTGCAGCCTGCCCGTTTACCAGAACCGAGAACCGACAATTGGTCACACAGTGCCTCATCATACTCAACCAGGCCCTATCAAATCCCAATTTCTCCATCATTTTGAACAGAAACGGCCAATGGACCCGATCATATGCTTTAGCCATGTCGAGCTTGATCACCGCCCGACCACCTCTCACTTTATCATTCAATCCATGTATGAGCTCTTGAGCAAGCAGAATGTTATCTGAGATCTGCCGGCCAGGAAGGAAACCAGACTGTGTCGGCAGAATCAACCTGGGAAGAATCGAGCTCAAGCGCTCCGTAAGCAGCTTCGAGATAATTTTATTCGTGACATTACATAAGCTGATCGGTCTGTAATCCTTCCAAGTCTTTGGGTTTTCAACCTTCGGAATCAGAACGATAGTTGTGCAGGTGAAGGCCATAGGCATAGGAACACCCACAAAGAATTCTCTAACAACCTGAAAGACGTCCTCAGCAATAATCTCCCAACAAGTCTGAAAGAAAAGCGAAGTATATCCATCCGGACCTGCAAAAGAATCTGCACAAATACTGAACACCACCTGTTTGACCTCCTCCAAAGTTGGCATCTTCAAAAGCATTGTGGAATCTTCAGCAGTAACAAGGGTAGGTATATGGTCAAAATCCCTATCCTCAAACGAAACTTCTTCCCGAGAAAGTAGATGTTGGAAAAACGCAGCAGCCGAGTTCTGGATATCCTCCTGAGTCGTTATCTCATTTCCACCATCAAGAATGCTATGGATTCTATTTCGGACTTTCTTTTTCTTGGTAAGATTGTGGAAATAACTAGTGTTTCGTTCCCCTTTAACAGCCCATTTACATGCCGATTTTTGCTGCCAAAAATCCTCTTCCATTGCCAGGGTGTGACTGAGCTTAGCACTAGCCTGATTCATCTCAATCAGATTATCATCCGACGGCTCCTCCTCAAATTTTCTCTCGGCCAATTCCACTTCTTTTTGAGCAAATGCTACTCTGTCAAAAATATTCCCAAAGACCTCCTTATTCCACGTTTTCAGACATGCTCGCAGACGGACCAATTTGTTCTGCAAACGCCGCATGCCCATGGCGTGCTCGTCGAGATTCCAGTTCTGTCGCACCACATCCAGAAACCCATGATGCTTCACCCACATTTTCTGAAACCGAAATGAAGACGGACCCCGATCAAGAGCCACGACGTTCTGAATGAGCATCGGGCTATGGTCCGATTTGTGCTTCGAAAGATTAACCACTTTGAAATTTGGAATAGAGTCCACGAAACCCGAGGATACGAGAACCCTATCTAATCGCTGATGAACCTTTCGAAAGTAAAAGTGCTACCCTGCGCCCCCGGGTCATAAAGGCCACAAGCCTCGACACAGGAATTAAAATCCTCCATTTCAGCAATTTTCGGTGGAGGACCACCTTTTTTCTCCTCAATGCTTTGCACAATATTAAAATCGCCACCAACCATCCAAGGTTCAGGGGTGGAGACCGAAGCCAAAAGATCCCACAATTCCTGCATACACAAAACTCATGAAAACATCAGTAGCAAGAATGTTTTGTTTAACGCAGACGTGCAAAAGCTGTCTATCGTTAACCAAGACATCCATTTGAATGTCGTCATCAAAGAATACCCAAATATGGTTCGAGCAGTTCGAAACCATATTCTTGTATCCCAGTTTCCGACTTATAAGATCAGAATCAAGTTTAATTTTCGGTTCAATAATCACAAAAATCTTAATTTTGTACCTTCGTTTCATATCTCTAACTGATCGGTGCTTACCTTGCTGACCGATCCCCCTGCAATTCCAAATGATTGTATTGATCATGTATCAACTGCTGAGGGTGGCATACCAGTGTTCACCTGCTGGCTTCTTAGCACCCGAGTAGAGCTGACGAGTTGTTCCTGCTTTTTGCGCCTTTGTCGAATTTTCTTCTTAGCACTCTTGCTTAATTTCTTACTACCGTCCTCAGAAATTCCCCCATCAATCCTAGTTTGCGGATGAGGGGTTTTTGAAGCTTCAGAATCCGACAGAGGACCAGCAGTCTCATCCGGCTCATAATCCGAAGTATCGAAAGTTTGAGTAGCCGAGTTATTGGTGGTTTGTCCAATTGACTCCTCGTGTCCTCCATCATCGACCTGCAAATTAGAAGGAATAGAGTCAATGTCAGTAGCTAATTCACAATTCCCAAGTTCGTTCAAAGTGGTAAGATTTGGAACAAGTGGAATTTTTGTCTCGGTTGCACGAGCACTCGGCAGTCGGGCGCTGTCCGGGGCAGTGCCGGGCGCGTGGGTGCTGTGCAGGGATGCGGCATCGGGCGCGCGGGCGCTGGGCGGGGCAGTGCCGGGCGCGAGGCCGCTATGCGGGGATCCAGCATCGGGCACACGGGCGCTGGGCAGGGCAGTGCCGGGCGCGCGGGCGCTGTGCGGGAATTCGGCATCGGGTGCGCGGGCGCTGGGCGGGGTAGTGCCGGGCGCGCGGGCGCTGTGCGGGAATTCGGCATCGGGCGCGCGGGCGCTGGGCGGGGCAGTGCCGGGCGCGGGGGCGCTGTGCGGGGATGTGGCTTTGGGCGCGCGGGCGCTGTGCGGGAATTCGGAATCGGCACGCGGGCGCTGGGCGGGATCTCGGGCGCGCGGGCACTGGGCTGGATCTCGGCAGCGCGGCCGCAGGGCGAGAGTCTCGCGCGGTCTGGCAAGAGCGCCTCGCGCGCGCGCGGGTTTGCGCGGCCATCGAGCGAGTTTTCGCGGGCAGGGTTGGGCGCCGCACGTTGCCTGGCGCGCATGCGTGCGCGGGCGTCAGGCGACGCACCGCGCGCACTAGGCGAGTCGGCAGGCGCAGCATTCTCGCGTAAAATAATTCCCTTCGGCGCTTGACTTCGTTTTTTTAGCATTTCTTCATCCAAAACAACCAACTCTTCAGAATCTTGAATATCTCCTTGACTACCCATAGCAACACCTTTGCCTTTAATTTTCCCAAGTTTAGTGTCACAAAGCGTGTTGATCATGTCCCTTCCATAATGCACGTAGGAATTGCGTCCAGCATCATACATCATCTCGATAAGCTCCTTCCTATATTCCGAAACGAGAGAGTACTTCGGATCATTCGCAAAATCCAGTACCCAAGGGCCAAGTTCTTTTTCTCGCCGATCCTCATCCTCATCTTGCCTGTCTGACTCAATCACCTCCCAAAGATCCTTGACCACTTTACCAACATTACTCGGCCCTGAATTTTCTTCCTTCACAAGAATCTTGACACTTTCTTGATTATCTTGATTTTCTTGAACACTCTTGTCAAGATTCGGCCTTCCTTCTTTCTTCGTGCCCTTTTTCCCACGTTTGTCCACAACAACCCATTCATTAGTATCCTTGTTGCCACGGTTCTTGGGGATAACGGCACGAGTTTTATTGTTCTCCATGGTGATCTCCGTAACCTTATTCCCACGATCTTTATCAGGCTCGGCAATTATCCCTTCACCGAAATCCTCAATCTTCAAGTCTAGATCTTCCACGAGTTCTCTAGTCTTCCTATTGCAATCTTTCGTTTTGTGTCGAAAATTAGAGCATCTCTTGCAATAATCCGGGACTTTCTCATAAGTAACTTCTTGTTCATAATACTTCGTGCCAATACGGATCATAACAAATCTTTGTAGCGGTTTCGCTACATCAATCTCTACAAGCATGCGAGGGTTCCGATGGTTGCGATCACACGCCGTTGCTTCGTCCGCTCGAAGAGGATTCCCGAGGCATTTGGCGACGTAGTAAAGCCCTTTCTTCTTTGCCACTTGCGGCTTGATTCCCTCGAAACTCACCCAAACAGGCACAATTGAAGATTCGATCCCCGGCTCAAAATCCGGCGTCCACTTCAACATCCGCATCTCATGATCACGAAAGTTCCATGTGTTTTTCGCGAATAGCCGAGCATAATCTTAGTGAGTTGCACACCGGATCAACACATGGAGTTCATCAAGCAACGTCAATCTAACCTCCTTTTTGAAGGCCATCTGTCGGAAGCAATAGTGGAGTTGGCTCATCGAAGGATATGTTTTCACGAACTTCCCTACCAACGCAAACTTGAAATCTTCACATAACTCCTCTTCCTCAGCTTCGGTAAAGACCACGGCAGGTCTTCCTTGATACTCCGTTATTTGACCCAACGGAGTGAACGTCGAAAGATCAAAGGATTTCAATCTCGCGAGGTCATCCGGTAGACGGAAGTCTACTTTTCCGTCCTTAGTAGAGGCTGCCGCGGCAGCAGCGTACGTCCGGCGCGGCAGCGCAACGTCAGGCGGCCGTGGCATGTCGTCGTCCGGTGGCTTATCCATGGCAGGACGGCAGCGGTGGTTGCCGTCCGATCAGAATACCCTCGTCGGTGATGATGGAGTGGCGTCGGGAGGGCGAGAGCTTTTTTTGGTTTTGGTTTGGTTTAGGTTTAGGTTTAGTTTAGTTTAGGTTTAGGTTTAGTTTTATTTTATTTTTTTAGTTTAGGTTTAGTTTAGTTTAGTTTAGGTTTAGTTTAGTTTAGTTTAGTTTAGTTTAGGTTTAGTTTAGTTTAGGTTTAGTTTAGTTTAGTTTAGTTTAGTTTATTTATTTATTTTTAGTTTAGTTTAGTTTAGTTTAGTTTAGTTTAGGTTTAGTTTAGTTTAGTTTAGTTTAGTTTAGTTTAGTTTAGTTTAGTTTAGTTTAGTTTAGTTTAGTTTAGTTTAGTTTAGTTTAGTTTAGGTTTAGTTTAGTTTAGTTTAGTTTAGTTTAGTTTATTTAGTTTATTTTATTTAGTTTAGTTTAGTTTAGTTTAGTTTAGTTTAGTTTAGTTTAGTTTAGTTTAGGGTTTAGGGTTTAGGGTTTAGGGTTTAGGGTTTAGGGTTTAGGGTTTTAGGGTTTTAGGGTTTAGGGTTTAGGGTTTAGGGTTTAGGGTTTAGGATTTTTTTTTTTTTTTTTTTTTTTTTTTTTTTAACGAAACCGGCCGAAAATGGACCGTAGGGTTTTTAGGGAGGCCCCCACCTCATATATAAAACGAAAACATCAAGTGGGAAAAACCCCAAAGTACATCGTAAGACAGTCAAAATGGACCATCTAAACTAACCCTGAAATAAATGACAAGAAGGCAAAACAGGCGCCTAAAAGCAAAAGGCCTAAAACAATAAGGCAAATAACAAAAAATAAAATAACTCTCTGGCAAAAATAACAAATACTTGAGGCAAGCGAACAAAAGAAACCAATTGCACGAGCAGAGGAAATGAAGCTTGAAAAACCACCAAGGCCGCGGGGCGGGCGCGCGGAACGCGCGGACAAGCTCGAGCAGGTGCGACGAGGCGCGTCAGGCAGGCGCAGGGGACGCGGCCGAGCGGGTGTGCAAGCATGCGCGCGGGACGCGGCATGCGGGCGCAGCGGACGGGAGCGCAGCGCGCGGGCGGGCGCGCGGGAAGCTGCCGACGTGCGCGCGGGACGCGGGAGCAGACGGGCGCGCGGAACGCTGCGACCAGGTGCACGGAGAGCAGGCGAGATGCTGCGGGCGAGCATGAGGGCATGCGCGCGCTAGCACGGGAGCAGGCCAAGGCGCGCGCGGCCGCACACATGTTGCGCGCAAGACTGGGGCACGCACGCGCGAGGCGCAGGCATGCCGCGCGGAGATGGCAGGCGCGCGCGCAAGGCAGGAAGGCCTGCGCGCGCGAAACTCAGCAGCACCTAGTGGCGAGAACTCCAAGTGCCACCACCAAAATTCAAAGAGATGAAAATGAAAACTCCCAAACTCCAAGAACAAAAGTTGAAAATGCAAGAAGAATGCAAACCTATCAACTAACCTATCATGCAAAAGAAGGCAAACTAACGTATCAGAATCAGCTAACCTAAACCAAACATGATAACAAATAATTCTAGGGTGAGTGTTTTTTCCAGCTTTCCCTCTTTTTTCCCCCACTGACTTTTGCATGTGGGTGTCTTTTCCAGGGTTCGCTCTTGTTTCCCTCACCAACGAAAAGCAGTCAATCCAATTTGAATAAACCGTCAAGTACATAAGGTTCCCTAGAAGTGGAGCAAGCTCAACACTTATGGAGATGCACCTCACCTCAATCATAATCATCGGTGTGTGCCATTGATGTTTCTCCATATAGCGGGAACCGAACGGTGGAGCAAGCTCAACACCCGTGGAGATGCACCTCACCTCAATCACAATCATTGGTGTGTGCCATTGATGTTTCTCCACGATCCGGGCAAATTGTACATTAAAAACCGTCAATTCCCTTAAGTAGCTAACTAGCGGAGCAAGCTCAACACTCATGGAGATGCACCTCACCTCAATCATAATCATCGGTGTGTGCCATTGATGTTTCTCCACGTAACGGACAAAATATACCGAGTTAACCGTCAAGTACCTCAAGTTGCATTCTGGGAGAAATGAATCAACCCCTCCTAAGTAAAACTCAGGAATTCGGACCACTTGCACAATATCCGTCAATTCATTATAGTTGCAGACTAGGAGACCGAGATCAATCCCAAAAAGATATCGCCCAAGCATTGTAGACACGCGGCAGGCCCTTAGGACGCGCCCATGCGACTCTCGGTAGGCGCGCGGAAGACGTACAACACGCACTCGGCAGGCGCCCGGCCGATGCTCGGCACGCACTCGACAGGCACTCGGCAGATGCTCAGCAGGCTCTCGACAGGTATCCGGAAGCCGCTCGGCAGGACCTCGGCAGGGGAGCGCGCGCGCGCGCATCGCACCCGGTAGGCACTCGGCAGGCCTCGGCAGGCACTCGGCGTGCGCATGCGGGCGCGCACGCGGCTGCGCAATCGGGACGCCCTGCTTCCCTCCGCACCTGGTGTTCGACAATGAAATCCTACAAAAACTCAGAAAACCATCAAACAGGCAAATAAATTGTAATATTCGAAAAATCCCCCAATTTTTAATCTTGTAACACATATTTAAATCGAAAATTAGGGAGATCAAACTTATCCACTCGGGTGAGACCAAGCAATTTTCCATGAATGTCCGAAGACTCAAGAATCCCTGACCCCAATTCATCACAAGCACGATTTGCAAGGTAGTCAGCTGCAACATTTCCCTCCCTGAAAATGTGTGACCATCGGACGATTGCCACTTCCATGAATGCCCGGATTTTCATTAGCAAATGCTGCTTATCCCAAGAAATTGTGCCCCCATCTTGAATTTGCCTCAAAACTACGCTCGAATCACTCTCGATCCAAATCTTCTGATATCCCCGGCCGATAGCTAGGCGAAGGCCCTCCAGGATTGCCGATAGCTCGGCAAAATTGTTAGACTGGATGCCAAGGTAAGAATAATATGCAAAGCACACCTTACCCTTGGAATCCCTAGCAATACCACCAGCTCCAGCCGATCCTGGATTGCCCTTCGAGGCTCCATCAGTGTTGATCTTAATCCAATCCGCCGAAGGCTTAGTCCACCGAACAGTGTAAATGTGCTGAATCCGCCTGAAGTGAATGGTAAATCCGAAAACCCCAGCGACATGTACACTTCCCCGCCAAAACTTAATAGGCAAAAGCCCACTATGAAACAGGACGTACACATGCTGCCAAATTCTTTGGATAACCACGCTCACCACAAATCGTTTATTCCGATATCTAGAGTTATTGCGCGCTTCCCAAATGTACCAAAGGATCAGCATGGGGACAATACTCCGGATGTTGCCTTTGCCTAACATTTGCACCGAGTTATGCCAATGACTCAGCATGGTCGGTACATGCGTGATATTTGGAAGCCCCAGCCGAAACACACTGCCAAAGAAATCCCAAATGCGCCGAGCCTTGAATCCAGTCAGAAAAAGGTGCGCAACATCCTCTTCTTGACTGCAACATGCACACTTGGAAGCAAATGAATACCCTTTCGACTTGATTCTGCTATCCACCGAAATCCAGTTATGAAGCAATCTCCACACAAAAATCGAAATGGTGGGCAGAAGCTGCGGAGTCCAAAGCTTTGCCATAATGGGTTGGACAGGTCGTCTAACCCTAATCTCTTCCCAAATCGACTTAATAGTGAAAATTCCGTCAGACTCGAGCTTCCAAAGCAGCTTATCTCCGCTATTGCAGATGGGGACCGCCACTACCTTGTTCACCAAGTCAGTCGGCAGCACCATATGTAACTTATGAATATTCCAGTGCCCATCAAGCCAAAAATCTGACACCTTCGAGGAGCCGTAGGATTCCCGCTCCACCAATTGCCTGAGGGGTCCTTCATGTAGCCAATGGTCCAACCAGAACGAGACATTCCCACTGCCAAGTTGCCAAAACAAGTGAGACTCCGTCTTATCCCTAGCTAAACACATTCGTTTCCATATAGCCGAACTATGCACAGTTGCCGAAGCCTGTGAGGGATGGATACCCTTACAGTATCGAGCCGACAAGTACTTAGCCCAAAGGGAGTCCTGCTTCCTGAAGTTCCACCACAAACGATGAGAAAAACATTCCACCATATCCGACAAGCGTCTGGCGCCAATCCCACCTTCCTGAAATGGAAAGCAGATATCTTTCCATTTGCACCATAAAATCTTACTATGCTTTCCATATTTGCCCCAATAGAAACTATTCATCATAATCTCAATTCTCTTCAAGATTCCCTTTGGAGGTTGCAGAACCTGCATCAAATATAAAGGCATTGTGGATAGAACACTCTTAGCCAGTGTCAGTCGCCCTCCAGGAGATAGATGAATTCGTTCCCATCCCATCAGCCTTCCTCTAATTTTCCCAATTAAACCACCAAATAGTGATTGCTTTTTGTTTCCAGTATAAAGCGGACAGCCCAAATATGTCATAGGTAGCGAGCCGTGCTGAAAACCAGTGGCACTATGGACCGCCTGTACCTTAGAAGAAGAACAATATTTGGAAAGTACAAACGAGCTCTTTTCAGCACTAATCAGCTGACCAGAGACACGCTGGTACTCTCCCAAAACTTTGTACACTTTCTTAACAGCAGCTAGATTACCGTTACAAAACACAATCATATCGTCAGCATAAGAAAGGTTAGGAATAGAAAATTCTGAATAAGGATCATACCTGACCGACGGAAATTCAGTAACGAGCTTGTCCAGTTTTCGAGAGATCCATTCTGCAGCCAAAATGAACAAGGCAGGTGAAATGGAATCCCCCTGCCTTAGCCCTCTAGAAGACTGAAAAAAACCGGCAGCTTGCCCATTGACCAGGACCGAGAACCGGCAATTGGTCACGCATCTTCTGATCATGTTCATCCAAACCCGATCAAACCCTAATTTTTCAAGCATTTTGAATAAAAACGTCCAATGAACTCTATCGTATGCTTTTGCCATATCAAGCTTAATAACAGCCCGACCTCCCCGAACCTTATCATTGAGCATATGAATAAGTTCTTGAGCAAGCAAGATGTTGTCTGAAATCTGCCTGCCAGGCAGAAACCCAGATTGTGTCGGCAGAATCAATTTGGGCAGAATCAAACTAAGGCGTTCCGTCAGCAGCTTAGAAATGATCTTGTTCGTCACATTACATAAGCTGATCGGCCTGTACTCTTTCCAATTCTTTGGAGTTTCCACCTTCGGAATCAACACAATAGTTGTGCATGTGAAGGCCATTGGCATAGGGACACTCACAAAAAATTCTCTGACAGCCTGAAAGACATCCTCAGCCACAATATCCCAACAAATCTGATAAAAGAGCGAAGTGTATCCATCCGGTCCAGCGACCGAATCAGCACAAATACTAAACACAACCCGTCGGACTTCCTCCATTGTCGGCATCTGCGAGAGGAGGACTGAATCCGCATTCGTAACAAGATTTGGGATGTGATCAAAGTCCTCATCGGCAAAGGAAACTTCTTCTCGGGAAAGAAGCTGTTGAAAGAACGTTGTAGCCGAGGCCTGAATATCCTCCTGCTTTGTGATCTCCCTTCCCTCTTCGAAAATGCAATGCACCCGATTCCGGACCTTCTTTTTCTTAGCAAGATTGTGAAAGTATGCCGTGTTCCGTTCCCCTTCAACTGCCCACTTACACGATGACTTTTGATGCCAAAAATCTTCCTCCATAGCAAGCGCTTGGCTAAGCTTGGCGCTCGCCGCATTCATTTCAATCAAGTTGGCATCGGACGGATCCTCCCCAAAGTTCTTCTCGGCCTGAACGGCAATATTTTCAGCCTGTGAAACCCTATCGAAGACATTTCCAAACACTTCCTTATTCCATGTCTTCAAACATCCCCTTAGTCGAACCAATTTATTTTGCAAACGTCTCATACCCATTGCAGGCTCCTCCAACATCCAATTTTGACGAACCACCTCTAAGAATCCATGATGTCGCACCCACATTTTCTGAAACCGAAATGAAGACGGGCCCCGATCAAGAGGCACGATATTCTGGATGAGCATTGGGCAATGATCCAATTTATGCTTTGAAAGATTTACCACTTTGAAGTTCGGGATAGCATCGACAAACCCCGAAGAGACAAGAACCCTGTCTAATCTCTGATGCACCTTTCGAGCATACCAAGTAAAAGTGCTGCCCAGCGTCCCCGGATCATAAAGGCCACAAGCCTCCAAACACGAATTAAAGTCCTCCATTGCAGCAATTTTCGGTGGAGGTCCACCTCTTTTCTCCTCAACGCTCTGCACAATATTAAAATCACCACCAACCATCCAAGGGTCGGGGGTGGAAACCGAGGCTAAAAGATCCCATAATTCCTGCCGTTTGTGGCCTGTATGGGCTGCATACACAAAACTCATAAAAACATCAGTAGCAAGAATGTTTTGTTTAACGCAGACGTGCAAAAGCTGTCTATCGTTAACCAAGACATCCATTTGAATGTCGTCATCAAAGAATACCCAAATGTGATTCGAGCAGTTCGAAACCACATTCTGGTACCCCCAATTTGCGACAAATAAATTCAGAATCAAATTTAATTTTCGGTTCAATAATAACAAAAATCTTAATTTTGTACCTTCGTTTCATGTCTCTAATTGATCGGTGCTTACCTTGCTGACCGATCCCCCTGCAGTTCCAAATAATTGTATTGATCATGGATCAACTGCTGAGGGTGGCATACCAGCGTTCCCCTGCTGACTTCTTAGCACCCTAGTCGAGTTGACGATCTGCTCTTGCTTTTTGCGTTTCTGCCGAACTTTTCTCTTAGCACTTTTGCTCAATTTTTTGTTACCCTCGTCCGGAGATCCCACATTGGCCTTATTTTGTGATACAGGGGTTTTGGAGGCTTCTGAATCCGACAGTAAGTCACTAGTGTCCTCAGGGTCGTAGTCGGTAGAAGTGTTTCTAGTAGTAGAAGCCTTATTATCCGCTGTATTAGTTGTTTGCCCAATTGATTCTCCTGTAGCATCATCTTGATCCTGCAAATTAGAAGGAATAGAATTAGTATCAGTAGCTAATTCACAATTCCCAAGTTCTTTTAAGTTGTTAAGTTTTGGAAAAATTGGAGTGTTTGTCTCGGTGGCACGATCGCTCGGCAAAGACTCGGGTGGCCGAGCATCGGGCGCTCGGGCGCTGTGCGGGGATGCAGCATCTGGCGCTCGGGCGCTGTGCGGAGGTGCGGCATCGAGCGCGCGGGCGCTAAGCGAGAGGTCGGCATCAGGCGCGCGGGCGCTGGGCGGGAGGTCGGGCGCTGGGCTGGAGGTCGGGCGCTCGGGCGCTGGCCGGAATCTCGGGCGTTCGGATGCTGGGAGGGAGCGAGCTACCGCTGGGCGATGTCGCGCGGGCGCTGGCTGAGTGCAGGCGGGAGCTGGGGGGGACGGATGCGGCACGCGCGCTGGGGGTCATGTCGCGCGCGCGCGCGCTGGGGCGGCCGTCGGGCGAGATCTCGCGCGCAGGGGTAGGCGCCGCGCGCTGGACCTGCGCGCCCGCGCTGGGCGGGTTCTCGCGCGCGCTGGCAGGCAACGCGTGCTGATTCCGCGCGCGCAAGTCTCGGCAGCCACCAGGCGGGGTTCCGCGCGCAGGCGATTGGTCGAGGGACACGACGCGATCTCGCAATATAATTCCCGTGGGTGCCTTCATTCGCTGTTTGAGAACTTCCTCATCAAAAAATTCTTCCGAATCTTCATTTTCTTTGTGCACCATTATATCCACACTTTTCCCCTTAATTTTCCCAAGTTTGTTATCACAAAGGGTGTTGATCATGTCTCGGCCATAATGCACATAGGAATTGCGCCCGGCATCATACATCATCTCAATGAGTTCCTTTCTGTAGTCCGACACAAGAGAGTACCGCGGATCCTTGGCGAAATCAAGAACCCAAGCTTCGAGTTCTTTCTCCCGCCGAACTTCCTCCCCCTCATGATTTTCAATGTTGATTACTTGACGGAGTTCCTTGATCGCGGTTTCTGCATTACTCGGTCCAGAGTTCTCATCTTTTACAAGAATCTTGACATCATCTTGAGGATCTTGATAATCTTCTTGATTTTCTTGAATCTTGTCAAGATTCGTTCTAACAGTTTTCCCCTTCTCTTTTTTCCCTCTTCTCTCAACCATCACCCACTCATTGGCATCCTTATTTCCGCAATTTTTTGGAATAACCGCACGAGTTTTGTTGTTCTTAGTAGTGATCAGAATGTCCATCCGATCTTGTGCAATTATATCAAAACTTCCCTCCTCAAATTCTTGATCCGCCACAAGTTCTCTCTCTTTTCTAGTGCAATCTTTTGTTTTGTGTCGAAAATTAGAGCATCTTTTGCAATAATCCGGCACCTTCTCATACGTCACTTCTTGTTCATAGTATTTCGTTCCAATCCGAATCATGACAAATCGTTGCAAAGGCTTGGCGACGTCAATTTCTACGAGCATGCGAGGGTTCCGGTGGTTGCGATCACAAGCTGTTGCTTCGTTCGCTCGAAGGGGGTTTCCGAGGCACTTAGCAACATAGTAAAGGCCCTTCTTTTTTGCCACTTGCGGCTTGATTCCCTCGAAACTCACCCAAACAGGCACAATTGAAGATTCGATCCCCGGCTCAAAGTCCGGCGTCCACTTCAACATCCGCATCTCATGATCACGAAAGTTCCATGTGTTTTTCGCGAATAGCCGAGCATAATCTTAGTGAGTTGCACACCGGATCAACACATGGAATTCATCAAGCAACGTCAATCTAACCTCCTTTTTGAAGGCCATCTGTCGGAAGCAATAGTGAAGTTGGCTCATCGATGGGTATGTTTTCACGAACTTCCCTACCAACGCAAACTTGAAGTCTTCACATAGCTCCTCTTCCTCAGCTTCGGTAAAGACCACGGCAGGTCTTCCTTGATACTCCGTTATTTGACCCAACGGAGTGAACGTCGAAAGATCAAAAGATTTCAATCTCGCGAGGTCATCCGGTAGACGGAAGTCTACTTTTCCGTCCTTAGTAGAGGCTGCCGCGGCAGCAGCGTACGTCCGGCGCGGCAACACAACGTCAGGCGGACGTGGCATGACGTCGTCTGGTGGCTTGTCCATGGCGGACGGCAGCGGTGGTTGCCGTCCGATCAGAATCCCCTCGTCGGTAATGATGGCGTGGCGTCGGGAGGGGCGAGAGCGTTGTTTGTTTAGTTTAGTTTAGTTTAGTTTAGTTTAGGTTTAGGTTTAGGTTTAGGGTTTAGGGTTTAGGGTTTAGGGTTTAGGGTTTAGGGTTTAGGGTTTAGGGTTTAGGGTTTAGGGTTTTAGGGTTTAGGGTTTAGGGTTTAGGGTTTAGGGGTTTAGGGTTTAGGGTTTAGGGTTTAGGGCTTTAGGGTTTTAGGGTTTTAGGGTTTTAGGGTTTAGGGTTTAGGGTTTAGGGTTTAGGGTTTAGGGTTTAGGGTTTAGGGTTAGGGTTTAGGGTTTAGGGTTTAGGGTTTAGGGTTTAGGGTTTAGGGTTTTAGGGTTTTAGGGTTTAGGGTTTAGGGTTTAGGGTTTAGGGTTTAGGGTTTTTTTTTTTTTTTAACGAAACCGGCCGAAAAAACGGACCGTGGGGTTTTTAGGGAGGCCCCCACCTCATAAATAGAACGAAAAACTCAAGTGGGAAAAACCCCAAAGTACATAAGGAGACAGTCGAAAATGGACCATCTACTCATAAAAAAGAAAATGAAACAAAGGCAAAACAGGCGCCCAAAACCAAAAAACCTAAAACTATAAGGCAAATAACAAGAAGTAAAAT
Source organism: Verbena officinalis (assembly GCA_958496215.1). NCBI lineage: Eukaryota > Viridiplantae > Streptophyta > Magnoliopsida > Lamiales > Verbenaceae > Verbena > Verbena officinalis. The sequence continues at coordinate 35,434,063 of OY292390.1, forward strand.
AACTATCGGGCAGAAGCGACAAAATCTTCAGGCAATCGAACAACTGAAAAAAAGTACGCGAGCTGAGGAAATGAAGCATGACAAAGCACAAGGGCCGCATAGCGGGCGCGCGGAACGTGCGGACATGCGCGAGCAGGATCGGCAAGTGCGCGCGCAGGCGCTGTGGGCGAGCGCGCAAGGCGCATCGGACGGGCGCGCGGAACTCGGCCGAGCGGGTGTGCGGGCAGGCGAGATGCGCGCGAGGCAGCAGAGGGCAGGCGCGCGGGCGCGCGGACTCGGGCATGCGCGCGCGGGCGCAAGGGGCAGACGCGCGGGCGCCATGCGCACGGTCGAGGAGAGAAGCGTACGCGGCGGCAGGCAGGCGCGCTGGGGCACGGACACAGGCATGCGCGCGCGGGCGCAAGGGGCGGGCTCGCGGGCGCCATGCGCGGGGACGATGCGCGAGCGCGCGGGCGGGCGCTGCGAGCGGGCACGCAGGCATAGGAAGCGCGCGCGCGCAGGGCGCAGGCATACCACGCGGACTCGGCAGGCGCGCGCGCAACGCAGGGGAACCCGAGCTTGCAAAAATCGGCACGAACGGATTGTACAATCTCCAAGCAAAAAACCACCGACCAAGAAAATGATAAAACCAAATCCAGAACCAAAGGGGCAAAAATTGAAAATGCAAGAAAAATGCAAACCTATGAACTAACCTATCATGCAAAAGAAGGCTAACTAACCTAACCAAATCAGCTAACCTAAACCAAACATGATAACAATTAATTCTAGGGTGAGTGTTTTTTCCAGCTTTCCCTCTTTTTTCCCCCACTGACTTTTGCATGTGGGTGTCTTTTCCAGGGTTCGCTCTTATTTCCCTCACCAACGAAAAACAGTCAATCCAATTTGAATAAACCGTCAAGTACATAAGGTTCCCTAGAAATGGAGCAAGCTCAACACTTCTGGAGATGCACCTCACCTCAATCATCATCATCGTGTGTGCCATTGATGTTTCTCCATATAGCGGGAACCGAATGGTGGAGCAAGCTCAACACCCGTGGAGATGCACCTCACCTCAATCCCAATCATTGGTGTGTGCCATTGATGTTTCTCCACGATCCGGGCAAGTTGTACATTAAAAACCGTCAATTCCCTCAAGTAGCCAACTAGCGGAGCAAGCTCAACACTCATGGAGATGCACCTCACCTCAATCATAATCATCGGCGTATGCCATTGATGTTTCTCCACGGAACGGACAAAATGTACCGAGTTAACCGTCAAATACTTCAAATTGCATCCTGGGAGAAATGAATCAATCCCTCCAAAGTAAAACTCCGGAATTCGGGCCATGTGTACAAGGTTATCCGTCAATTCATTATAGTTGCCGGCTAGGAGACCAAGGTCAATCCCAAAAAAATACTGCTCACGCTGCGCCAACACTCGGCAGGCACTCGGAACGCGCCCCTGAGGCTCTCGGCAAGTGCTCGGCAGACATGCGGCATGCATTCGGCATGCACTCGGCAGCCGCTCGGCATGATCTCGGCAAGGTCTCGACAGTCTCACGGCACGCTCTCGGCAGGGGAACGCGCACTCGCGCAGCGCACTCGGGAAGCGCTCGGCAAGCCTCGGCAGGCACTCTTGTAGCGCGCACAAGCTGCCGAGCGATCTCGAACGCACACGCGGCTGAGCCAAGAGGAAGCGCTGATGCCATCCGCACCGATTTCTCAACAATGTAATCCTGCAAAACCTCAAACAACCATCAAACTGGCAAATAGCATGTAATCTACAAAAAATCCCCCACTTATTAATCTTGTAAAACATATTTAAATCGAAAATTAGGGAAATCAAGCTTATCGACTCAGGTAATCCCAAGCAACTTCCCACTAATGTCCGGTGGCTCTAACACCCCAGAACTCCACTCTTCACAAGCTCGATTAGCAAGGTAGTCAGCAGCAGCATTGCCTTCTCGAAAAATATGTGACCATCGAATGATTGCCACGTCCATGAGTGCACGGATTTTCATAATCAGATGTTGCTTATCCCACGAAATTGTGCCGCCATCCTGAATTTGCCCCAGAACCACGCTCGAATCACTCTCGATCCAAATCTTCTGGTATCCCCGACCAATAGCGATCGGAAGGCCCTCCAGGATAGCCGAGAGCTCTGCAAAATTGTTAGATTGAATACCAAGATAAGAATAATATGCAAAGCACACCTTACCATTGGAATCCCTAGCAATGCCGCCAGCTCCAGCCGAACCTGGATTTCCCTTTGAAGCCCCATCAGTGTTGATTTTAATCCAGCCCACCGGAGGCTTGAGCCACCGAACAGTGTAAATCTCCTGAACTCGCCTGTAGTGGATGGTAAACCCGAAGAAACCAGCAACATACACACTCCCGCGCCAAAGTTTGACAGGCAAAAGCCCACTCTGAAACAGGACGTAAACATGCTGCCAAATCCTCTGTATAACAACACTCACCACAAACCTCTTATTTCTGTACCGATGATTGTTCCGAGCATCCCAAATGTACCAAAGGACCAGCATTGGAAGGATGCTTCTGATGTTACCCTTACCCAATAGCTGGACTGAACTATGCCAATAACTCAACATAACCGAAACTTGTGCCGTATTAGGAATGGTCAGTCGAAACAGGTTGCCAAAGAACTCCCAAATCCGCCGAGCCTTGAATCCGGTCAAAAAGAGGTGCGGAACATCCTCCTCCTGACTGCAGCACGCGCACTTGGAAGCAAATGAAAACCCTTTCGACTTAATTCGGCTATCCACTGAAATCCAATTGTTGAGCAATCTCCACACAAATATCGAGATCGTGGGCGTGAGCTGAGAATTCCAAATCTTCGCCATAAGAGGCTGCGCATGCCGTCTCACTCGAATTTCTTCCCAAATTGATTTAATGGTGAAGGCGCCGTTCGACTCCAACTTCCATAACCCCTTATCTTCTCCTTTACCAATCGGTGTAGCCATTATTTTCCGTACTAAGTCCATTGGGAGAACTTCACTAAGCTTAGTCACATCCCAATGTCCATTATTCCAGAAATCCTTGACATGTGCCGAAGAGTAAATGTCCTGGACAAGTAGCTGCCGAAGTGGACCCTCCAAGAGCCAATGATCTGACCAAAATGAAACATCCCCAGTGCCAAGCTGCCAAAAAATAAGAGACTCAAATTCGAACACCCAATCCACGAATTATATTATAATTTGAACTCGTCCACAACCAATATATTTTATGAATCCGGACTATAAAAAGTATTATTTTGGAAAATTCTTCCTGTATATAGTACATATGTGTATAAATATTATATATTCTCTCTATTAAAAGCCTCATGAATATTCTCTAGCGCAGGTTTCAGAGTGAAGGAGGCGGAAAATGTCTCACAGGAAGTTTGAGCACCCAATTAAGGCACGGTTTCCTTGGTTTTCCTGCTGAGGAAGCGGGCGAATCGCCAAAGGGGAAAGGTGAAGGCTTTCCCAAAGGAGGACCAAACCAGCGCCCTGCAAGCTAACAGCCTTCTTGGGTTACAAAGCTGGCATGACCCACATTGTCAGAGAAGTCGAAAAACCTGGATCAAAGCTTCACAAGAGCTAGCCTTTCCGTGCATGTTGGGTACTTTGGTTCAGGAATTTTAATTCCATCGATATGGTGAGTTCACCGGCCACCATGTCTGGAAGGCGGCTACGCGATATGATGCTGTGAGAAATGTTCTGAGAGGTAGCAAAGAGTTTGGTAACATTAATGTCCATGTAGTCATTGCTGGCTTGACAAATACATATTCACAATCATGGTTGGCTGTCGTGGTCACGGGGTGCGGAATAGAGGCCACAACGTCGCGGAACGGTCGCGGCAAAATCACGGCCAAGTCAGAAAACGTGTAATTTTATTTTTTTAAAATACCAAAACTTATATATTTATCAATTAATAGTTATGTGGTTAATATTTAGTATAAATTTGATAAATTTAAACTTATATAATTGATTTCATAAAATTTTGTCACGATACTAACGATAAATGTAGTTTACAAATAATATCCTATGATTTTTAAAACAGGTTCACTACGCTCTATTTAGAATTTCTTGTAATTAACAAGAATTTATCGTGAAATAATTCTTCTCTTTTTTTTTCCTTCTAAATATTTTTGTTTTATATATAATTGTATAAAAGAAAATACGTCAGCGCACCTAGCTTCGAGGAATAAATTTGGATATGCTCTTTCCCACCTCTCTATCCCACGCATTTCTCCTTCATTTTCCACAACCATACACATTGCAAACTCTCCCACATTCGTTTGCTAAGAAAAACAAAAAAAAAAAGAAGGAAAAATTTGAATTTTTCACCGTTCTGTTCCGCGACGCCGTTCCGTTGCCACGATCTCGACCGATTTCTCGCTGGAACGCCCGCTATGGGTACATAGCCCTTCCACCCCGGACCAGTGGACCAGTTCGAAGACCAAATTAGGCTAGTTTTTACATACGCTTCCAAATAGCCGAACTATGTATCGTTACCGAAGCCTGAGAAGGGTGCGTTCCTTGACAGTACCGAGAAGCTAAAAATCGTGCCCAGAGGGAGTCCTGTTTCCTAAAATTCCACCACAACCGATGCGAAAAACAATCAACCATATCCACTAACCGTCTAGCACCCACACCACCTTCCTGCACCGGGTAACAGATATCCTTCCATTTACACCACAGAATCTTACTATGCTTGCCATATTTACCCCAGTAGAAGCTGTTCATCATGATCTCAATCTTCTTAAGGATTCCCTTAGGCGGCTGCAAAACTTGCATCAAATATAAAGGCATCGTGGAAAGGACACTTTTAGCGAGTGTCAGCCGGCCCCCAGGCGAGAGATGGATGCGTTCCCAACCCATCAATTTCCCTCGAATTTTCCCAAGTAGACCACCAAAAAGAGACTGCTTCTTATTTCCCGTGTAAAGTGGGCAGCCCAAGTAAGTCATAGGCAGCGACCCATGCTGAAACCCTGTAGCATTATGAACCGCATGTACCTTCGAACCCGAGCAATATTTGGAAAGTACGAACGAGCTCTTTTCAGCACTAATCAGCTGTCCAGAGACACGCTCGTAATCCCCTAATATTCTATGCACTCTCTTAATTGCAGCCAAATTACCATTGCAAAAAACAATCATGTCATCAGCATAAGAAAGATTAGGAACGAGAATAGGAGAATTGTGATCATACCTGACCGATGGAAATTCACGTACCAAATTATCCAGTTTCCTCGAAATCCATTCTGCTGCCAGAATGAACAAAGAAGGGGAAATAGAATCACCCTACCGCAAACCCCGAGAAGACTGAAAGAAACCTGCCGCTTGACCATTCACAAGAACCGAGAACCTGCAGTTAGTGACGCAGTTCCTTATCATGTGCAGCCATTTCTGATCAAATCCCAACTTCTCCATCATCTTAAATAAGAAAGGCCAGTGCACTCTGTCATAGGCTTTGGCCATATCCAATTTGATGATCGCCCGACCCCCTCTAACTTTATCATTCAAAGTATGAACAAGTTCTTGAGCCAGGAGAATGTTATCCGAAATGAGCCTCCCCGGGAGGAAACCAGACTGTGTTGGCAGAATTAATGTTGGAAGGAGCTGACTAAGGCGATCCGAAAGCAGCTTGGAAATAATTTTGTTCGTAACATTGCATAAGCTAATCGGCCGAAAATCCTTCCAACTCTTCGGCCCTTCCACTTTCGGGATCAGAACAACTGTGGTGCAGGTAAAAGCCATGGGCATCGGGACTCCCGCAAAAAATTCCCTAACAGCTTGGTAAACATCCTCAGCAACAATATCCCAGCAAATCTGATAGAACAGCGAAGTATAACCATCCGGTCCTGCCACTGAGTCTGTACAAATGTTGAACACCACTTGTCGGTTTAGGGTTTTTTTTTTTTTTTTTTTTTTTTTTTTTTTTTTTTTTTTTTTTTTTTTTTTAACGAAACCGGCCGAAAATGGACCGTAGGGTTTTTAGGGAGGCCCCCACCTCATATATAAAACGAAAACATCAAGTGGGGAAAACCCCAAAGTACATCGTAAGACAGTCAAAAATGGACCATCTAAACTTAACCCTGAAATAAATGACAAGAAGGCAAAACAGGCGCCTAAAAGCAAAAGACCTAAAACAATAAGGCAAATAACAAAAAATAAAATAACTCTCAGGCAAAAATAACAAATACTTGAGGCAAGCGAACAAAAGAAACCAATTGCACGAGCAGAGGAAATGAAGCTTGAAAAACCACAAAGGCCGCGGGGCGGGCGCGCGGAACGCGCGGACAAGCTCGAGCAGGTGCGACGAGGCGCGTCGGGCAGGCGCGGGGGACGCGGCCGAGCGGGTGTGCGAGCATGCGCGCGGGACGCGGCATGCGGGCGCAGCGGACGGGAGCGCAGCGCGCGGGCGGGCGCGCGGGAAGCTGCCGACGTGCGCGCGGGACGCGGGAGCAGACGGGCGCGCGGAACGCTGTGTCCAGGTGCACGGAGAGCAGGCGAGATGCTGCGGGAAGGCCTGCGCGCGCGAAACTCAGCACCACCTAGTCGCGAGAACTCCAAGTGCCACCCCCAAAATTCAATGAGATGAAAATGAAAACTCCCAAACTCCAAGAACAAAAGTTGAAAATGCAAGAAGAATGCAAACCTATCAACTAACCTATCATGCAAAAGAAGGCAAACTAACGTATCAGAATCAGCTAACCTAAACCAAGCATGATAACAAATAATTCTAGGGTGAGTGTTTTTTCCAGCTTTCCCTCTTTTTTCCCCCACTGACTTTTGCATGTGGGTGTCTTTTCCAGGGTTCGCTCTTGTTTCCCTCACCAACGAAAAGCAGTCAATCCAATTTGAATAAACCGTCAAGTACATAAGGTTCCCAAGAAGTGGAGCAAGCTCAACACTTATGGAGATGCACCTCACCTCAATCATAATCATCGGTGTGTGCCATTGATGTTTCTCCATATAGCGGGAACCGAATGGTGGAGCAAGCTCAACACCCGTGGAGATGCACCTCACCTCAATCACAATCATTGGTGTGTGCCATTGATGTTTCTCCACGATCCGGGCAAATTGTACATTAAAAACCGTCAATTCCCTTAAGTAGCCAACTAGCGGAGCAAGCTCAACACTCATGGAGATGCACCTCACCTCAATCATAATCATCGGTGTGTGCCATTGATGTTTCTCCACGTAACGGACAAAATGTACCGAGTTAACCGTCAAGTACCTCAAGTTGCATTCTGGGAGAAATGAATCAATCCCTCCTAAGTAAAACTTAGGAATTCGGACCACTTGCACAAGATTATCCATCAATTCATCAAAGTTGCAGACTAGGAGACCGAGATCTCTCCCAAAAAGATAACACACAAGCATCGCAGATACTCGGCAGGCCCTCGGGACGTGCCCATGCGACCCTCGGCAGGCGCGCGAAAGACGCACGGCACTCTCCCGGCAGGCGCTCGGCCGATGCTCGGCACGCACTCGGTAGATGCGCAGCAGGCTCTCGGCAGGCAGTCGGGAGCCGCTCGGCAGGACCTCGGCAGGGGAGCGCGTGCGCGCTCAGCACACCCGGAAGGCGCTCGGCAGGCCTCGGCAAGGGGAGCGCGCGCGCGCGCGCAGCACACCCGGAAGGCGCTCGGCAGGCCTCGGCAGGCACTCTGCAGGCACACGCGGCTGCGCAATCGGGACGCCCTGCTTCCCTCTGCACCTGGTGCTCGACAATGAAATCCTACAAAACCTCAAAAAACCATCAAACAGGCAAATGAAATATAATATCCAAGAAAAACCCCAATTTTTAATCTTGTAAAACATATTTAAAGCGAAAATTAGGAAGACCAAACTTATCCACTCGGGTGAGGCCAAGCAATTTTCCATGAATGTCCGAAGACTCAAGAATCCCCGAATCCAAATCTTCACAAGCCCTATTAGCAAGGTAGTCAGCTGAAGCATTCCCCTCTCGGAAAATGTGTGACCATCTGATGATTGCCACTTTCATGAACGCACGGATTTTCATAAGCAAATGTTGCTTATCCCAAGAAATTGTGCCACCATCTTGAATTTGCCTCAGAACCACGCTCGAGTCACTCTCGATCCAAATCTTCTGGTACCCTCGGCCGATAGCGACCCGAAGACCCTCCAAGATTGCCGACAGCTCCGCAAAGTTGTTCGACTGGATGCCAAGATAAGAATAGTATGCAAAGCACACCTTACCATTGGAATCCCTAGCAATACCACCAGCTCCAGCCGAACCTGGATTACCCTTCGAAGCTCCATCAGTGTTAATCTTAATCCAACCCGCCGGAGGCTTAGTCCACTGAACAGTATGAATCTGCTGAATCCTCCTGAAGTAAATGGTAAATCCGAAAAACCCAGCCGCATGTACACTTCCACGCCAAAGCTTAATAGGCAAAAGCCCACTCTGAAATAGGACATACACATGCTGCCAAATTCTTTGGATAACCACGCTCACCACAAAACGTTTGTTTCGGTACCGATGATTGTTACGAGCATCCCAAATGTACCATAGGACCAGCATCGGGAGAATACTACGAATATTACCTTTTCCCAAGAATTGTACCGAGCTATGCCAATGACTCAACATAACCGAAACTCTCGTGGTATTAGGTATCACCAACCGAAACAATCTCCCAAAAAAATCCCAAATGCGCCGAGCCTTGAAACCAGTCAAGAAAAGGTGCGCAACATCCTCCTCTTGACTGCAGCAAGCGCACTTAGAAGCGAATGAAAACCCTTTCGATTTGATTCTGCTGTCCACCGAGATCCAATTATGAAGCAATCTCCACACAAAAATCGAAATGGTAGGAGTCAGTTGAGAATTCCATAGCTTTGCCATAAGATCCTGCTCAGCCCTTCTCGCCCGAATCTCCTCCCAAATTGATTTAATAGAAAAGATGCCATTCGACTCCCTCTTCCAAAGCAACGTGTCCTTGTCAGTGCCAATTGGGACCGCCAATATATTCTGCACCAAATGATGAGGTAATAACTCATTAAGCTTAGAAATATCCCAGTACCCGTTTCTCCAGAATTCCCTAACTTTGGCCGAGGGGTAAGAATCCCGAATGACCAGCTGCCGGAGGGGCCCCTCGAGCAACCAATGGTCCGAGCAGAATGAAATATCTCCTGTGCCCAGTTGCCAAAAAATGAGGGACTCAGTCTTGTCCCGAACCAAGCACATTCTTTTCCAGATTGCCGAGCTATGCACAGTAGGCGACGCCTGGGAGGGGTGAATTCCCTTACAGTACCGAGCGGCTAAAAATTGAGCCCAAAGGGAGTCCTGCTTCCTGAAGTTCCACCACAGCCGGTGAGAAAAACAGTCCACCATGTCTGACATACGCCTGACCCCAATGCAACCTTCCTGAAATGGAAAGCAAATGTCCTTCCATTTACACCAAATGATCTTACTGTGCTTGCCATATTTACCCCAATAGAAACTGTTCATCATCACCTCAATTTTCTTTAGAATTCCCTTGGGCGGTTGCAGCACCTGCATCAAGTAGAGCGGCATTGTGGAAAGAACACTCTTTACCAACGTGAGCCGCCCCCCTGGCGAAAGGTGTATGCGTTCCCATCCCATCAACCTGCCTCTAATTTTGCCAATAAGACCGCCAAATAACGATTGTTTCTTATTCCCAGTATACAGAGGGCAGCCCAAGTAATTCATAGGTAGTGAACCATGCTGGAAACCTGTAACACTATGGACCGCCTGCACCTTAGAGGAAGAACAATATTTGGAAAGCACAAACGAGCTCTTCTCAGCACTTATCAGCTGACCAGAAACTCGCTCATACTCTCCCAAAACTTTGTAAACCTTCTTAATCGCAGCCAAATTACCATTACAAAAAACAATCATATCATCAGCATAAGAAAGATTAGGAATAGGAAAATCAGAATTTTGATCATACCTGACCGACGGGAAATCAAGCACAAGTTTGGCCAGTTTCCTAGAGACCCATTCTGCCGCCAGAATGAACAAAGCCGGGGAGATTGAATCTCCCTGCCTCAATCCACGCGAAGACTGAAAGAAACCTGCAGCCTGCCCATTGACCAGAACCGAAAACCTGCAATTGGTCACACAGCTCCGCATCATGTTCAGCCAGCATCGATCAAACCCCAATTTTTCCATCATCTTAAACAGAAACGGCCAATGAACCCTATCATAAGCTTTTGCCATGTCGAGCTTAATTACCGCCCGACCTCCTCTAACTTTATCATTCAGCCCATGAATGAGCTCCTGGGCAAGCAAGATGTTGTCCGAGATCTGTCTCCTGGGCAGGAAGCCAGATTGTGTCGGCAGGATCAACTTAGGGAGAATCAAGCTTAAACGCTCCGTCAGCAGCTTAGAAATAATTTTATTTGTGACATTGCATAAGCTGATCGGCCTATAATCCTTCCAAGTCTTTGGGTTGTCCTTTTTCTGAATTAAAACAATAGTAGTGCAAGTAAATGCCATAGGCATAGGAACTCCCAAGAAAAATTCTCTAACACCCTGGAAAACATCCTCAGCAACAATATCCCAGCAAGTCTGATAGAAGAGTGAAGTATACCCATCCGGTCCTGCAACAGAATCTGCACATATACTGAAAACCACCTGTTTGACCTCATCTAAAGATGGCATCTGCGACAGCATTGTGGAATCCTCAACAGTAACAAGATGAGGAATGTGGTCAAAATCCCTGTCCTCAAATAAAACCTCTTCCGGTTTAGGGTTTAGGGTTTATGGTTTAGGGTTTAGGGATTAGGGTTTAGGGTTTAGGATTTAGGGTTTAGGGTTTAGGGTTTAGGGTTAGGGTTTAGGGTTTAGGGTTTAGGGTTTAGGGTTTAGGGTTTAGGGTTTAGGGTTTAGGGTTTAGGGTTTAGGGTTTAGGGTTTTAGGTTTTTTTTTTTTTTTTTTTTTAAACGAAACCGGCCGAAAAAACGGACCGTGGGGTTATTAGGGAGGCCCCCACCTCATATATAGAACGAAAAACTTAAGTGGGAAAAACCCCAAAGTACATAAGGAGACAGTCGAAAATGGACCATCTACTCATAAAAAAGAAAATGAAACAAAGGCAAAACAGGCGCCTAAAACCAAAAAACCTAAAACTATTAGGGAAGTAACAAAAAGAAAAGTAACTCTCGGGCAGAAATGACAACATCTTCAGGCAATCGAGCAACTGACACGAAGTACGCGAGCTGAGGAAATGAAGCATGACAAAGCACAAGGGCCGCAGAACGCGCGGACATGCGCGAGCAGGATCGGCAAGAGCGCGCGCGGACGCGTAGGCGAGCACGCAAGGCGCATCGGGCGGGCGGGCGGAACTCGACCGAGCGGGGAGGCGAGATGCGCGCGAGGCAAGGCGCGCGGGGCCCGGACTCGGGCATGCGCGCGCGGACGCAAGGGGCAGGCACGCGGGCACCGTGCACACGGTCGAGGCGAGAAGCGAACGCGGCGGAAGCAGGCAGGCGCGCTGGGGCAATGCGCGCGCGGACGCAAGGGGCGGGCTCGCGGGCGCCATGCGCGCGGAGGATGCACGAGCGCGCGGGCGGGCGCTGCGAGCGGGCACGTAGGAAAGCGCGCGCGCGCAGGGCGCAGGCATACCGCGCGGACTCGGTAAGCGCGCGCGCGACGCAGGGGAACCCAAGCTTGCAAAAATCGGCACGAACAGGTACAATCTCCAAGCAAAAACCACCAACCAAGAAAATGAAAAAACCCAATACAGAACCAAAGGGGCAAA
>OY292391.1:0-7500 GCA_958496215.1 Verbena officinalis
AAACCCTAAACCCTAAACCCTAAACCCTAAACCCTAAACCCTAAACCCTAAACCCTAAACCCTAAACCCTAAACCCTAAACCCTAAACCCTAAACCCTAAACCCTAAACCCTAAACCCTAAACCCTAAACCCTAAACCCTAAACCCTAAACCCTAAACCCTAAACCCTAAACCCTAAACCCTAAACCCTAAACCCTAAACCCTAAACCCTAAACCCTAAACCCTAAACCCTAAACCCTAAACCCTAAACCCTAAACCCTAAACCCTAAACCCTAAACCCTAAACCCTAAACCCTAAACCCTAAACCCTAAACCCTAAACCCTAAACCCTAAACCCTAAACCCTAAACCCTAAACCCTAAACCCTAAACCCTAAACCCTAAACCCTAAACCCTAAACCCTAAACCCTAAACCCTAAACCCTAAACCCTAAACCCTAAACCCTAAACCCTAAACCCTAAACCCTAAACCCTAAACCCTAAACCCTAAACCCTAAACCCTAAACCCTAAACCCTAAACCCTAAACCCTAAACCCTAAACCCTAAACCCTAAACCCTAAACCCTAAACCCTAAACCCTAAACCCTAAACCCTAAACCCTAAACCCTAAACCCTAAACCCTAAACCCTAAACCCTAAACCCTAAACCCTAAACCCTAAACCCTAAACCCTAAACCCTAAACCCTAAACCCTAAACCCTAAACCCTAAACCCTAAACCCTAAACCCTAAACCCTAAACCCTAAACCCTAAACCCTAAACCCTAAACCCTAAACCCTAAACCCTAAACCCTAAACCCTAAACCCTAAACCCTAAACCCTAAACCCTAAACCCTAAACCCTAAACCCTAAACCCTAAACCCTAAACCCTAAACCCTAAACCCTAAACCCTAAACCCTAAACCCTAAACCCTAAACCCTAAACCCTAAACCCTAAACCCTAAACCCTAAACCCTAAACCCTAAACCCTAAACCCTAAACCCTAAACCCTAAACCCTAAACCCTAAACCCTAAACCCTAAACCCTAAACCCTAAACCCTAAACCCTAAACCCTAAACCCTAAACCCTAAACCCTAAACCCTAAACCCTAAACCCTAAACCCTAAACCCTAAACCCTAAACCCTAAACCCTAAACCCTAAACCCTAAACCCTAAACCCTAAACCCTAAACCCTAAACCCTAAACCCTAAACCCTAAACCCTAAACCCTAAACCCTAAACCCTAAACCCTAAACCCTAAACCCTAAACCCTAAACCCTAAACCCTAAACCCTAAACCCTAAACCCTAAACCCTAAACCCTAAACCCTAAACCCTAAACCCTAAACCCTAAACCCTAAACCCTAAACCCTAAACCCTAAACCCTAAACCCTAAACCCTAAACCCTAAACCCTAAACCCTAAACCCTAAACCCTAAACCCTAAACCCTAAACCCTAAACCCTAAACCCTAAACCCTAAACCCTAAACCCTAAACCCTAAACCCTAAACCCTAAACCCTAAACCCTAAACCCTAAACCCTAAACCCTAAACCCTAAACCCTAAACCCTAAACCCTAAACCCTAAACCCTAAACCCTAAACCCTAAACCCTAAACCCTAAACCCTAAACCCTAAACCCTAAACCCTAAACCCTAAACCCTAAACCCTAAACCCTAAACCCTAAACCCTAAACCCTAAACCCTAAACCCTAAACCCTAAACCCTAAACCCTAAACCCTAAACCCTAAACCCTAAACCCTAAACCCTAAACCCTAAACCCTAAACCCTAAACCCTAAACCCTAAACCCTAAACCCTAAACCCTAAACCCTAAACCCTAAACCCTAAACCCTAAACCCTAAACCCTAAACCCTAAACCCTAAACCCTAAACCCTAAACCCTAAACCCTAAACCCTAAACCCTAAACCCTAAACCCTAAACCCTAAACCCTAAACCCTAAACCCTAAACCCTAAACCCTAAACCCTAAACCCTAAACCCTAAACCCTAAACCCTAAACCCTAAACCCTAAACCCTAAACCCTAAACCCTAAACCCTAAACCCTAAACCCTAAACCCTAAACCCTAAACCCTAAACCCTAAACCCTAAACCCTAAACCCTAAACCCTAAACCCTAAACCCTAAACCCTAAACCCTAAACCCTAAACCCTAAACCCTAAACCCTAAACCCTAAACCCTAAACCCTAAACCCTAAACCCTAAACCCTAAACCCTAAACCCTAAACCCTAAACCCTAAACCCTAAACCCTAAACCCTAAACCCTAAACCCTAAACCCTAAACCCTAAACCCTAAACCCTAAACCCTAAACCCTAAACCCTAAACCCTAAACCCTAAACCCTAAACCCTAAACCCTAAACCCTAAACCCTAAACCCTAAACCCTAAACCCTAAACCCTAAACCCTAAACCCTAAACCCTAAACCCTAAACCCTAAACCCTAAACCCTAAACCCTAAACCCTAAACCCTAAACCCTAAACCCTAAACCCTAAACCCTAAACCCTAAACCCTAAACCCTAAACCCTAAACCCTAAACCCTAAACCCTAAACCCTAAACCCTAAACCCTAAACCCTAAACCCTAAACCCTAAACCCTAAACCCTAAACCCTAAACCCTAAACCCTAAACCCTAAACCCTAAACCCTAAACCCTAAACCCTAAACCCTAAACCCTAAACCCTAAACCCTAAACCCTAAACCCTAAACCCTAAACCCTAAACCCTAAACCCTAAACCCTAAACCCTAAACCCTAAACCCTAAACCCTAAACCCTAAACCCTAAACCCTAAACCCTAAACCCTAAACCCTAAACCCTAAACCCTAAACCCTAAACCCTAAACCCTAAACCCTAAACCCTAAACCCTAAACCCTAAACCCTAAACCCTAAACCCTAAACCCTAAACCCTAAACCCTAAACCCTAAACCCTAAACCCTAAACCCTAAACCCTAAACCCTAAACCCTAAACCCTAAACCCTAAACCCTAAACCCTAAACCCTAAACCCTAAACCCTAAACCCTAAACCCTAAACCCTAAACCCTAAACCCTAAACCCTAAACCCTAAACCCTAAACCCTAAACCCTAAACCCTAAACCCTAAACCCTAAACCCTAAACCCTAAACCCTAAACCCTAAACCCTAAACCCTAAACCCTAAACCCTAAACCCTAAACCCTAAACCCTAAACCCTAAACCCTAAACCCTAAACCCTAAACCCTAAACCCTAAACCCTAAACCCTAAACCCTAAACCCTAAACCCTAAACCCTAAACCCTAAACCCTAAACCCTAAACCCTAAACCCTAAACCCTAAACCCTAAACCCTAAACCCTAAACCCTAAACCCTAAACCCTAAACCCTAAACCCTAAACCCTAAACCCTAAACCCTAAACCCTAAACCCTAAACCCTAAACCCTAAACCCTAAACCCTAAACCCTAAACCCTAAACCCTAAACCCTAAACCCTAAACCCTAAACCCTAAACCCTAAACCCTAAACCCTAAACCCTAAACCCTAAACCCTAAACCCTAAACCCTAAACCCTAAACCCTAAACCCTAAACCCTAAACCCTAAACCCTAAACCCTAAACCCTAAACCCTAAACCCTAAACCCTAAACCCTAAACCCTAAACCCTAAACCCTAAACCCTAAACCCTAAACCCTAAACCCTAAACCCTAAACCCTAAACCCTAAACCCTAAACCCTAAACCCTAAACCCTAAACCCTAAACCCTAAACCCTAAACCCTAAACCCTAAACCCTAAACCCTAAACCCTAAACCCTAAACCCTAAACCCTAAACCCTAAACCCTAAACCCTAAACCCTAAACCCTAAACCCTAAACCCTAAACCCTAAACCCTAAACCCTAAACCCTAAACCCTAAACCCTAAACCCTAAACCCTAAACCCTAAACCCTAAACCCTAAACCCTAAACCCTAAACCCTAAACCCTAAACCCTAAACCCTAAACCCTAAACCCTAAACCCTAAACCCTAAACCCTAAACCCTAAACCCTAAACCCTAAACCCTAAACCCTAAACCCTAAACCCTAAACCCTAAACCCTAAACCCTAAACCCTAAACCCTAAACCCTAAACCCTAAACCCTAAACCCTAAACCCTAAACCCTAAACCCTAAACCCTAAACCCTAAACCCTAAACCCTAAACCCTAAACCCTAAACCCTAAACCCTAAACCCTAAACCCTAAACCCTAAACCCTAAACCCTAAACCCTAAACCCTAAACCCTAAACCCTAAACCCTAAACCCTAAACCCTAAACCCTAAACCCTAAACCCTAAACCCTAAACCCTAAACCCTAAACCCTAAACCCTAAACCCTAAACCCTAAACCCTAAACCCTAAACCCTAAACCCTAAACCCTAAACCCTAAACCCTAAACCCTAAACCCTAAACCCTAAACCCTAAACCCTAAACCCTAAACCCTAAACCCTAAACCCTAAACCCTAAACCCTAAACCCTAAACCCTAAACCCTAAACCCTAAACCCTAAACCCTAAACCCTAAACCCTAAACCCTAAACCCTAAACCCTAAACCCTAAACCCTAAACCCTAAACCCTAAACCCTAAACCCTAAACCCTAAACCCTAAACCCTAAACCCTAAACCCTAAACCCTAAACCCTAAACCCTAAACCCTAAACCCTAAACCCTAAACCCTAAACCCTAAACCCTAAACCCTAAACCCTAAACCCTAAACCCTAAACCCTAAACCCTAAACCCTAAACCCTAAACCCTAAACCCTAAACCCTAAACCCTAAACCCTAAACCCTAAACCCTAAACCCTAAACCCTAAACCCTAAACCCTAAACCCTAAACCCTAAACCCTAAACCCTAAACCCTAAACCCTAAACCCTAAACCCTAAACCCTAAACCCTAAACCCTAAACCCTAAACCCTAAACCCTAAACCCTAAACCCTAAACCCTAAACCCTAAACCCTAAACCCTAAACCCTAAACCCTAAACCCTAAACCCTAAACCCTAAACCCTAAACCCTAAACCCTAAACCCTAAACCCTAAACCCTAAACCCTAAACCCTAAACCCTAAACCCTAAACCCTAAACCCTAAACCCTAAACCCTAAACCCTAAACCCTAAACCCTAAACCCTAAACCCTAAACCCTAAACCCTAAACCCTAAACCCTAAACCCTAAACCCTAAACCCTAAACCCTAAACCCTAAACCCTAAACCCTAAACCCTAAACCCTAAACCCTAAACCCTAAACCCTAAACCCTAAACCCTAAACCCTAAACCCTAAACCCTAAACCCTAAACCCTAAACCCTAAACCCTAAACCCTAAACCCTAAACCCTAAACCCTAAACCCTAAACCCTAAACCCTAAACCCTAAACCCTAAACCCTAAACCCTAAACCCTAAACCCTAAACCCTAAACCCTAAACCCTAAACCCTAAACCCTAAACCCTAAACCCTAAACCCTAAACCCTAAACCCTAAACCCTAAACCCTAAACCCTAAACCCTAAACCCTAAACCCTAAACCCTAAACCCTAAACCCTAAACCCTAAACCCTAAACCCTAAACCCTAAACCCTAAACCCTAAACCCTAAACCCTAAACCCTAAACCCTAAACCCTAAACCCTAAACCCTAAACCCTAAACCCTAAACCCTAAACCCTAAACCCTAAACCCTAAACCCTAAACCCTAAACCCTAAACCCTAAACCCTAAACCCTAAACCCTAAACCCTAAACCCTAAACCCTAAACCCTAAACCCTAAACCCTAAACCCTAAACCCTAAACCCTAAACCCTAAACCCTAAACCCTAAACCCTAAACCCTAAACCCTAAACCCTAAACCCTAAACCCTAAACCCTAAACCCTAAACCCTAAACCCTAAACCCTAAACCCTAAACCCTAAACCCTAAACCCTAAACCCTAAACCCTAAACCCTAAACCCTAAACCCTAAACCCTAAACCCTAAACCCTAAACCCTAAACCCTAAACCCTAAACCCTAAACCCTAAACCCTAAACCCTAAACCCTAAACCCTAAACCCTAAACCCTAAACCCTAAACCCTAAACCCTAAACCCTAAACCCTAAACCCTAAACCCTAAACCCTAAACCCTAAACCCTAAACCCTAAACCCTAAACCCTAAACCCTAAACCCTAAACCCTAAACCCTAAACCCTAAACCCTAAACCCTAAACCCTAAACCCTAAACCCTAAACCCTAAACCCTAAACCCTAAACCCTAAACCCTAAACCCTAAACCCTAAACCCTAAACCCTAAACCCTAAACCCTAAACCCTAAACCCTAAACCCTAAACCCTAAACCCTAAACCCTAAACCCTAAACCCTAAACCCTAAACCCTAAACCCTAAACCCTAAACCCTAAACCCTAAACCCTAAACCCTAAACCCTAAACCCTAAACCCTAAACCCTAAACCCTAAACCCTAAACCCTAAACCCTAAACCCTAACCCTAAACCCTAAACCCTAAACCCTAAACCCTAAACCCTAAACCCTAAACCCTAAACCCTAAACCCTAAACCCTAAACCCTAAACCCTAAACCCTAAACCCTAAACCCTAAACCCTAAACCCTAAACCCTAAACCCTAAACCCTAAACCCTAAACCCTAAACCCTAAACCCTAAACCCTAAACCCTAAACCCTAAACCCTAAACCCTAAACCCTAAACCCTAAACCCTAAACCCTAAACCCTAAACCCTAAACCCTAAACCCTAAACCCTAAACCCTAAACCCTAAACCCTAAACCCTAAACCCTAAACCCTAAACCCTAAACCCTAAACCCTAAACCCTAAACCCTAAACCCTAAACCCTAAACCCTAAACCCTAAACCCTAAACCCTAAACCCTAAACCCTAAACCCTAAACCCTAAACCCTAAACCCTAAACCCTAAACCCTAAACCCTAAACCCTAAACCCTAAACCCTAAACCCTAAACCCTAAACCCTAAACCCTAAACCCTAAACCCTAAACCCTAAACCCTAAACCCTAAACCCTAAACCCTAAACCCTAAACCCTAAACCCTAAACCCTAAACCCTAAACCCTAAACCCTAAACCCTAAACCCTAAACCCTAAACCCTAAACCCTAAACCCTAAACCCTAAACCCTAAACCCTAAACCCTAAACCCTAAACCCTAAACCCTAAACCCTAAACCCTAAACCCTAAACCCTAAACCCTAAACCCTAAACCCTAAACCCTAAACCCTAAACCCTAAACCCTAAACCCTAAACCCTAAACCCTAAACCCTAAACCCTAAACCCTAAACCCTAAACCCTAAACCCTAAACCCTAAACCCTAAACCCTAAACCCTAAACCCTAAACCCTAAACCCTAAACCCTAAACCCTAAACCCTAAACCCTAAACCCTAAACCCTAAACCCTAAACCCTAAACCCTAAACCCTAAACCCTAAACCCTAAACCCTAAACCCTAAACCCTAAACCCTAAACCCTAAACCCTAAACCCTAAACCCTAAACCCTAAACCCTAAACCCTAAACCCTAAACCCTAAACCCTAAACCCTAAACCCTAAACCCTAAACCCTAAAC